>CM032454.1:12769862-12917362 GCA_019049505.1 Pachyrhynchus sulphureomaculatus
AAATATTTACTTTGGAATCTGAATCGGCTACATAATATTTCTATTAAAATTAAAAATACTGAAAAAAATAATATAATATTCAGATTCCGCTATTTCGAGAATGCCAAAAAGTAAATACAACACTATATCCACGAAGCATCATACTTTAGCTCTTTAACCTTTTACATATCTATAAATAATTGTGCTTTATATTTGCATCGTTACATGTTCTTCTATTATTGAAAATTTCTTGGATATATGCAAAAATGAATAGATGCATCTTATCTTTCAGATCTATTAATTTATCTCCGTTTTCATCTCTTATATTGTTAATAATATTTCTGTTCTTTTTATGTCCTGTTATTTATTTATTTTCTTGTACAAGTGAAAACTATCATATTTTCTGTCCAGCTGCTCCATTTCGTCACATTGCGTGAACCAATATATCTCCTTTGGTATTTTAATTTTTTTCTGTATTAATCTATGTAGCTCCTTATACTTTTCCACGTTTATTTTGTTCTTTCTTCTTTCGTCCATTAGTTCTAAAATCTCCTTGGTCATCCAGTCTTTTTTCTTCGTTGTTTTTACTTTTTAATTGATCATTAACTGTAGTGGATCATAACTCCAGGATTCATTCCCATCATTTATCCACATTGACTTTCGATTAAACCTTCAAGGTTTAAATTTCTGAATTTATTGTTGCACCATTCACATATGTTAGGAACTTTTAAAAGTCTTGCATCATCATTATTCTGGTTTTTTAAACTTTTTCATTCTGACGTTGATCTTCGCTATTACAGGTACATAATCAGAATAAATATCTGCAACTAGGTATGTACAATTGTCTCAGGTTTATCTGTGGGAGACCTTTATGTATAAAGTTTCGTTGCTTGCAGTTTAAAATGCATATTTGCAACTGCTAGGTCTTTATCCTGACCAAATTGTATCAGACGATCTCCTCCATCATTGCGCCCTCCCAGGCCAAAACTCCCGGGACTTCCCTCGACTTTGGTATTTTCAATGTTTGAGTTAAAGTCTCCGATAATTATTGTGAAAACTTTGTGTTTGACACCTCGATATATTTCCTCTAGCTGTGCATAGAATTCCTCTATCTCTTCGTTGTAGTTGTCTGCAGTTAGCGCATATACCTGAATAATTTTGCTGGTATTTATCCTCAGCTGTAACATCACAACTTGGTCCGAATATGGTGTCAAACTCAAGACCGATGCTCCTGTCTTTTTATTTAAAACTATTCCAACTCTATATGTATATGTGTTTTGGGTCGTTGTTGTCCGAGTAATATATAGTGTGGTGGTTTGTTTTCTGTATTTTCCAGCCATCTACTATCACCGACACCCATAAAGTTTGTTTCCATTCTTGTCTTTTCTAATGCAAGGTTGCTCAATTTGCCTGATGCGAACAGACTATGTGCATTCCAAGTACCAATTCCCAAGTCCTTGATTGAAATTCACGGCATCGCTTACAACTGTTCTCCCCGGAAATCTGATCGGGAAATTTACTCTGGATTCAATTTCAGTTTCTTCTACTGCAAGCCAGAGTATTCAATTGTAAAATAGTACTTATTCGTTAAATTAAAAAAAATAAAACCGGTCAAGTGCAAGTTGAACTTGCACAATTAGTGTTCCGTACGTTGATTGTTTTTAAAATAAAAAATTTTGTTAGGGTGGTATAAAATGATTAGTGACTTCACAAAACACACCCAAATGAGTTTTCAACAAAGTTTGTTTCCAATCTTTACTGAAAACTGGTGACCTTGAAATTTTGTTTTTTTTATTATACCAGATAAATTATTAAAGGTAATGATATTTTTCGTTCAATCTATACCCCGTGGAGAATATTCCAGAATTTTTTCAAAATTTTTTGATCAGTACTTTTCATAAGGTAGGAGACAGCGATTTTTCACGATTTTTTAAAAGTAATACGAAGAAAAGTGTGCGCAAGTATTACATTATATATATTTTTTTTCACTTCCGATTTCACCACTCAAAACGAATCCCTTAAGTCAAAATTTATGTTACGGTGAAATAAAATGATCAGTGACTTCACAAAACACACCCCAAAGAAGTTTTCAACAAAGTTTATTTCCAATCTTTACTGAAAATTGATGACCTTGAAATTTCTGTTTTTTTATATACCAGATAAATTATTACAGGTAATGCACTCGTGATAATTTTCGTTCAATCTACACCCCGTGGAGAATATTCCAGAATTTTTTCAAAATTTTTTGATAAGTACTTTCCGAGATAAGGCGGGTGGACAGCGACTTTTCGCGATTTTTTAAAAATAGGACAAAGAAAAGTGCTCGCAAATATTACATTATATATATATTTTTTACTCGTATTTTCACAAGCTTTCATTTGACACCACAGTCGATTACCTAGTAAAAAATTTTTTTTTTCACTTCCGATTTCAACCCCAAAACTAACCCCTTAAGTCAAAATTTAACTTTCAAAACTACATGCCTATGATGAGGCCATCAATTCCTATATTATTATCAAATTTCAACTTTCTATGACAAATAGTTTCGGAGAAAATCGGGTGTGGCAGACGGACAGACAGACACCGAAGTGATCTTATAAGTGTTCCGTACGGAACACTAAAAATGTTGTAACGGAAGTATAAAATGATCAGTGACTTCACAAAACATACCCCAAATGAGTTTTCAACAAAGTTTATTTCCAATCTTTACTGAAAATTGATGACCTTGAAATTTCTGTTTTTTTTTATATACCAGATAAATTATTACAGGTAATGCACTCGTGATAATTTTCGTTCAATCTACACCCCGTGGAGAATATTCCAGAATTTTTTCAAAATTTTTTGATTAGTACTTTTCGAGATAAAACGGGTGGACAGCGATTTTTCGCGATTTTTTAAAAATAATACAAAGAAAAGTGCGCGCAAGTATTACATTATGTGTATATATATATATATATATATATATATATATATATATATATATATATATATATATATATATATATATATATTTATTTATTTTACTCGTGTTTTCACAAGCTTTTATTTGACACCACACTCGATTACCTAGTAAAAAAATTTTTTTTTCACTTCCGATTTCACCCCCTAAAACTAACCCCTTAAGTCAAAATTTTCAAAACTACATGGCTCTGATGAGGCCATCAATGGATGTTATTACCAAATTTCAACTCTCTATGACAAATAGTTTCGGAGAAAATCGGGTGTGACAGACGGACAGACAGACGGACAGACGGACAGACAGACAAACAGACATACAGACAGACGGACAGACAGACACCGAAGTGATCTTATAAGTGTTGTTTCTTATTAAAAATAATATCTTCTACCCAGTTTTTCTTAATTAACATTCCTACCTAGCACATTTAATCAATAAAAAATTGTGATTCGTTTATCCGGGGTTTTCGATTATCCGTGGACCCCCCTCCCCGTCATTACCCCGGATAACGGAGGTTCCACTGTATATATATATATATATATATATATATATATATATATATATATATATATATATATATATATATATATATACATATATATATATATATATATACATATATATATATATATATATATATATATATATATATATATATATATATATATATATATATATATATATATATGTTTTGGGTCGTTGTTGTCCAAGTAATATATAGTGTGGTGTGGTGGTCTATTTCCTGTATTTTCCGGCCATGTACTATCACCCAGTAACTTTATTTTCATTCTTGTCATTTTTAATGCAAGATTGTTCAATTTGCCTGATGCTAACAGACTATGTGCATTCAAAGTACCAATTCCCAAGTCCTTGATTGAAACTCACAACATCACTCACAACTATTCTCCCCGGAGATATATATATATATATATATATATATATATATATATATATATATATATATATATATATATATATATATATATATATATATATATATATATATGTTTTGGGTCGTTGTTGTCCAAGTAATATATAGTGTGGTGTGGTGGTCTATTTCCTGTATTTTCCGGCCATGTACTATCACCCAGTAACTTTATTTTCATTCTTGTCATTTTTAATGCAAGATTGTTCAATTTGCCTGATGCTAACAGACTATGTGCATTCAAAGTACCAATTCCCAAGTCCTTGATTGAAACTCACAACATCACTCACAACTATTGTCCCCGGAGATCCGATCGGGAAACTTACTCCGAAATCTATTTTGTTTTCTTCTACTGCAAGCCAAAATAATGATTTGTAAAATAGTACTTATTCATTAAATTTTTAAAAATATATATATAGAGGTTAAACGTGCAGTTACAATAGCATTAATTCCTGCTTTGCCAGTAATTTTTTGTTTTAAGTAAATTTATGTTCGGTGTTGCAAATGTCATTAAATAAGTGTTTATTTAAAAAAAAAAAGTATTTACTGTTACGCAATATTTAAACATTACTTTAAAATTATCTCACAATTTCGTCGGATTTTCGAACTGTAGCGCGTGAGATGTGACCTCAGCAGTAACATTTGGAAACGACCGCGCGCCCTGTGTGGGATACATATTAAATTTATTCTCATTGCCCCATACACACGTATATCTACATCCAAAACGATGTTCGTGCGAATGTGTTATCGGGTTACATTAGTGGTGTATGAAGTGGCACGGAGGGGCAACAGGGACATCGCCTATTCCATCTATGTATATATTTTATTTTTTATTTACTTATATTTTAAAATATTTACTTTTGTCAGCATAACCACTTATCACATGTTTGTGTACTTAATCGCCTATCGTCTTTGTTGCTTATTGAAGTTTTACCATAAACGAAGGAATTAGGTAAGAACTAATTCTTTAGTCTATGGTTTTACCAAAGAATTATTCATACCTGGAGTTCATATTTTTATTCAGCATCATGCTCCCAACTGGTATAACATTAATAAATGGCGTCACGTTCTTATTGGATTAAAGTGCACAATTAAGTAAGAAATTCCGTCAAAGAAATTTCTAGAAGAACCATTCGTTGCATTGAACGAAACTGTGGACACACCGAAATGTAAAGGGTGTTTTTTTTATAGAGGTATAGAAATTTGAAATGGAATAAAACAAAGATGAATTTTTTAAATTGACATGAAATTTACTTTATTCGAAAGAGAATCTTCTGGCATTCTAATTTAAATATGACTTCTGGCATATGACCGCCACGGCTGGCTCGGACGTAGTCTAATCTGGAGGTCCAATTTTCGATGACTTTTTCCAACATTTGTGGCCGTATATCGGCAATAACGCGGCGAATGTTGTCCTCCAAGTGGTCAATCGTTTCGGGCTTATCGGCGTAGACTAGCGACTTCACATATCCCCACAGAAAATAGTCTAGCGGCGTTAAATCGCACGATCTTGGAGGCCAATTCATGGGTCCGAAACGTGAAACTATGCGGTTACCAAACGTTTCCTTCAATAAATCAATTGTGGCACGAGCTGTGTGACGTGTTGCGCCGTCTTGTTGAAACCATAGCTCCTGCACATTATGGTTGTTTAATTGATGAACGAAAAAGTCAGTAATCATGGCTCTATAGCGGTCACGACTGTAACGTTCTGACCAGCATCGTTTTTAAAGAAGTACGGACCAATGATTCCACCAGCCCATAAAGCACACCAAACAGTCAGTTTTTCTGGATGTAACGGTGTCTCAACATACACTCGAGGATTATCATCACTCCAAATACGGCAGTTTTGTTTATTGACGTATCCATTCAAACAAAAGTGAGCTTCATCGCTAAACAAAATTCGCTTATGAAAATCGGGATCAACGGCAATCTTGTTTTGGGCCCATTCACCGAATCTACGCCTTACTAGGTGATCGTGTGGCTTCAATTGTTGCACGAGTTGGATTTTGTAAGCACGCAAACCAAGATCTTTCCGCAAAATCTTCCATAAAGTGGATGGACACATATCCAATTCCTGTGCACGATGGCGGATAGACTGATTCGGGTCTTCCTCTACGCTACGCTCGACAGCAGCAATGACTTCTTCTGTACGCACTGTACGACGTCTCTGTGGATGCGTATTATCATTTAGAGTAAACGTGGTGCGAAAACGTTCCATAGTTAATCGAATTAATTGCTCTGATGGACGATTATGTTGACCGTAAAATGGACGTAGTGCGCGATACGTATTTCGAACAGAACCATGATTTTCAAAATAAATTTGCACAATTTGGAAGCATTGTTCAGGCGTCAGTCTATTCATGTTGAAATGCCAAACCAAACTAAACATAAATCACTTGACAGCTGACAAAATGGCCGCCAGTTAAAAAAGTGTTCCCAACTTAAAGTTTTATACCTCTATAAAAAACACCCTTTGGAATATTGCAATATGCGTGTATTTGATACAAAGTATTTATTAAATAGGCCAATTGTTAATTTAGCGTTTATAGAAAGAAATATTACATTGTTGAAACTTTAAATACATTACTAAAAAGATCAAAATGTAAGATTCGTCTTAATTTACAAACGTTCAAGTGTGTTCGCTCTCAAACTACGTAAACGAGAAATATTTTTCTATTTAAAAACAAAAGTTAATCGAACTTTGCATCAAATATGATTCATCATAATGTGTGAATTTTAATATTCTATAAAAAAATTATGGACACGACTTCATTTTGTTCTTAAATAGATTATAGGTGCCTAGTTTTTGAAAAATTAAATGATTTAAATAGGTTGCAGTAAATCAAGATGAAAACAATTGCCGAAATGTCAAAAAAACTGCCAAAAATTCAAAATTGTATTACGCCGTTGAAATTTGACAAACAGATCTAGAATCACAAACTAAACCATTTTGTTTAATAATTTTTTTTAAAATTTTGCCAAATTATACGTTTTTTTTTCAGAAATTTTTACGAAAATGTCATTTTTGACAGGTGACGTCATGCGTAAAAATGACTTACTATACTTTATTTCTGATATTATTTGAAGCACAAATGGATGCCATAACCAGATCTGGGCTAAAGTAATTATTTACAAAAAATCCCATATGATGCGGCCATAAATTGTCACACTGTATATATATACAATCGAACCAAAAAATCTCCATACACCACCTATTTTCTATACTATTTTTCTGTTATGTTTAACTAATTAATTGGAACTATTAGAAAACATGTTTAAATTAATATTTGAAACTTAACCAACGAGGATTAGTATTAAACACAACTACGAATCATTTTATTTAGAAATTACATCATTGTTATAAAAATGTTGTCAAAAAAGTTTCCATACACTCAAGAACTACATTGAAAAAAACACGTTATAATCAACCGCATTTTATCAAGCTATCTGTTGCCCGCTAAACAGAAAACAAACGAATAATTTTCGGCCATACTTTATAATCTGTGACTTGTTGCCAGTAATTTTGCAGTGGGATGTTAAAGTAGTATTAAAAATTAGCGAGAAAAATTGTGAAATTCCATTTCAAGTTCGAAAGATCATAATTGATTTGTGGAAAGATAGAAAATCGTACAGAAATATAGGAAAAATTGTTAAAAAGTCGCATGCTACTGTTCAGTACATTGTAAACCAGTGTAAATCAACGAATTCCTATAAAATTCAGCCACGCTCCGGTCTTCTCAAGAAACTGACAAAATTGTATTACGCCGTTGAAATTTGACAAACAGATCTAGAATCACAAAATAAACCATTTTGTTTAATAACTTTTTTTTAAAATTTGGCCAAATTATACGTTTTTTTTTCAGAAATTTTTACGAAAAAGTCATTTTTGACAGGTGACGTCATGCGTAAAAATGACTTACTATACTTTATTTCTGATATTATTTGAAGCACAAATGGATGCCATAACCAGATCTGGGCTAAAGTGATTATTTACAAAAAATCCCATATCATGCGGACATAAATTGTCACACTGTATATATATATATATATATATATATATATATATATATATATATATATATGTATATATATACAATCGATCCAAAAAATCTCCATACACCACCTATTTTCTATACTATTTTTCTGTTATGTTTAACTAATTAATTGGAACTATGAGAAAACATGTTTAAATTAATATTTGAAACTTAACCAACGAGGATTAGTATTAAAAACAAGTACGAGTCATTTTATTTAGAAGTTACATCGTTGTTATAAAAATGTAAAAAAAATTAATGTCAAAAACGTCTCCATACACTCAAGAACTGCATTGAAAAAAACACGTTATAATCAACCGCATTTTATCAAGCTATCTGTTGCTCGCAAAACAGAAAACAAATGAATAATTTTCGGCCATACTTTATAATCTGTCACTTGTTGCCAGTAATTTTGCAGTGGAATTTTAAAGTAGTATTAAAAATGAGCGAGAAAAATTGTGAAATTCCATTTCCAGTTCGAAAGATCATAATTGATTTGTGGAAAGATAGAAAATCGTACAGTACATTGTAAACCAGTATAAATCAACGAATTCCTATAAAAATCGGCCACGCTCCGGTCTTCCCAAGAAACTGACTCCACGTGATGAGGCCAGTATTGTTAGACAAATAATTATAGATCCCAAGAAAAGTGCGCCAAAATTAAAAGAAGAAGTGCTGGAACTATTTTCGAAAAATGTTTGTTCATAAACAGTGAGAAATTGTTTACACAGGGCCGGCTGTAAAGGGTGTGCAGTCAGGAAGAAGCCGTTAATTTCGGAAGCTAATCGCAAAAAGCGGTTAGCTTTTGCTAGGAAATACGTTACTAAACCTCCTGAATTTGGAGAATCCGTAAACTTTAGAGATGAAACTAAAATTAACCTTTTTGGATCTAATGGCAGAACTAAAGTTTGGAGAAAGAAGAATACCGCATTCGATATTAAAAAACATTTGTTCCACGGTGAGACATGAGGGTGACAGTGTTCTGCTTTGTGGATGCATGTACGCTGAAGGGGTTGAAAATTTACATTTTATTAATGGTACCATGGATCAGCATGTTTATCTGAACATTTTGAGAGACGGTTTAAGAGAAAGTGTTCAAAAATTAGCACTCGAAAAAGGATACATTTTCGAACAGGACAATGATCCGAAACATACCTCAAACTTGGTGCGAGAATGTATAGTCCATAATGTGCGACAGCAGCTTCATACACCTCCGCAATCACCCGATGTTAACCCCATCAAGCATTTATGGTAGGAACGTAAAAGGCGCGTTCACAAACATAATGTTTCAAATAGAGAACAATTAAAAAACAGAATGTTGAACGAATGGGAGAACATGCCAGCAGAAGTTACTAGAAAGCTGCTGCAAGCATGACAAAAAGGTTACAGGAGATTATCAAGGCCAACGGCGCACAGTGGGGGAAAAACGAAAAATCATGTTTCATTGTCTAGAACCTTCAATTTTAGTTCGATTGGATATAGCGACTGAGACACAGAAAACGCTTACGGTTTCAAACCAAGTTGTGCTAAAATGCGTGTATGTATGTTTTTTTTATGTCGCAGATAATATATCTAATATTACAGTTACAAGATTAATAATAATGAACCCAAAATGGCTGCCATGAACAATAAAAGTATTATAAATATGAATAAATGTACCATTATTATTTTATATCCATAACATTTGCATAAATAATTTCTTTAAGATTGTTAATTATAAATATGTTTCAACAATTGACTTAAAATGACAAATCAAGTATGGCGGATGCATTTTATGTAAGAGTAAGTTAAGGTTAGACATATTTATTTTCTTATTTTTCTAGTCTATTCCTATAATTCAGTAGTTCTGTATATGTACTAAAGGGTTTTCTCGTTAATAAAGATTATTATTACTCTTACAAAATACACGCAGAGAAATGCTAATATAGGAACAGTTAAATATTTTGCTGCATTAGCCACTGTTTAGCAACAACAGCCACTTTTTTTGCTACAACAGCAAACAATGTGGCTAGTGCAGGAAAATATTTAGCTGTCCCTATTTTAACAAAACGTTTTAGCTGTTGTAGCCATTTTCTAGCTGTGTGAGCTGTCCTTTTCTGCGTGTATCGCTGTTTTTTGTATCTGCTAGAAAATTGACTACGATACTTAAAATTTACAGCAGCAATATTCTAGCAATAACTGCATGAAAATTTAAATCCCGCAACTAAACTTGAATAACTTGAATGATCTGACTGCCACAGTCTAAATGCCACAGAGAGACTTTCTTGCTCAATTCAATTTTGGCATCCGCCATATTTGATTTGTCATTTTAAGTCAATTGTTGAAACATATTTATAATTAACAACCTTAAAGAAATTATTTATGCAAATGTTATGGATATAAAATAATAATGGTACGTTTATTCATATTTATAATACTTTTATTGTTCATGTCAGCCATTTTGGGTTCATTATTATTAATCTTGTAACTGTGATATTAGATATATTATCTGCGACATAAAAAAACATACATACACGCATTTTAGCACAACTTGGTTTGAAATTATAAGCATTTTCTGTGTCTCAGTCGCTATATAATCAGAAACCAACGCCCGCCATTTTGAAACAAAAGTTTAATTGAAAAATCGGCTCCGACAACTTTGTTCGGAATTTAATAAGCTTCATATTGAAAAAAAAAATCGTCCAAATCGAACCAAAATTGAAGGCTCTAGACAATTTTGAAACACGATTTTTTGTTTTACCCCACTGTGCGGCGGTCCCACTAAATATTAGTTTAAATGAAGTTGTTATTTTCCGTCAAACTATTATTGGTAATTGTTAAGTGTATGGAGACTTTTTTTGACATTAATTTTGTTTACATTTTTATAACAATGATGTGACGTCTAAATAAAAACGTTCCGTAGTGGTTTTTAATACTAATCCTCGTTGGTTAAGTTTCAAATATTAATTTAAACATGTTTGTGTTAATTAGTTAAATATAACAGAAAAATAATATATAAGGTAGGTCGTGTATGGAGACTTTTTGGACTGAATATATATATATATATATATATATATATATATATATATATATATATATATATATATATATATATATATATAAATATATATATATATAAATAATTATTTTCATCATTATTCCAACTGTGCAGTCCATTATCGGACATAAGTCTCCCCTAAGTACATCCATCTTCTTCGATCTTGGGCCTTATCCACTTGTATCCTGCTAGTATTTTGATGTCGTCGCACTATAGGGTTTGTTGGCCTCCTGTACTTATTTTTTTATTCTTGGGCCTACAATTGATTCCTTTATGGGTCCATCGATTATCCGAGAGTCTAGCGATGTGTCCCGCCCATCTCCATTTCAATCTGCGCATTATCTCAGCTACATTAGTGATCTGGGACCTTTTTTAAATTCTTTCATTAGTCAGCCTATCCCTCAATGACATACCTTACATCCTCCTTTCCCTCGCTCGTTAAACTCCCTGTAGGCGATTTAAACTTTTAAATATATATATATATATATATATATATATATATATATATATATATATATATATATATATATATATATATATATATATATACATATATATACAGTCCCTGGCCAAATTATTAGACGCACTGCAAGATTTCATGTAAAATATTAATTACCGAGTGATATTGTACCGTTTTATTATTTTAAATTGATTTGTTTTTTATTTTTATATTATCCAATCAATTACCTATTTATTTGACATAAATAAAACAGCATTAATTTAGAAAGGCATAAGTTTATTAAGTTTTAAAGAAAAGTGAAATTAATGTTAGTAAAAGTCAATATTTAGTTGAGCCACCTTTAGCCGCTATCAAAGCTTTAATTCTGCGCGGCATGCTATCAATGCAAGATTGTACTGTCTCCTGCATTTGAGGATGATGATTCCACACATGAATAATCTTTTCTAGGAGCTGGGTTTTGTTGGTAATCACATCTTTAGCCACTTCTCTTTTCATCAGCTCCCACACATTTTTAATGGGGTTCATATCAGGGCTATTACCCGGCCAATCCAACAGGGGGATATTTTTTTCTGCCAAAAAAGCTTTAACAGACCGAGCAGTGTGGTAGGGAGCTCCATCTTGCATGAAAGTGAATGGTTCCCCATTTGGAAACCATTCTCTGAGCTGCGGAATCAACCGATTTTGTAATACTTCTTTGTACTGATCTTGCCTCATTATTCCTTTGACGACGTACAGACGTCCAGTGCCCTTGCCGCTGATGACTGACCAAATCATCACTTTGGTGGGATGTTTAACCGTCGGGACGACACAATCAGGATGAAACTTTTCTCCATGACGACGATGCACATACTGAGCTTTATTCTGCAAAATTTCGAATGTGCTTTCGTCACTGAAGCAGACCTGTCAAAAATAGGAAAAAAATATAAAACTTCCATGTTTATTTGCTTTATTTAACTGAAAATGATAATAATGTATCAATTATTGATTAAATTGCTGTATCTTACCGATCTCCAGAAGTCCACATCTTTGTCTTGCCATTGTTTGGCCCACTTCAGGCGCTTTGCTTTCATTGCAGCTGTTAACTTGGGCTTCCTGGCGGGGCGACAGGCCTTAAAATCTAATTCTTTCAATTTTCTTCGAACAGTGCGCTCAGAAGCATTTACGCTAGCATCCTGGAGTTGTGATTTTATTACCTTTGTGGTAGCAAATCTGTTTTCTACACAAATTTTCTTCAAACATCTCTCTGACCGTGGAGTGAAAATTGGTTTTCTACCGCATCTTTTCTTTCTTTTCGGGCTTAATTTCTTCCCTGACTCAATTTTCTTTTTTATGCGTCGTACACTAGCTTCAGAAACCTCCAATCTTCGTGATATTTCTCGGTTTGTAAATGTTTTCGCAATCACAAGGGCCTTCACTTCAGCTTTTTTACGTGGTGAAAGATCACCTTTTCTACCCATAATGAAAATAGTCCAATTACTTTTTTAAAACACTGCATACAAAATAAACTAATAACTGAGTAGTATAAAACTGTTAAACAAACAATCACAGTCCATAAAGCCACAGAAACACTTCCGTACCTGACTCGATTCCGATCGCGACTGATACAGGTTTGTACTTATTTACGTTCATGTATCACTTTGTCAACACAGTGTTGCCATATGTTAAAAATAAATACAAATATGCAGTCTACAACAATTCTTTTAAATAAAAATCAATAATATTGTAGTTTAAAATATACCATTATTGCATAAAAACTCTTAAGAAACATAAAATTACTAAAAAAAATACAGTGCGTCTAATAATTTGGCCAGGGACTGTATATACACACACAAAAGGTAACTTTGTTTTTGACTGGCTACTAAGAAGAGGAGAAGATATTGAGGTTGCAGTCGAAAAGCTTTCGAATATGGATTTTATTCTTCATCAGGATATCTGAAATCACATTATCCCTATAAGGTATAATTTTACAATCACAAAAAAAGTAAAAAACACTTACAAAACAATGAGTTCAATCGTATAATACATGTCGCCCTAAACAGTGGTTCCAAATCTTAAGACTAAAAATTGCACAGCATTTTATTATTTAGTTTCTGATTAGTTCACTGAATAAAGAAAAGAAAATATAGAGTTGTTTTTTATTTTCCTGCTCGTTACGAGGAAAATTCCCATTGAAAAGAATTACATTTTGTTTTTGTATTATGGAGGGAAATCTATAGAATTTAACGGAAGAAAAGGGTTATATGTGAGAAATGTCAAGTGTCAGGAATGAATGCTTTCTTTTATTAAAATCCTAAAAACACGATTAATGACAATGCGGTTGAAGGTAATGGAATCATAAGCATGTAAGGGAGTACTAGGAATTTATGGCCCAATGAATCAAGACGAAAAACTACGAGGGTGGAAAATGCAACTGCAACCTCAATATCTTCTCCTCTTCTATATATATATATATATATATATATATATATATATATATATATATATATATATATATATATATATATGTATGTATGTATGTATATATATATATATATATATATATATATATATATATATATATATATATATATATATATATATTTACGGTTCATTAGAACCTAATTTAACTATCGGATAGGCATATTCTTACAATGTCGATATAATAGTTGCTTAAACTTATTTATGGTTTCACAATTTTTAATATTATTTGGTAGGTCATTAAATTGTTTAAGTCCTTTATAATAAAGATTTGCTCGATCAGCTTCATTTGTAATTCCCACTACTCGGAAGTCATTTCGTCCTCTGGTGTTGTAGTTGTGTATCTGATTGACGTATCTAATTTTCTCGGTCAAATATGTGGGACAATTTTCTATCTTTATATTATAGATGAATTTTATAGCGTAATAAAATAAGCTCTGCTTTACACTCAGCCAATTTAATCGATCTAACATATCTTTTATGTGCGTATCTCTAGGCTTCCGCAATATAAATCTCAATGCCTTGTTTTGAAGTTTTTGCAGTAGTTCTATTTGTGTATCCTTAGCAAGAAATAATACCGAAGGATAATAAATAAAATGTGTCTCAATTATGCTTCTATATATTAATATTTTATGGTATTCACTTATGATGTGGTAAGTTCTATACATGAGATAAAGTTTTTGGTTTACTTTATTCACTAAATATTGAAAGTGTGCATCAAATTTAAGTTTACAATCTATCATTAAACCCAAGTATTTAATTTCGTTTACTTTTTCTATTTCACGATTATTTATGTATAATTTATGATTATTATTATAATTATTGTGTGATATTATCATATATTTAGTTTTATCTGTATTTAGTTTTAACATATTTATACACATCCACTTGTAAAGAATATTCATATCAGACTGCATTTTATTAATAGCAACATCCAAACTAACATCACTAATTGCAATCAGTGCATCGTTTGCAAATAGTCTAACATCCCCGTACTTTAAACCGTCTTTAATGTCATTTATGTATATGAGAAACAGTACCGGCACAAGGACAGAGCCTTGCGGTAGACCAATATTCACTGGTATCGCTGATGATGTCGTGTTTCCAATTTTTGTTTGTTGCTTTCTATTCGATAGATAATCTTCAAACCATTTTAATTCCATATCACGCACTCCAATTTCGTGTAGTTTTATAAGAAATAATTTTCTGTCTATAGTTTCAAATGCTCTTTTTAAATCTATGAAAGTTGATACAATGTATTTTTTATTCATCAAGTCTTCATGCCATTCACTTATAACATAATTAATTGCAGTTTCACATGAGTGTTTGCTTCTAAAACCCGATTGCTCTGGAATAATAATATTGTTTTCATTCAAATATTGCAGTAACTGATTTTTTATCACTGTTTCAAGGATTTTTTCGTCACTTAGAAGCGTATTTATTGGCCGCATCTCTTCAGGTTTTATAGTATATTTTATTTTTTCAATTGGCACAATCTTGGAAATTTTCCATTCGTTAGGCACTTTTCCTTGCAGCACGCTATTATTGATGATATTGGCATAAAAAAAAGCTGTATACGTTATAGAATGTTTAATTACACCTTCCGATAAAATATTCTTACCGCCAATTTTATTTTTAAATTTTTTAACTATTTCAATTATTTCGTTACTATCTACTGTTTGAAATTTAAATTGGTGATTAATTATATTTGTATTTCTCATAGTATTCTGCACAACGTCTATACCATTTTTAATGTCAATGACACTCTGAACAAAGAATTTATTTAAAAGTTCAACAATTTCTTTTTCATTTTCAATTACTTTACTATTCATAACGATTCTGTTTATTGCACTGGTACTTTTTGACATACAAATTTCTTCTTTTTAATCATATTTTTATATAATTTTTTCACTGTCTTGTAATCTTCCCAATCATTAGTTATTTTGGCTATTTGGTATTTTTCATACTTTATTCTATGTATTTCTGTCAGTTCCCAATCATACCATTTGTTCATCAACGTTTTATTTGCGGTTTTTTCTTCAGTTAGCGATAACATAATATCCTTCAATGCGTGGCCTATGAAAAACACCTTAAAATCTATATCACCGTTTAACATATCACCGAAATTTATCATTCGTAACATTTCGATAATTTTATCACTGTCATAGTTTTCCCAGGAAATAATTTTTTTTCGTTAATCTCATTTTGTACTTTTTCACAATTGGTATTTTGAATAATATTGTTTCATGATCTGATATTTGATCGTTTTCTAGTTTAGTACTTGTTACGTTGTTTATATCTGTGTATAGATGATCTATTTTCGTACTCGAATTTTCACTCACTCTCGTATCAAATGTTATAATTTGTTTCATTGCTGCATACATACATACATATATATATATATATATATATATATATATATATATATATATATATGAGGCTAGTTTGAAAAGTCCGTGCAAAGTCCGAGAGATGGCACCACCGGCGCGTATCGAGGTCATGTTTAGTTAGTAGCATCTCTTGAATGAACGCACATCAAGTTTCAGCCATATTGGTCTATTTATTTGTGTTTGGCATTTCGGACTGGCCATATGGGCACAAGTGACGTTGAACGTTCTAGACGGCCTGTGGAGGTTACGAGTCCAGAAATCATTGATCGGATGACAGAAGAGTTAAGGTGCGTGAGATTGCTAGTGCTGTGGGCATCTCGACTGAACGGGTACATAATATTTTGCATAAACATTTGGACATGAGAAAGCTATCCGCAAGATGGGTGCCGCGATTGCTCACGCTTGACCAAAAACGGAATCGTGTGAAGTGTTGCAAGGATGGTTTGCAGCTGTTCCAGAAGAATCCGGAGGACTTTAAGCGTCGTTTCGTCACTGTGGATGAAACATGGATACATTACTATACTCCTGAGACCAAACAACAATCTAAACAATGGGTTACCAAGGGGGAATCTGCACCAAAAAAGGTGAAGACCGTTCCTTCGGCCGGAAAGGTTATGGCGACTGTCTTTTGGGATTCGCAAGGGATAATCCTCATCGACTATCTGGAAAAGGGTAAAACTATTACAGGTGAATATTATTCATCGTTATTGGACCGTTTGAAAAACGGAGCTGCAAGAAAAACGCCCGCGATTGACCCACAAGAAAGTCCTTTTCCATCACGACAACGCACCAGCACACACCTCAGCAGTTGTAGTCGCAAAATTAATGGAAATAGGATTCCAACTCGTTTCGCATCCCCCCTATTCTCCAGACTTGGCTCCCTCGGACTACTATTTGTTCCCCAATTTGAAGAAATGGCTGGCGGGACAAAGATTTTATTCAAACGAGGAGGTGATTGCAGACACTAATGGATATTTTGCAGACTTGGACAAATCCTATTATTCGGAAGAGATCAACAAACTAGAACATCGTTGGACAAAGTGTATAAGCCTAAAAGGAGACTATGTCGAAAAATAAAAAAGGTTTACCCCAAACGCATAAGTAGTTTTTATTTTTGCACGGACTTTTCAAACCAGCCTCGTATATATATATATATATATATATATATATATATATATATATATATATATATATATATATATATATATATATATATATATGTATATGTATATATATATATATATATATATATATATATATACATATATATACATATATATATATATATATATATATATATATATATATATATATATATATATATATATATATATATACATAATATTTTCAGATTTTTTTCCACTTCTATATTTATCGCTCCAGAATTTTTCGTTCTAAAGGAAAGTTTGATATATAGTTTTATGTTTTGATATTTATAAAGATTATAAATGACTAGTTTCATATTTTAATTACTTAATTCTTGTTTTCAAACATCTACACATTGTACCAAAACATAATATAACAGACTTTCATCAGATTTTCTTACATTATGTGAAAACTTCCGAAGTAGTTCGTAAACTGAAATGATTTATGGACTTATCAAAATTTCGTTTAACGATCTCTTTCTATTTCGTATGCAGAAGCATCACCGATCGGGTCACAAGTCTCGAGAACTTGAATACAACAACTGGCAGACATAAATCACAATTCTCGTGGAAAACTTAGTTTTGGAAAACTCTTCTGTTACAGCATTATTCGTTGACTAGGCATTGTTATGTAGGAAAAGCGAGGAGTTTCCAAATTGATAGTAAAGTTGAAACTTTAATGGGATTTTAAAGGCGTGTTAATTAAACGAAGAGGTAGGTATATATAAATTTTAGCTGTGCTAAAACAATATTGGAATGGCTTAAAATATCCAATCTCAAGAGGGCTGGCTTCTAACGCTATAAATTTAAATATATACGACTTTTTTTTGTTTTTGAAGTCTAGAGTAATAATGGACAACCTAAAATATCTATAAATACTAAATTTAACTTTCTCATATTGACGAAAAACTTAATACAGACATTATAAGTCGATATTTCCAGTTTTGTATATTTTAAATTATAGGTAATTTGAAGTGAAATCGTCGGATACTGCTACTTTTTTTTGAAAAAAGTACTCGTCTCGACGAGTGCATTAAGGAACAAATATTGCGACCACTAAAAAATTGGGGCAACATCCTCAAAAATGGGAAAATTGGTCCGTTTTTAGGTTTTTTAGCATATTTTTGCAATTTTATCCTACATTTATGGAAGATAAACTAAAAATTCTGATAGGCTGATAGGTCACTATGGATATCATTTAAATATATAATAAAAGACTGTTTTTAGTCAATTTCCACTGGTTTATTTAAATTGCGATGACGCGTTTCGCTGTCGATGCAGCTTCTTCAGATCTACATTTTACACTGTCAAGTTAGGTTTAATATTCACAGTTTTATATAATTTCTTAATTATAATATTACACCTAATTAAATTACATTGATAGTATTGGAAAACCCACACAGATTTGGAGTTAGGAGAATAAATTCAATAATGGTGAATTGCTTAAATCTACCTGGTCGTTGAGTAAAGTACCTGCAGTCCTTAATCGATTTATTTGCCTTGTCTCTAAAAGGTTTAGTTTTAAACCTTTTTGTTGGGTGTGTAAAATTTTGAAAATCTTGTTAAATGTGTGATTTTCTGTTAAAAGATGATTAGCATATGTTGAATTAGATTTTCTATGGATGAAACTTTTTTCGTGTTCTGTAATTCTTTGTCTAAATGTACGTCCAGTTTGTCCGATGTATGTTTTAGGACATGACCCACATGTTAATTGATAAACCCCTGATTTATTGTCTTTATTGATTTGTGGTTTGTAGTTTTTTAAAATATTTCCCTATAGTATTGTTAGTCGTGTAAGCTATGTTGATATTTTTTTAATTTAAAAATTTCCCCAGTTTTTCCGTTGGTTTGCCGAAATAGCTTAAGCATTTAAAGGTGGTATTTCTGTCCTTAAAACGTGGGTATATTTCTGAGATTGCCTTGTTTCTAAGTTTTTTCCTAACGATACTATTGATTAAAGTAACCGAATAACCGTTGTTAACGGCTACTTGTTTTATGTAGTTTAATTCTTTAGTAAAATTTTCTTCTGATAAGGGGATATTAGTTAGTCTATGTATAAAACTATGATAAGCTGCAAGTTTATGATGGTTAGGGTGATGAAAACTATTGTGAATTGTGGTATCTGTATGACAAGGTTTGTGATATATTGCAAATTCATGTTTTTTTCATGGCTTTACTGATTGTTAAGTCTAGGAAATTGATCTTCCCTTCGACTTCTTCTTCCATTGTAAAACTGATATTTCTATGTAAAGAATTAATATACTGTAAAAAGTGAGTTAATTGTCTGTCCGTACCTGTAAAGCATACAATTATATCGTCTACGTATCGATACCAGTATAGACAATTATTACTATTGTTATTATGGTTGTTAAATATCATTGTTTCAATACTGTCCATGAAAATTTCGGCTAGTAATGGACTTAATGGACTCCCCATAATTAACCCTTCCTTACTATTGTTGAATGTATTATTAAATGAAAAATAATTTTGTCTTAGGCAAGTTCTTAATAAATTAATTATGTCCATTTTTATAACTTCATTTACTTTGTTTTTTGTTAATAGGTTCTCTATAAAAATTATTGTTATTACGTGCATCTTTTTAAATCATAAAAAATTGGATACAAATGTCCTTCCTCCTAACATTCATATATACCATATGGTAAGCTGTCAACTAATATACAAACGACATAACAAGTGTCTAACCGAGTTGAAAATTCCAATTGCCTAGCGAAATGCCAAAACAGTTCTTATTTTTAAGGAAGGTAATAAATATAAACTAGAAAATTATCGACCTGTAACCTAGCTCTCAGTTTTATACAAATTGTTTACTAGAATTATTACACATAGAATAATAAACAATCTGGATTGTTACCCACATCGAGAGGCTGGTTTTAAACGCATTTATAGAACTATGGATCATTTACAAACAATGAAAACACTTGTAGAAAACACAAGCGAATATAACATAACACAGAAGCAATGAAAATGGCAAGGAATAGAAACAGATGGAAGAAGTTTATATGTGGAGATTGAGAGGGAAAAAAAGGAGAATGTATAACTGCCCTACACCATATGGTAGAAGGGATATACGATTTTATATATTATATATATATATATATATATATATATATATATATGTATATATATATATATATATATATATATATATATATATATATATATATATATATATATATATATATATATATATATATATATATATATATATATATATATATATATATATATATATATATATATATATACCTAGTTAATTTTTCTAATATTTCAATTTTTTTTAAAAAATAGTTTTCAGTTTTGTAAAAAATTTCCAGTAACGCCATTGTTTCTGAAGGCGGAATACTCATAATTGGCACGAGCGGTCTATAGAAATGAAAAAAAAAGATATTTGTAAAGAAATTTGAGTTAGATGCTACAGCAACTATTTTAAATTTTTTAAGTGGCACACCCTGTATTTTATTATTTTTTCTGATCGATTTTACAAAACCCTCCAACTTTTATTAAGTTTGTCATATACCTATTTCTAATAGTTTTCGATTTACTTTGAATTTTTCAATTTTCAGCCACCAATCTCATATTGAGAGACCGTAAATTAACTATCAGGGAGATTGCAGACACGATAGGCATCTCGTATGAACGAACACAAAACATCATTAACAACGAACTCGGACTTTCTAAGGTTTCCG
Source organism: Pachyrhynchus sulphureomaculatus (assembly GCA_019049505.1). Taxonomy (NCBI): domain Eukaryota; kingdom Metazoa; phylum Arthropoda; class Insecta; order Coleoptera; family Curculionidae; genus Pachyrhynchus; species Pachyrhynchus sulphureomaculatus. The sequence goes on from CM032454.1 coordinate 12,790,953, forward strand.
CTAGGTGGGTCTCCAGATTGCTTTCAGTTGAACAAAAACGAATTCGACTCACAATTTCTCGCGACTATTTGGAGATGTTTGAGGCTGATCCACAAGATTTTCTTAACAGGTTTGTGACAATGGACGAAACGAAACCACCATACTCCAGAGTCAAAACAACAATCCAAGTTGTGGAAAAAATCTGGTGAACTGACCCCAAAGAAATCGAAGGCAATTCTGTCGGCTGGAAACGTGATGGTGTCAGTTTTTTTGGGATGCTAAAGGTATTATTATGGTGGACTATCTTCCGAAATTCGAAACAATAAACTTGACTTACTGTTGCACCCTTTTGCGTCGTTTACGTCAAGAGATTAAAGAGAAACGCCCAAGATTACTGAGAAAGAAAGTTTTATTCCATCAGGAAAATGCTCGCGTTCACACGTTTGTTGAGTGTATGGCTCAAATTCGTGATTGTGGTTTCGTATTGCTGCTCCACCCAGCTTATTCTCCTGATTTGACACATTCGGACTTTCATCATAGGTTTCCAAATCTAAAAAACACCTCGGTTGAAGAAGTCGAAGCTCCAGTTAACCAATATTTTGAAGACCTGGAGAATTTTTTTTTTCGAACAGGTGTAGAAGCTTTGGAAAGCAGGTGGAAGAAGTGCATAGAGCTAGGTGGAGATTAAGTCGAAAAATAAAAATATTTTCGTACGTATTTTATTTTGTTTTCTTAATTAGGCCGCGAACATTTCAATCCATCCTCGTAGTTTTAAGTTACCCTGTAATAAGATCTCAATCCCTTTTATTTATTATTTCTATTTAAATGGAAAATAATGGAAAAACAAGAACAATGAAATAGATTTATATTACGGCATACATGTGATCACCCTTTTAACCTGCCTCCTGATCTCTTTCACCCTGTAAATATTTTACTTTAGACAAATTTTCGTATATTAAATATCAAATATCCCAGTCAAAAGCTAGGAAAAATTCTCATAATACCATTGAAAGGATACAATGACTCCACCCCTTGAACCCCCTTCTTATGTTAACAATAAAAATAATGACAAAAAGTAATGTTTCAATTTCTTGGCTGAAAAGACCACCGAAAAAGACCTATAACAAGATAAATATGAAATCACTCTTTTACCTCTCTTTTGCATCCCTTTGGTACCTTATATGTTTTATTATAAATGATTATGCTTAAAATTTGCCCGTCCTCCTATCCAAGAAAAATTATAAAATTTCTCATAATACTATTGAAACTACACAAGATTTTCTTATTTATTTCACCCCCTTACCCTAATAAAATTGACACTAATAAAAAAAATAACTTTATTTTCATATTCATATTCTTACAGTGCAAGAACTCTGAAAAGGATATAGATATATATATATATATATATATATATATATATATATATATATATATATATATATATATATATATATATATATATATATATATATATATATATATATATATATATATATATATATATATATATATATATATATATATATATATGTATATATATATATATATATATATATATATATATATATATATATATATATATATATATTTTGACTATAAATAAGGTTTTATAATTACAGTAACCTAAAAAATTCTAAAGATACTATTAAAACTACATAATATTGAACGATCTCCACCTCGTTCATCCCCCTTTGGGTTAACATTAAAAAAAAAAAACTCATTTTTTAATTGCTTAACTCTAAAAAACTTGAAAAAGATATATAATGCTATATTTATGAAACAGTTCCTCTAATTTCCTCCTCCCAATCTTTTCCTTTTACGTTTTACTATAAATATTGCCGCAAAATATTTGTTTTTATATTCCCAACAAGAAACCAGAAAAAATCGCCATATTACTATTAATACCATACAAAATCTATCGACCCCCACCCCTTTCACCAGCTTCGCCTTAAGCAATATCGTTTAAAAGCTATAAACTTCATCCCTTCGTTAGGTTATATACATATTCCGAGTTCAAAATTGATATCTCGTTTCATACGAGACTTATTGTTCCAACAAACCGATAAACTGACAGATCAATAGATCCACTCACGGACAGACCAACGGAAATGTGTGACTATGTTTTTCGTGATCTAACAACTCTAAAACGAAAATAACCGGTGAAGGGCAAGTTGAACTTGCCTGTACGTTGATTGCTTTTAAAATTAAAATTTTTGTTACGGAGGTATAAAATGACCAATGATTTCACAAAACACATCCTAAATGAGTTTCCACCAAGGTTTCTTCCGATCTTTACTGAAAACTGATCACCTTGAAATTTTTTTTTTTTAAATACCAGACAATTTAATAATAATGATAATCTTCGTTCAATCTACACCTTGTGGAGAATATTCCAGAATTTTTTCAAAATTTTTTGATCAGTACTTTTCCAGATAAGGCGGGACAGCGATTTTTCGCAAAAAGTGTGCGCAAGTACAACTCGTCTTTTTACAAGCTTTCATTTGACACCCCACTCGATGACCTGGTAATTTTTTTTTCACTTCCGATTTCACCTCCCAAAATTAACCCCTTGAGATAGTTCACTCGTAGATCCACTTTTCTTAAGAATTTGATGAAATTGAAATATGATATTAATCCAAATGTTTTTCATTTAATTGAAAAAAAAAATTGACCGTTTGTGAAGCCAGGTATTCATAATTAAACTGCCCATAATTAACATGCAATAGGAAAATGAAATATAAAAAAAGGCATAGTTTCATGTATATCTTAAGAACACAATATATTTATCAGCTTTATCTTTAATCATCAAATAAAAATATTAAATGTATTAATTAAAAATTTGAATTTGTATCTTGATATGTATTATTTTTTCTTTAGTATTTAAAAGATTTGTATTTAAACAAAAATATATTTGTAGGTTCAGTAATTTTTCGATAATATTTTAAATTAATATTATATTTATTTATCAACATCGTTACATATCAGTTGATAACGAAATTAAATATATATATATATATATATTAAAAAAAAAGGTTTTGTAAATTTTCTCGGTAAAACTAAATAAATAGTTAATGATACTAATGATAAATAAATAAAGTATTATAAACTACTTGTGAAGTAATTAATTACTTTTTTATTACTCGCGTATCTTTGGTTACACGTGGTTTTCCATTGTCTTTTCGACTAGATATTAATTGAACTATTCCTGTAGAACCCCAATTTATCATAAGAACTTTTTAAAACTTCCAAAAGATGCAATGTAATTTTTTAATCATAAGTTCTGAAATAACACTTTTTAAATGCAATGGGGATGGCAATATTAGTTTTTTCTAGACGCATTTTTTAAACGATACGTAATTTGTAATTACGACCTAAATTTTTTCCTAACTCAGCTAATTCGATCCGTCGACCACTACACAGGTTAGGCTCTTCAGTTTTTAATTTTTTCGCGTCATTCATTCCCGAAATACTTTTTTTGCGTTTTTTAATATGTTTTTGCTTTCCAAATTTGCCTTTATGTCGCAATTGATTACAATCAAAAGGCATTTTTTATTTAATTATATATATATTTTTTTTATTTTAAAACAGAAGTAATATGGTCTAAAGAGAAAACATATACAAAGTGTAATAAATATAACCTTTAAAAACGTTACTTTTATAGAGCATTCAGTATACGCATTAGCAGCGTTGCCAGATTTATTTTCATTAAAAGTGTGATTGTATTAGTATTCTTCTGCATATGAAAGTTTCCATCTATGGAATAGAGCAGGGGTGCTCAAACTTGAACTGCTGGCGATCTACCTCAATATTGTTAGACTACGATCGATCGACTCTGAGAGGCTGCAAGTAAGTGTGATGCAGGATTGTCGTGGTAGGTAGGATGTATCGTGGCACAGATATTAGTTTTCCGCACAATATGCATTTTTTTTAGTCAAGGTAAGTGTAGGTCTGCTCTAAAATGTCAATGAAAACTCATAATTATTCAAAATTGCGAGTTTATTGGTTCTTACAAAACAAACGAGTTCTAGTGTCTAAACTTAACTAAAGAGTGGCTTTGGATCTTGAAGCGTGGCACTGCATGTCCTCAGCATACTTTTTATAAGATGGTATGTAATTACCGAGTGCTAATCACAAGCATGATGACATATGTTCGTCAGTTAGTCGTTTGCGATATTTTGACTTAATTATCTTCATTTCAGAAAGATTCGCACAAGTAAGTTGACCCAAACATTGCCGTCAGTTGAAGGGCGATTTGCCTTAGATTCGGATATTTATCTTCAGATATAAAACACTAGAATTTTGTATCAGATGCTGTGGCTTTGAGATGTATATCTGATATAATCTGCACTAACTCATTTTCAACAGAACATGAGTTCATGTTAAACTGACTTGCTATTTCAGTAGCTAATTCCTCAATGTTTTTACACGAAAAAGGATAACTCATAAATGATGCGATATTTGCCAATTTACTGAAATCATAAAAACGTATTTCGAATTGGCCCAAAATATTTGATAATTCTGCCTCATAAATATTATAATTCAACTGAGGAATCCTTGCATTCACAGACGGAAAATTTTTCAGATCCTTTCTTTTCAGTTGATCTATCATAAGTTGCAATTTACTTTTGAATGCGTTTATTGCGCTAATCATCTCAATAATAGTTTTTCCTTTACCTTGAAGCTCCAAATTAATGGTGTTTAAATGCATTGTGATGTCAAAAATGCCAAATCAGTCAGTCATTTTCCGTTTTTCAGCATCTGAATGTCATCACCTCTTTCGTCCAGAAAAGCTGTTATTTCGGGCAATAATTCTTGAAACCTTTCTAGGAATTTTCCGCGACTCAACCACCTGACGTCCGTGTGAAGAACTAAATCAGTGTGTTCAGCTGACTCACTATCTTCCAACTGCAATTTAAAGAGCCGTCGTTGCAAGCTACGTGCACGGATAGAATTCACAATTTTTATTGCAATGCCCATAATCTCCTCCATGTTTAGAATTTTTGAACACAAAACTTATTGATGTATAATGCAATAGAAGGAGAAAAATGAAGGAAAATCATCATTAGCTCGACACAATGCCACAAAACCGTTTTCGTTTCCAGTCATTGCTGGTGCTCCATCGGTTGTAATGCACACTAGTTTATATATTGGTAGCTTATAGTTTGTTACAAAATTGAAAAAAACGTCATATATATCTTCACCACGTGTCTTTCCTTTCAGAGGAATCATTGTCAAAAACTATTCCTTAGCCGACATGTCATTGAATACCATTCGAATAAAAATACACAGCTGGGCAGTGTCTGTCATATCGGTGGATTCGTCAAACTGTAAAGAAAAGTATGTACATTCCATGATATTATGTTTTAGTTTATCTGCCATGTCCTGACTCATGACTTCAACACGCCTTGTGACAGTCGGACGAGATACCTGAAGTTCTCTAATAGCAGACATAATCTCTGTTTTATTTTTAAAATCTCCAAATAAAGTCTCACCCCCTTCAATAAATGCTTCCTTCACAACTAATCCATCATCAAATGGTTTCTTATGTTTCGCCAATATATGAGATATTTTAAATGACGCAATCGTTGCAGCTTTTGATTGTTTGGCTGGTCTTGTAAACATGATTTGTTCTTTTTTTTAAACAAGTTATCAAATCACGTACTTTTCGTTTTCTTAATTCACTCTGTGACGGAAAATCCTTTTCATAGTTTTTATGAACCGTTTTATGATGCCTCTCTAAGTTCCCACGCTTAGGTATTGCAACTGACGCACGGCAAATGAGACAAATGCACTTATCCTTTACCATACAAAAGAAAAATTCTTCCTCCCAATCGTTAAAATGATAAGTTTTACTTTTCTTCGCCGCACTCATTTTGGACTATTTATTAATAAACTTTGTATCGATGTATCGCCTTCAAGTTACAACTCAGACTGACTCCTATTCCTGCAGGCGCAACATTTATATCGGCGCGAACGAAGTCTCGAATGTTCCCGTCAAACACGCCTCCCGAAGTTTCTAGAAAAATCGGCGGGAATCAAAACGCGGCTTTTCTTTGACAAGTAACGCGCGTTCCTTTGATAAAGCCACCTTTCGCCGCTAGCAGGGGGTTATTACGATAAAAGAAAGTGATATTCTGGCCTAATTGTGGATCGAATAAATTTTAGTAGTTTATTCATTACATTTTGTTTGTATCTGTGAATAGTTCTATATCGGAATTTTTTTTCTCGAGATCGACTCAAAAAGCACTCGCGATCGACCGTTTGAGCACCCCTGGAATAGAGTATCCTACAAAAATAAAATACTCCGCCATTGAGTATTTTAAACTTATATTTACTATACTTTTGGCTCCGATTGTCACGAGTGAACTACCTTAAGTCAGAATTTAACTTTCAAAACTACACGGCTCTGATGAGGCCATCAATTCCTGTATTAATGCCAAATTTCAACTTTCTATGTCAAGCAGTTTCGGAGAAAATCGGGTGTGACAGACAGATGGACAGACAGAAAGACAAATAGACGACAACCTAAGTGGACTTATAAGTGTTTCGTACGGAACACTAAAAAGTAAAAATCTCGGATTGTGATTTTTTCCATAGCAAGAAAAGTAAAATTAATATTTTGAATTAGTTTTACCAATTAATTGATTTTTGTGATGAACACTTCTTCAAGTAAGTTTACTATCCTACCTATAAACGAATTCTTATACTAAAATTACTCAATAATCTGTATTGGCATAGAGTTTATAACAAAATGAAAAACTAACGCCCACAAACACGATAATATCACGTTCTGTAAATTAGAAACTATAGGAAATAAATATTATTTCTAATCTAATAAGAAAACTAACAGTATGCAGAACTAAATCTAGTGAATAAATAAAAAGAAAATATTTTTGTTAGTTCAAATTATTTATTTAGACATGTGAAAACACATAAAAATGCCAGACTCGTAAATACCACTTTAATCCATGAGAAGTGTAGGCCAGAATAACAAAATACCGACCATAAATTAAAACAGAGGTGATGAAGTCTTCATTTGACAGAAGAGTTATTTTATAAATATGCCAAGCGTCAGCTTAGCTGCTGCTTGCCAAGAGAATACTTCAACGTAAAATGTGTATTTTTCTTACTTTTATAAATTGAACGTTATGTTATTTCTGTGTAATAACATTTTTCCAGTTTAAAGATCTCGCATAATGCTGTATTGTCGAGTCGTTACGTTAGAAAAATGTACTTTTTGAATACCTAAAATTGTCAAATTTTAATAAGTTCATGTAATTACCCTCTTAAATATGTGTATGTAAATACTATGACGAGTAAATTAAACTAAAATATTTTATGTTAATTAATTGAAAATGTATGTTTCGAGAGCAGGAAACCCTCTAAACAGCTATTAAAGTTTGAATATGGTTGGCATGTGATACTGAATTGCACCGCATTGTGCGTGGGCAGAATTCTGAATTACAAAACATTACACAGAGTGTCCCGTGAATACGTTCAAATTTGTTTGACTTATTGTGAGTCCTCAACCGAAAGGAGGGGTGAGGTGAGGAATAGAGCCTAATCCTATTCCTAACAAATTTGCTTTATTTATTTTTGTATTTCATCAAATTACCCTCTTAAATAAGTGTATGTAAATACTATACGAGTAAATTAAACTAAAATATTTTATGTTAATTAATTGAAAATGTTTGTTTCGAGAGCAGGAAACCCTCTAAACAGCTATTAAATTTTGAATATGGGTGGCATGTGATACTGAATCGCACCGCATTATGCGTAGTCAGAATTCTGAATTACGAAACATTATACAGAGTGTCCCGTGAATACGTTCAAATTTGTTTGACTTATTGTGAGTCCTCAACCGAGAGGAGGAGTGAGGTGAGGAATAGAGCCTAATCCTGGTCCTAGCAAATTTGCTTTATTTATTTTTGTATTTCATCAAATTACCCTCTTGAATATGTGTATGTAAATACTATGACGAGTAAATTAAACTAAAATATTTTATGTTAATTAATTGAAAATGTTTGTTTCGAGAGCAGGAAACCCTCTAAACAGCTATTAAAGTTTGAATATGGGTGGCATGTGATACTGAATCGCACCGCATTGTGCGTGGTCAGAATTCTAAATTACAAAACATTACACAGAGTGTCCCGTGAATACGTTCAAATTTGTTTGACTTATTGTGAGTCCTCAACCGAGAGGAGGGGTGAGGTGAGGAATAGAGCCTAACCTGTTCCTAGCAAATTTGCTTTATTTATTTTTGTATTTCATCAAATTACCCTCTTAAATATGTGTATGTAAATACTATAACGAGTAAATTAAACTAAAATATTTTATGCTAATTAATTGAAAATGTATGTTTCGAGAGCAGGAAACCCTCTAAACAGCTATTAAAGTTTGAATATGGATGGCATGTGATATTGAATCACACCGCATTTTGCGTGGTCAGAATTCTGAATTACAAAACATTACACAGAGTGTCCCGTGAATACGTTCATATTTGTTTGACTTATTGTGAGTCCGCAACCGAGAGGAGGGGTGAAGTGAGAAATAGAGCCTAGCAAATTCTGTGTAAAATTTTATAACTTTTTTATTAGCATTGTTATATACCTAAGCCTAGTAGTTTTTCTAATATTTCAATTTAAAAAAAAAATACTAGTTTTAAGTAGCGCCATTGTTTCTGAAGGTGGAATACTCATAATTGGTACGAGCATTCTAATAGTTTTCGATCTATTTTGAATAATTCAATTTTTGCCCTTGTTTTTAATACACTTACGCTATAACATCATAGTTGCCAAGACAAAACAAAAACGTAGGCATTGTGAAATTTTGACATGTTTATTAAGCAAATAAAAATAGTTTAATTTGTTGTAGTAAGTGACGTTTAAAGGTAATAGTTATGGATTTTCCTAAAAATTAATTAATTGATATGGCTTATATACCGGGCGAGGCGGGAAAAAATGGTCTTTTAGCGGTAAGGCTTTACGGAGCGAATTACCCTAATAGACGTATACCATCTAAAAAATCTCTCCAGTGCTTAATGGAACGGTTTGATGGTAGAGGTAGCGTTGAGTATATGAAACGGAAAGTAGTAAACCAGAATGCTACCAATGAGGAAAAAGAAATGGAGATTTTACTTCATGTTGACGGTAATTCCCAGGTCAGCAGCCGTCAACTAACTGACTTATCTGACACATCCGAATCTACGGCTAATCGCACCACGAAAAAATACAAGTACCATCCCTTTCATATGGAACTACACTAAGAACTTCAAGACCGTGATTTTGAACGACGAGTAAACTTTTGTACCACCATGAATGAACCAATAGAGGCCGATCGAAATTTTTTATCCAAAATACCATAATGTTTTCTGATGAAACTACTTTTCGCACTAACGGAGCAGTTAACAGCCATAACATGCATTATTATTCAACAGTTAATCCAGTTTGGGTCCGGGAAGTTCAAAACCAAAACCATTGGTCGCTTAATGTATGGTGTGGAATATTAAATTTTCGAATTATTGATCCATATTCTTTCCCCGAACCGCTTAACGGGCCTAGATATCTAAATTTTTTGCAAAACGAATTGCTCCAGCTTCTTGAAGAAGTTGATAACTTTAAAATAGAACAAATGTGGATTCAACAAGACAGAGCTCCTGCTCATTACCACCGGAAAGTTCAGAAATTTTTAAACCCACAAAAATGGATCGGTAGGGATGGATTTATTCAGTTACCCCCTCGATCATGTCAGTTAACACCTTTGGACTTCTCCTTATGGGGCTACATTAAAGATCGTGTTTATGTGAATCCCCCTACAACACCAGTAGATATGAAAAATGGAATACGGGATGCGTGCAGAACAATAATGCCCTTTATGCTAAGGAAAGTGAAGGAAAATATATTAAAACGACTAAACATGTATCTTCATGTAGACGGCATATTTTTGAATATTTATTACGTCATAATAATTAATCATTAGATAAGTTAAAATATTAAAATTGTTATTAACTATTTGTTTATGTTTTCACAATAGCGTAAGTGTATTAAAAACAAGGGTAAAAATTGAAAAATTCAAACTGAACCGAAAATTATTAGAAATAGGTATGTGATATACTTAATAAAAGTTGGAGGGTTTTGTAAAATCAATCAGAAAAAATAATAATAGGCAGGGTGTGCCATTTAAAAAATTTGAGATTTTTTCATTTTAAAATAGTCGAAATGTACAAACTTATTTTGAACACCCTGTAGCATCTAAGTCAAATTTCTTTACATATATTTTTTTGATCCCTATAGAACGCTCGTACCAATTATGAGTATTCCACCTTCAGAAACAATCGCGCTACTGGCAATTTTTTACAAAACTGAAAACTAGTATTTTTTAAAAAAAAATTGAAATATTAGAAAAACTACTAGGTTTATGTATATAACATTATTAATGAAGAAGTTATAAAATTTTATGCAGAATTTAAAAATAAATTAGAAAATAGGATGTTCCATTTAAAAAAACATATGTTATATCGGCCGCACTTTTTTGAAGTACCCTGTATACTTAAAAATAATTTTAAACTTTGCATCTTAACATTGCCTAAAACATTTTTAACATATTTAACATTTTTTCGTCATTCTCGAGACAAATGAGATAATGAACTTTATCGTTGACTCACCCTGTACAAACTTAAAAGGTAGCCCTCGTATTTACTAGGTTCATCCCTTATAAGTATGTTTTAAAGTGAATACTAAGTTCACCTAAGTCATATTCAATAATAACACAGGGGAACAGCTGTTTTGGTGTCGAGGTTTTTTGAGCTGATTCTATATGAATTTGATGTCCTGAATTCAAATAACGTATTCATTTGTACCTAGGAGCTCAAATTTTTAAGATATACAATTTTAGAGAAATATAAGTTACATTATTGTAACTCAAATCCGTAAGTGTAGTAAACAAAAGTAGATACGAAATTTTTATTTTAGTTATACAAAATACAATATTATGTCGTACTTACAAACAAAAAAAAAAAACATTGAAGAAATGAAATAGTCACTCAACACTTGGAAAGCTTCTTTTCCGCGACATTCTTGAATGTTTTTTTAAACAGTCCCTTTTTAAACTCCAGCAGTAATCTGCCATCATGTGCATGTCCCATCTTCCTTGGTAGCGGTCCTCCATAACTTTAATATCTTGGTGAAATCTTTCACCTTGTTCCTCACTCATGTCTCCTAAATTTTCTGGAAAACGGTCTAAGTGGCTGTGTAAATAGTGTATTTTAATACTCATATTGCACCCTAAGGATTTGAGACTATTAAGCATCTTGTTAACCATTTCAACATAGTTTTTGAGCTCTATGTTTGCCTAGAAAATTTTCTACAACTGCAACAAATGATGTCCAAGCTTCTCGTTCAACTTGATTCATTGAATTTATGAAGGCAGGATCCTTAATTAATTGTCTTATTTGTGGGCCGTCAAATATCCCTGCTTTGAGTTTTTCTGTGCTTAACTGATGCATTTTTACCCCTATATATGCAAAACAAGACCCATTCTTATTAAGAGCCTTTACAAATTGCTTCATTAAGCCCAACTTTATATGTAACGGAGGAAGTATGATTTTTTCTCTTTCAACCAAAGCGTCGTTAATGACATTCTTTTCCCCAACGTCCATGTTTTCTCTCTGAGGCCAATCTTTTCTAACCCAGTGGTGTGTTTTGTCCCTACTATCCCAGAGGCACAAGAAACACGGATATTTCGTGTAACCACTTTGCTGCCCAAGAAGAAAGTTTACCATTTTTAAGTCTACACAAATCACCCATTGATGTTCGTAATACTTTATCTTCTGCAAGACCAAAACTATGGTATTATATTCTTCTTTCAGTTTCGTTGAATGAGCTAGTGGTATTGAACCATATTTATTCCCATTATGTAGAAGGACACATTTTAAACTTCGCTTTGAACTGTCAATAAATAGGCGCCAATCATCTGGAATATATTAAGAAAGTCCCATTTCTTTCATGAGTCCCCTAATTTCGTGACAAAATACAAGATTGTCTTCTTGAGAAAAGAATGGTAGCAGATTTTTTTCTCTTGTACGGTAAAAGGTAATTTTGGTTCCTTGTTCCAGTAAATTTTTGTCGTTCAACCTAGAAGCCAGTACTTCAGAAGCTTTTTTCGATAAATTGAGATCCCTAGTGAGATCATTTAATTCATTTTGATTGAAGCGTTGAGGAACTGATGACGTCCCCTCATAGTCACTGTTAGTTTCATTAGCATCAGAACTTTTATTAGCATCAGAAGAGCGATCAGAGGGAAAATATTCGTCATCAGAGATATGTGGTAGCTGATGAAATGTTGGAATCGGTATTTCATCTGAGTGCGGGATAGGGCGTATTGCCGAGTCTAAATTGGGATAAGTCCACTTACTGCGGTTATTTCGATTGATTCCATTAGTATTTACTAAACAGAAATAACAATCATTGAAGTGGTTTTTTGGTTCTCTCCAAACCATTGGTACGCGGAATTTTAGACATTTTCTTTTCCCGGTAGTCCACTGCCGTAAATGCTCTGTACAAGTTTTACATACGAGATGCGGGGCCCACGTTTTGTCCTGATCACCAAGCTTAACTCCAAAGTATCCAAGATACGCTCGCTTTACAAAGTCAGTAATAGTTTGTCTGTTTTGTTGAAACATGTATTCTCCGCATATATAGCAAAACACATCAGGTTGATTTACACAACTTCTTCTTGAACTGGAACCTGAACTCATTTTAATTCTGTTCAATAACACAAAAACACTCTTTTCTTAACATAAAATAACACGCCGAATTCGATCTACTCGCATTAGTAAGAACGCACAAACTGACGAGACTTACCCGAGTTAGGTGATTAAAAGGGTCAGTTCAGGTACCTGATAGGCAATGGTTTTTACCTGGAATTTACTCAATTAGAGACTGACAATAAAACCATTGTACCTACATTAATGAATATATAATAATTTTAGAACTCTCATAAATGAATATACTGAATAAAAACCACATTGGTAGATAAGTTGATGTATCTAAAAAAGTAGAGCTGATAGAGAAAAACGGATTGCATGTATAGATTTAGCGTCCCAAATATAGTTAAAATCAGCTCTAAAATCCCAGGCACCAAAACAAAAATATTTTTTGTTGCCCTGTGTAATATATTCCAAACAACAACTGCATCGTTCGGGAGTTAACGAAGTAAGAGACTGATAGATAGAGAGATCGGCCAACGGAAATTGAAAATTCTATATTCCGTAATCTGGGGACTATGAAACGTGAGGAAATGCAACAATCTTAAATCATGAATACAATTACTTTTCTTAGCGATGGAAGTAAAAGTCGGATATTAAAACCTTTGAATAGGTAAAAATTTCGAAGTTTAACAATATATTTCATTTTTATCCCTTCGGTAATATCCAAGTAAAACGATTTTGAACTTTGTTGTGTTGTTGCATTCTGCGCTTTTACATATAACAAGAAAGATCCACTGACAATGTATCGAATACGTTGAGCATAAATACGCAAGGTGTGACTAGAAAATACCGGCCTGATTTCGTTACGCCAATAATATTGGTGCCTCGCGGTTGGCACTAGTGAGACATTGAACTTGAATACCCCTTCTACCTATTCCACCATTTTGATGACCGTACAGTTTTCAGTTCGGCTACAGCGCTAGTTTAAATCAGATCGTGTATTTGCTCTGCGTTGGAAATATGCTTAGTGTCACTGTTGAGCAACGAGTTAACTTAAAATTTCTTGTTAAACTTGGAAAGTCGGCTGCAGAAATATTAAATTTGCTACAAGAAGTATATGGTAATAAAAAATGCATGATAGAAGAAGTAAAACATACAGAAAATTTCTTTTAATGTTTTTAGTGTTCCGTACGGAACACTTATAAGATCACTTCGGTGTCTGTCTGTCCGTCTGTCTGTCTATCTGTCTGTCCGTCTGTCACACCCAATTTTCTCTGAAACTATTTGTCATAGAAAGCTGAAATTTGGTAATAATATAGGAATTGATGGCCTCATCAGAGCGATATAGTTTTGAAAGTTAAATTTTGACTTAAGGGGTTAGTTTTGGGGGTAAAATCGGAAGTGAATAATTGTATTTGAGATTTGATCATTATGTTAACTACAAACTATACAAAATGTATCATCCCTTAGCCTTTTCAACCCTCTCCCCCCTGGAACGTTATCGATCAAAAACTATAGGTTCCTTTCTTACTTCCAGTATTATATATGTGCTAAATATAAAAGTGATATCTGATTTTGTTCGAAAGTTATCTTATCCACAGACTGATGGAAACTGGAACTATGTTTTTTTCGTGATCTCTAGAGACCCTAAGATGCAAAGGTATGCAAAAATCTCGGCGGATGATTTTTAACAACTACAATAATTTTTTCAACATGAGAAGTAAAAATTAGTAATAAAGTTGAACAAATTAAAAACAAGTAATTACTAATGTGACCAGAAGACTACTAACCTTAAACGGGTGATAGCTCAGAGTCGTATCTCTCTCTTTTTTACTAGGTAATCGAGTGTGGTGTCAAATGAAAGCTTGTGAAAACGCGAGTAAAATATATATATATATATATATATATATATACATATATATATATATATATATATATATATATATATATATATATATATATATATATATATATATATATATGTATATATATATATATATATATATATATATATATATATATATATAATGTAATACTTGCGCACACTTTTCTTTGTATTATTTTTAAAAAATCGCGAAAAATCGCTGTCCTTCTCTCGAAAAGTACTTATCAAAAAATTTTGAAAAAATTCTGGAATATTCTCCACGGGATGTAGATTGAACGAAAATTATCACGAGTGCATTACCTGTAATAATTTATCTGGTATATAAAAAAAAACAGAAATTTCAAGGTCATCAATTTTCAGTAAAGATTGGAAATAAACTTTGTTGAAAACTCATTTGGGGTGTCTTTTGTGAAGTCACTGATCATTTTATACTTCCGTTACAATATTTTTTATTTTAAAAGCAATCAACGTACGGAACACCGGTCATGTGCAAGTTCAACTTGCACTTGACCGGTTTTTTTTTTATTATTTTTTAGGTTTCAAACAATTAATTTTGTATATATTCTTGTTTTTTATTGTTCAAAGATATTTTATTAAAGGAAAAACCTCAACAGCATAGTAACTAATATCATTATAATTACTGTCAGATTAAAGTATGACAACCGCCTACTAGATAAATTTTTTGAAAACCGCCAAACGTGGGATACGATCCATGGCAACCGCGATGACCAAAAAATAATATTTTAGAGGGTTTTTGTTGCATAATTTTTTGCACAATAAATTAGAAAAAAATGGGTTTAAGGAAAAAATTTTGAAAAAATTTAAGGCTTTTCAATGCCGTTTTACAAAATGTATGTCGATGGAAAGAAAAAGTTATTTTGCGTCGCAGCGCCCAGCGTCGTTTCCACTACCAAATGTCAGATACATCAGTATACTCCTTGAGATGCACTATACCATTCTACATTTAAAAAAAAAATAAATATCTAACAATTTTTCATAAATCGGGGCCGGGCGTCTAAAAATGATCACCCTGTACGTCAACTCACTTTAACCTCACTCAAATGGAAGTCGATCAACACGTTGGATATAGTAAATCCCAAGATATAAGATCCTGCCTTTTTACTTTTTCAATGGGGCAATAAACGACCCTACTAGGGTTTTGTACATAGTTGTCAGGTATTACGATAAACGTATTTTTATTTTACCTGCTTTGTATACCGCCCTCATTTGAACCTGCAATCATATTGAATCTATTTTTACCTATATATTTACTACATGGCAACCCGGTTTGGAGCCCTTTAAGTATTTTAATATGGGCCTAATGACCACAGGTCCCAAATAAGATTCGAAAGATACTTCTTATTATTTTTATTTTTAGTTTTACTTACAACTTACAACGTAACGGTTCTATTTTAATTATGTGGCGTCCGTGAGAAAATTGCAATAGTGGCTATCGCAAGAGAAAACATTTATCACTTGACGCTAAACAAATAGTGAAAAATGTTTTCGACAGTTTGTTAAAAAGAAATTTGAATAAACAAAGTGCTTTGCAAGAAACCAGTGCACTAACAAAAACCCCAATTTCTACGATTAAGGGTATTGTAGGAAAACCATCACTCAGGAACATGAAAAAACGGAAAGATTTTCAAATGCATCATGTAGATGATTGTGAAAAAGACGTCATCAGGAGAAAAATATATTCTATGTATGAAGAGCAGTTGATGCCGACACTAGACAAAATAAAATTAAGACTGGTGTAGGACGGGACCAATATATATTGTGGCCGATCAACCCTTCACAGAATTCTCTTAAAAATGGGATTCACGTTCCGAAAAATCAACAAAAGGCAATATTACGAATCTTGCGGCATACTTATTTACTAGAAATTAAAAAGTATCGATCAGAGAATTGGCCAATAATTTACCTTGACGAAACATGGTTCGGTACCCATGACACTGTCCAAAAAGGGTGGGTTGACAGCAGTACAAAATGTCAGACTAACGCACCTTCAAATAAAGGTAAACGAATAACCATTTTGCATGCTGGATCTGAAAAAGGCTGGGTTTCAAATTCTCTACTATTATCGGCCAAAAACATAAATGATTCTAGTTTGGACTATCACGAAGACACGACCGCAGAACTTTTTGAAAATTGGTTTCAAAATTCCCTTTTGCCAAATGTTTCCGAACGGAGTGTTATAGTTATGGACAATGCAAGTTATTATAGTCGTCTACTAAATAAGGTTCCTAATGCACCAACACCAAATCGGAAATACAGGAATATATGTTAGAAAATGACATTTATTTTGACTTTAGTTAAAAAAAAAAATGATCTTTTGGAAGTTTTGAAAGACTATAAATTGAAAAAGAAATATGTTTGTGATAGTATGGCTGAGAAAATGGGACACACTGTTTTACAGCTTCCTCCGTATTATTGTGTGTTTAATCCAATTGAACATTTTTGACATCAAGTTAAATCAAAAATAAGGGCACAAAATATTTGTCCTACTTTAAGCGTACCAGTGGTTGAATTAGTAAAAAAAGTTATAAATGATGTACCTTGTGAAAGCTGGAAAAATTCCATTCAGCACGTTGTTAAAGTTGAAGGTTTATATATTTATGTAAATAATATAAAACCACTGATAACACAGGTCTGCAACAAAAATGCTGTCTGGATGTTTTCAATTGTATGTATTTAGGTGTTCTGAAAACTAAAAAAATATTCAAAAAATTCCAGAACGTCAGATTATTTTGCAAAACACAAAATTTTGTTATAAAAAAGGGTTTTTTTGGGCTAACTTGAAGTCAGAAATAAATAGGTACAATTTTATTTTGATTACTGTTTTTAAATGTATACAGGCCATAACTATCATTACTTTCTAAATAAAGAACGCCCTGTGTGAGCTAAATTAACAAACATAAACGTTGTAACCAGAACGTGCGCGCTCCGATAGTGTAGAAAGTGGCGCGGTACAATTACGTGTTAACTCATTGTTTTATAGATCTTTGTTCAATATAGTGCAATGTCATCTGTGCGGAAGTGTGTGAATTCGTCTGACAGTTTCTGTTATATTTGTGGCGAATATATGGTATTAAAGCAACAACTTAATATTACGGACTTTGTATAAAAAGTATACTTCACGTATTTTGGCTTAAAACTTGGAGATCAGGATAAAGTTTGGACACCTCATAAAGTCTGCAAACGATGTGTTGAAGGCCTTCGAAATTGGTTTAAGGGCAAGAAAAAAGCTTTCCGATATGCGATTCCTATAGTATGGCGCGAGCAAAAGAACCATAGTGATGATTGTTACTTTCGTGTAATGTGAAAGGGTATAATTCAAAATGGAAGCAGTCCATTTCATACCCTAATCTGCAATCAGCTATTCGTCCCATCCCTCATGGGACCGAAATACCAGTGTCCAAGGCCCCTGCTACCTTAGAAGAGATTCCAAGTTCTGACGAAGATGGTGCTGTACCTGAACCCGATGACAAGTCAAGTTTTCAATTTGAAGATGACAGCAGTTCGAAATTGTTTTCCCAGGGCGAGCTAAATGATTTGGTAAGAGACTTGAATCTTCTCAAAAACGCTGCTGAGTTGCTTGGATCAAGGCTCAAAAGCAGGAACTTACTTTTGCCGGGAGTGTCTTCCTCCTAGTTTAGATTTCGTGAGAAGCAGTTCACTTCCTATTTTGCCCAAGAGGACGAGTTGGTTTATTGTACCAATATTGAAGGTTTGATGGATACATTTAAGATCTCATACGACCCAGCACAGTGGCGTATTTTCATAGATTCTTCAAAAAGAAGCCTTAAAGCAGTTCTGCTTCACAGTGGCGGTTTCTATGCTTCCATTCCTGTCGGTCATTCCGTACACCTCAAGGAAACCTACAAGAACCTGGAATTGGTTCTTTGCAAATTAAAATATAAAGACCACGGTTGGCAAGTGTGCGGTGATTTAAAAATCTTGGGCATGTTGCTCGGACAACAATCTGGGTTTACCAAATTTCCTTGCTTTTTGTGTCTATGGGATAGTAGAGACCGAGCAAATCACTGGACCAAAAAGTGTTGGCCTCCGAGGGAGCTTAAAGTTGACGAAAAGAACGTCCTGCATGAAACTTTGGTGCCTCCTCATAAAGTTCTTCTACCACCGCTTCACATAAAGCTGGGATTGATGAAGCAATTTGTAAAGTCACTTCCAAGAGATGGAAATTGCTTCAAATACTTAATATCAAAGTTTCCAGGCCTCTCGGAGGCAAAGTTGAAGGAAGGTGTTTTCGTTGGACCAGATATTAGACGGCTTATGGCTGATCCGCAATTCATCACAACCATGACGGATCCTCAAAGAGAAGGGTGGATTGCCTTTAAAGAGGTCATAGAGAAATTTTTAGGCAATAACAAAGACCCTAACTACAAACAAATTGTCAAAAGAATGTTAAAATCATTTCAGGCTTCATGTTGCCTAATGAGTTTAAAAGTACCTTTTCTTCATTCCCACCTCGACTACTTTCCAGAAAATTTAGGAGATCTGAGTGAAGAGCAAGGTGAACGATTTCACCCAGATATTAAGGAGATGGAAAAAAGATACCAGGGAAGATGGAGCGTCTCAATGATGGCAGACTACTGTTGGACGCTTCAGAGAGACCTTCCAGATGCTTCCTACAAGCGAAAATGTACCAAAAGGAATCTCACTGGGAAAAAGAAATGTGTTTAGTGCTTACTAATGAATGTATTTTAGATAAAAAAAAAGTTTTGTTACGCAATTATAAATTAAAAAAAACGTGCCGTTCTATGACAAAATGAAAGTCATTTTCGGATTCAGTACACCCAAAAACATAAGAATTACGCAAAAAAAAAAACCAAAACAGCTCTAAATTTTTTTTTGCAGGCTTGTGTAATTACCTCAGCTGATGACAGTGAAACCGAATTATGCTTAAGTTAAAATATATTTTTATTTATACAATATGTCCCCTCTTGTAAACCCCATTCATTCAAACTGTATATTTGTACTTCTTATCCATTTGTTTTTACATGCATCTATAAATAAACATCTCCAAAAACACTTATAATTTTATTTATTTGCATTAATGAATAAAATTCTTAAATCCATCTCTGCAACTTATCATAAACAAAAGGTCAGAATTTTTATATTGTCCACTTAAAACGGCAAAAAAATCAGGATCTTATATTTTGGGACAGGCTATAATACCCATTGCATACTTGAGTTGACTTTAAACCAAATCTAATTTAAGTCAAGTCAACCAAACCTATTACTTAAGTTGTGTAAAATATAATTCCTAGTAAGAAAGAACATTACAGAATTATCCATTTTATCCCCTAATAAAATACTTAGAAAAAGAGTTAACAGCTACAAAAACTGTTGCTCAGTGCCCAAACTTATTTGTTTAAGCAATATTGTGACAAAAAACCATCTAATCGACAACGCAAACATGTCGTATGAGGAACAAACAATATGGTCAGAATTTTAAAAGTCAATTAACATTCCATGTTGACACAGCTGCATACTGTAATTTGCATTTTGCTATATTTTTTCGGTGCTCTTTGACAACGAAATTAAGTATTGATAAGTAGGATTTGAACCGGTAGTGTATGTGTTAGAAAAATTTCTCCTGAATTTAATAAAATGATGGCTTCAGTTTGTCTTATTACATATTAAACAGGAGATTTTGCTTGCATGTGGAAAAAACCGGCCAAGTGTAAGGTGAACTTGCACAGTTAGTGTTCCGTACCGTGATTGTCTTAAAAATAATTTTTTTTTAGACTTCACAAAACACACCCCAAATGGGTTTTCAACAAGGTTTGTCTCCGATATTTGTTAAAAACTGATGATCTTGAATTTTTTTTATATCTATAATATATATAAAATGCAACGTCTCTCTGTCTGTCTATCTGTCTGTCGGTCTGTCTGTCTGTCCGTTAGTGCGCTTATCACTGGAGAACCACTTATCCGATTTACGTACTTTTGTTTTTAAAACATACATATGTTCTCTGGCCAAGTTATCTATAATATATATAAAATGCAACGTCTCTCTGTCTGTCTGTCTGTCTATCTGTCTGTCTGTGTGTCTGTCTGTGTGTCTGTCTGTCCGTTAGTGCACTGGAGAACCACTTATCCGATTTACGTACTTTTTTTTTAAAACATACTTATGTTCTCTGGCCAGGTTATAGGCTATATTTTATTATGATAGGTAGCATAAGGAATGAGCAGTGACGTAAAATAGTGAATGAAGTCGGAAAAAGTCTTCCCCTAGCGCGTTCCTTTGCAATACACAGCCTAAACCATTAAATATGGAACAATATTATGTAGCAGAGAATATCTACAATCTATAATATATAAAAAATGCAATGTCTCTCTGTCTGTCTGTCTGTCCATTAGTGCGTTTATCACGCGAGAACCACTTATCCGATTTACTTGTCTTTTTCAATTCATACATATATTCTTTGGCCAGGTTATATAATAATAATAATAATAATCTACATTTATAATATATATAAAATGTAACGTCTCTCTGTCTGTTTGTCTGTCAGTTAGTGCGCTTATCCCTCGAGAACCACTTATCCGATTTACGTGATTTTTTAAATTCTTACATATGTTCTCTGACCAGGTTATAGATATATATTTTATACCATCTATAATATATATAAAATGCAACGTATCTCTGTCTGTCTGTCTGTCCGTTAGTGCGCTTATCACTGGAGAACCACTCATCCGATATTCGTACTTTTTTTTTTAAAACATACATATGTTCTCCGGCCAGGTTATAGGCTATATTTTATTACGATAGGTAGCATAAGGAATGAGCAGTGACGATAATAGTGAAAGAAATCGAAAAAAAGTTTCCCGCTAGCGCGTTCTCTTGCAATACACAGTCTAAACTATTAAATATGGAACAATATTATGTAGCAGAGAATATCTATATAATCCATAATATATATAAAATGCAATGTCTCTCTGTCTGTCAGTCTGTCCATTAGTGCATTTATCACGCGAGAACCACTTATTCGATTTACATGTCTTTTTTTAAATTTATACATATATTCTTTGGCCAGGTTATATAATAATAATAAATCACTGGAGAATCACTTATCCGATTTACGTACTTTTTTTAAACATACGTATGTTCTCTGCCCAGGTTATAGGATATATTTTATTACGTTAGGTGACATAAGGAATAAGCAGTGACGATAATAGTGAATCAAGTCCGAGTTTGCCGCTAGCGCGTTCTCTTCCAATACACTGCCTAAAGCATTAAATATGGAACAGTATCATGTAGCAAAGAATATAATATCTATAAAATGTAACGTCTCTCTGTCTGTCTGTCCGTTAGTGCGCTTATCACTCGAGAACCACTTATTCGATTTACGTATTTTTATAAATTTATACATATGTTCTATATAATTCGATATAAGCCTAGATAATGGGAGATAAGGTGAGATAATGGGAGATAAGGAGAAATAATGGGAGATAAGTCGAGATAAGCCTCGGATCATGGGATATAAGGTGAAGTAATGGGAAATGTGTATAAATAGTTGGAGATAAGGAGAAATAATGGGAGATAAGCAGAGATAAGTATAGATAATGGGAGTTATGGTGAGATAATGGGAGATAAGGAGAAATAATGGGAGATAAGGAGAAATATTGCGAGATAAGTCGAGATAAGCCTAGATAATGGGAAATAAGGTGAAATAATGGAAGATAAGGAGAAATAATGGGAGACAAGGAGAAATAATGGGAGATGAGCAGAGATAAGCCTGGATAATGGAAATTATGTGGAGACAATGGGAGATAAAGAGAAATATTGGGAGATAAGGGGAAATAATGGGAGATATTTTGTTACGTTTGGTAATATAAGGAATAAGCAGTTACGATAGTAGTGAATTAAGTCCACGCGAGCGGAGCCGCGGGCCGTGCTAGTACCAGATAAATTATCAAAGGTCTCGTTATAAGTTTTGTTTAATCTACCCCTTGTGGAGAATATTTCATTTTCAATTGTATAATTTTACTTCTTGATATTGGCTCCAAAAAACTGTCACTGCTATCGCATTGTTCATAAAACTTATATCATAACCTGTATTTTATTTTTAAAATGGGAGATTTTGTAATAGATCAGAAGGAATTATATGTTATTTCATTACTTTTATAGAATTCTTAATTTTATTAGTATTTTATTGTGGTATGGAAACGATGTTTCTTTCATCAGCCTAATAAAATTGTTTGGAGTCAAACGTATATTTGCAACAATTGTTGTTGGCAACTATTTAACGTACCTATTATAACTTTACGAATAGAATTAGGTGTTACACACAAGGCAACTATTATTATCCATATATCTTGGCCATTAACAAACAGAACAAGTTACCAGACAATTAACGCGAAATATACAGTAATCCCGTTCGAACACTCAATCTCTATCCCGCAGAGTCGTTGTTAAATTTGTTAATCAAGCGAATAAATCCTTCAGGACTAGTGAAACATACAACGTTGAAATCAGTAGCGTACGTAAAAGTAAATAAAAACAGAAGTATATTTTCCTAAATATTTTATACATTTTTGTCCTCGCTCTCGTTCCCATTTTCAGTTCAGAAAGCGAGCTTCTAATTACACAAATATATAACATACAGATTTGTGCAGTATTTGTGAAGTGTTATTCACAGAAATGAAATATGAATGAAAAATATAGGACAAAAATCTTAAAATGCAACAAAAATTGTTGACGCTTTCCACTCAGTTTAATCGAGAGAACAATATAAACATGACGAACAAATTATTGGAAAATGCAGTGGTGGAAACAGCACGAAAATGAGCTATGGACAATAAAGGAAGATTAATCTGATGTCAGTTGCAATCTTCAATTTCCGAAGAAGATCTACTAGAAACTGAAATAATCTGATACAAAGAAATTAGAATTAAAATAACCGGTCAAGTGCAAGTTAAACTTGCGCAATTAGTGTTCCGTACGTTGATTGCTTTTAAAATAAAAAATGATCAGTGATTTCACAAAACACACCACAAATGAGATTTCAACAAAGTTTGCTTCCAATCTTTACTGAAAACTGATGACCTGGAAATTTTTGTTTTTTTGTGTACCAGAAAAATTATTAAAAGTAATGCATTCATGATAATTTTCGTTCAATCTACACCTCGTGGACCATATTCCAGAATTTTTTCAAAAATTTTCGATCAGTACTTTTCGAGATAACAGCGATTTTTCGCGATTTTTTAAAAATCATACAAAGAAAAGTGTGCGCAAGTATTACATTATATATATATATATATATTTTTTACTCATATTTTCACAAGCTTTCATTTGACATCACACTCGATGACCTAGTAAAATTTTTTTTTCACTTCCAATTTCACCCCCCAAAACTAACCCCTTAAGTCAAAATTTAACTTTCAAAATACGGCTCTGATGAGGCCATCAATATATATTACTACCAAATTTCAACTTTCTATGGCAAAGAGTTTCTGAGAAAATCAGGTGTGGCAGACAGACAGACAGACGGACAGACAGACTGACAGACACCGAAGTCATCTTATAAGTGTTCCGTACAGAACACTAAAAGACAATTAAAACAGCCTCAAATATAACAAAAATGCAGACTTAATCAATATATCATGCAGACATTAAAGAGGACGATCTTACAAATTCTGAGATTCGCAAAAGCAATGGCAAAAGGGAATCTGTAGGAAGAATCTATTGAGGATAGAAACGCTCAGAGAAGTGGATCAATAGACAATATTTTGTTACTAAGTTGGGAATGTGCAATCTTTGGCACAATGATACTACTCAGTATATATCACCACTACACTAAACACTTTATTTTTGCACTCGACGCTCGTTTCGCTAACCATGTTAGCTTCATCAGGAGCGATGATAGTCAATCATCGCTCCTGATGAAGCTAACATGGTTAGCGAAACGCGCGTCGAATGCAAAAATAAAGTGTTTGGTGTAGTGGTGATATATACTGAGTAATATTTTGTTATATAAATTATTTTATTGTTTGTTTATTATTATATTATTCTCTAATTTCCGACTGAATTATTATTTACAAATTTTTTTCCTAGTTTTTTGAAGATCTGTTTTAACTACTTTTCGGTCTCATTAGTACAGTTGTAATAGATACGAGAAATGTTACAGAGAATCCTTCATCGTCTTGAAGTCCCTTCTCGAGTCTATAAGATACTACAGTATCAACCAATTTGTTGACAAATTGTATTAATATCAAGAGTTACTCGATATTTGTATTGCCTATGATAATGATAAAGTAATATATACAATTATTTTATACTGGTAAAACTGTAAGGTTCTTTTGACTAGTTACTGGAAGATATGATTCACAAGAAATGTCTTCTTAACTGTCTAAATAGGACAACTCGGGGCCCTTATATTAATGGAATAAAATTGATAAATATGATTTAGGAGGATGTAGACCTAATTGCACATCGATCCAAAAGTGTTATTGCTTGTTTTACCTATGTCTACCATCGATAAATAATCTGTTGATTGTCATTATTGTAAGTCATACCACTAGCAGGATGGTTTTTCTTTAGGTTGGAGCATTGTTTTTAGTTGGGTATGTTATTCACTAAATAAGGTCACTCTGCCACATATAGCCTTATAAAAGTTCTCACGTCTGCGTTATATTATACTAGTTCTGGCTTAAAAGCATAGTGTTACTACGAGTTCCGCGAGAGCAGCTGACACACGTGTGTTCAAAGAAACCGACAGCTGAAACTTCAATCACCTATTAAACATAACATAAAACTGATATCTATCAATCACCAAACTAGGAGATGCTATGTTCTACTCGATTTCAGAGGACTTCAGCTAACCTAGGTGATGATGCCATCTTGCAAAACAATTAAAACTGCAGCCTGGATTTACCAGGTGTACAAATATGAAATGCGGATTTCAAACAACAGATGGTGCACCAATGCAGTTTGTGCTATAAAGATTTGACACTGCGCCATTTTATTGTGTCATCAACAAGTATCAGACGCGCACGAGTGATAAATTGGAAAAGTATATGCATAGTGTTGTGTTGTTATGTTCAATATGTCGAAATTTCTACCGAACAAAGAACATTCGCAGACAGCACTAATTTTTTTTTTTCATTTGAAGAAAACTGCTGTTGAATCATACCGATTACTTCGAGAAGCTTATGGTGAACATGCTCCATCGCAAGATATGTGTAAACGTGGTTTCGGCGTTTCAAAAGTGGTGACTTCGATGTTGTAGACAAGGAACGTGGAAAATCATCAAAAAAATATGAAGATGTGGAATTGTAAGCATTGTTGGACGAAGATGATTCGCAAACACAAAAACAACTCGCCGAGCAATTGGGCATTAGTCAACAAGCTACGAGAGATGGGAAAGATTCAGAAGACCGGTAGATGGGTACCACATGAGTTGAACGATAGGCAAATGGAAAAGCGCGAAATCACGTGTGACATTATGCTCGCTCGGTACAAAAGGAAGTCGTTTTTGCATCGTATAGTTACAGGGGATGAAAAATGAATTTATTTTGAGAATCTTAAGCGCAAAAAATCATGGGTAGACTCAAGCGCACCATCCACATCGACCGCAAGACCGAATCGCTTTGATAGAAAGACTGTGTTTCGTGGGACCAGAGGGGCGTGGTCTATTATGAGCTGTTAAAACCTGGGGAAACGGTTAATACTAAACGTTACCAACAACAATTATCCGATTTGAACCGTTCGCTGCTTGAAAAAAGGCCAGAATACCGAAAGAGGCAACACAAAGTTATTTTTCTTCATGACAATGCTCCATCACATACGGCAAAACCAGTTCGCGACAAGTTGGAAGCACTCAGCTGGGAAGTTCTACCCCATGCGGCTTACTCACCAGACTTGGCTCCTTCCGATTACCACTTGTTTGTATCGATGGGTCACGCATTTGCTGAGCAGCGCTTTGGTTCGTACGAAGATGTGATAAAATGGCTCGATGTAGGGTTCTCAGCAAAAGTGGAAGATTTTTACTGGCGTGGTATTCACAAATTGCCCGAAAGATGAGAAAAATGTATAACAAGCGATGGAGCATACTTTTTATCATTCTTCCGAATTTAACATGTTTTTTTAGAAAAAAAATCCGCATTTCATACTTGTACACCTGGTAGACTTAACATCTCGAGAAATATCCGTAGCAACAAACCTAAGCGCTCTATGGTGTAAAATCGCCAAATCTTTTAATTTAAAAGCAAAGGCCATTAACGGGAAAGTAAAAATTCGTACTGCTAACGCCACAGGTATATATATGGTACCAGTACTCCTATTAATTCTTGAACAATAACTGTAAATATAAACGGGGATAACTCTGACCAGAGCATATTATCACGTCACCGACCCAGAGGGCGTGTTGCACGTAGCCAGTGAAAGTACGGTAGGTGCAACAATAATGAATAACTCGAACGGCAATTATGATTGCTGAAATCATTTATTTTTTTGTCGAACCTATGTTGCCTTTCTTGTAGCGTTTGTCAGTCAATTAATTCGCGACATTTAGCTTAAAAACCAATATCAAAACTCTTGGGTTTTGTTATCGGCTTTTGAGAAACCGTTAAGGGTCGTTGTCACTGCTGCTTGCTCACCTTTATTGGTGCTATATCGCTTTCTTTTGATTTGAAAATAACGTCAGGAGAAGGGAAAGAAGTCACAGGATTTTATATCAGGTCTTGCACTGTGTGCATGAACTAACGCCAGTAACCACTGTCTGTTAAAGAAGTTCGAGTCTTTATAAGTTGTCAACATATTTCTTGCAGTTGATTTTGGAATGTTCAATCAATTCTATGGATGACTTTAGATTTTCTCTGATGAAATTACGTACGTTTTAAACGTTAACTTAAGCTCAATCCACTTTTCAGGCGACACTTATTTTCGTCTTCCTCAAACGTATCACGACCAGTTTGAAATTACTTAAACTACTACGTTTAAGTACGGAAGAAACATTAATCACCGTATGATTCTTAAATCATTTGATGCGTTTCATTTTCCAAGTTTAATATTGGAGTTACAACTGTAACTAGGCATCTAGTGGAACAAATATCGTAAATCAGCTGACGTAATACTAATAGCTATTGATGCTTTCAATAACAAAACAGTTATAATAACTGGTGTTCCTTTTTCGTGAAGATCAGTTCCGTTTTTCTGTTATTCGTCCAGTATAAAGGTGAGCCAGAAAGAAGCTGCTGTAGTGGCGTTGCTAATATTTCGTCAAATTCGCCATCAGTATCAAAGATAAAGCACTGGATGTATTCCAAAACAAACAACAATTAATTAATAAGTATAAGAAGCATTCCTAACAGGCCTTATTGGCTACGCTCCTGTCAAATAATTCTAGGTATTACAAAAGGCAATTTACCAACATAAGCAAGCCGGGTTTAGTCTATTACAGATAACAATCTAGAGAGGTACTCATGGGACAAAAATGTAATAACTTGCTCTTTGTTATATTGCTTCCCAACTAATACCAATTTTAGTTATTAGTTACTTTACGAACCTTTGTCAAAAAATTATATTGTTAAATATAATTTTGCCGTAATAAATGATTAAATATTTGGTAGAAACGAAAGTTTTTTACGTTTTTAATTTGATAAGTGATTTTTCGCTGGCTCTGCTGAGATTACACAAGGTATCTTTAGAAATATTTACTTCTCGTTATTAAAAAACCGAATGATTCCGTATCTAATCTACTAATATACCTAAAATTTAAAAACGTTGAATTATTTGTTTGTCAAATTATTAATTTTATTATTACTACAAAAAATTAGAATGCGGTTCATAGACTATTTATTAGATTTAATTATATTATTTTTATTATATATATTTTAATATATTGTAATAATTAACACATTTAGGTCTATTACGAATAGAACAATAAAACTGTTCAATAATTAAGCCAGAAAAACTTTTATGCAACTTCGCTTTTATTGGGTCATAACCCTATTAAATGGTTTAAGATTTGACACTACATGTCTATGTTGCTAAAGAGAAATGAATACCCATATATATATATATATATATATATATATATATATATATATATATATATATATGTATATATATAAATATATATAAAATATATATATATATATATATATATATATATATATATATATATATATATATATATATATATATGTATATATATAAATATATATATAAATATATATATATATATATATATATATATATATATATATATATATATATATATAATAATCATTTAAATCACAGAAATATTCACCTTAGATGTCAATATGGAATTTGGTATAAGTAAATGCAAAGTGCTCCACATCAACAAAGGCCAATGGAATTGCCACCATGAGACAGAAACCATCAACAATGAAACACTCGTTAACATATTCGACAATGAAACATACAAATATCTAGGCTTCCAACAAAGCACCAAACTCAACCACACTCACTCAGCTCAGAACCGAATTCAAAAACAGACTGACGAAACTTTTGCAAACAAAACTCAACTCTAAGAATCTCACTAAAGCCATCAACACGTTCGCTATACCTATACTCACATATTCATTTGGTATCATCAAATGGTCACAAACAGACATAGAAAATATTCACATCCTTATACGATCTCAATTCACCAAATACAGGAAATTACACCCCAACGCATGCAAAGAAAGACTTACTATCGAGAGGAAGGCAGGAGGAAGAGGAATTATAGACATCAGATCATTACACACAAAACAAATACAAACCCTTAAGAAATTCTTTCACAGCAAGCAAACCAGCCTCCACACAGCGACAGTGAAAGCAGACAAAAACTACACACCTCTCGACTTAGCCCGGGTAGACCACTCAGCAGACACACACAGTCACACCCAATTACAACAGGAAAAGATGAAAACGTGGTCAGAGAAAACACTCCACGGAAAACACAGATACCACATAGAACAAGACCACGTAAATAAAAAACAATCATACACCTGGTTACAGGATGGGCAGCTATTCCCTCAGACTGAAGGCTTCTTACTTGCGATCCAGGATAAAGTCATATTAACCAGAAACTACCAAAAGCATATCATCAAAGACCCGACTATTGCAGAGGACAGATGTAGGAAATGCCACCAGCAGAAAGAAACGATCGAACACATAACGAGCGGATGTAAAATATTGGCCGGAACAGAGTACACAGCCAGGCATGATTCAGCTGCCAAAGTAGTTCACCAAGCACTGGCCACAACATACAAACTCATAGAAAACCCAGATCCCTACTACAAATACACGCCAACATCCATACTTGTAAATGAAGATTACAAGCTCTACTGGGACATCGGTATCCATACAGATAAAACAGTCTCCGCCAATAGACCCGATATTACTTTTCAGTGCAAAAAAGGAAAAGTCACCTATCTAATTGACATAGCTGTCCCCAACGATACAAACATCCAAACGAAATACACAGAAAAAATTTCCAAATACACAGACCTTGCAACGGAAATAAAAAGGCTATGGAGACAAGAAAAAGTCATCATTGTCCCCCTCATTATATCAGCCACAGGCCTTACACCAATAACATGCACACCACATTTAGTGCAATTAGGACTCAACACAGACATACACAGAAACATTCAGAAGTCAGTGATTTTGAAAACATGTAACATTGTCCGGTCATTCCTTAATACGGAATGGTAATAGCGTTTGTGCTGACTTGGTTTTGGCCCGTCAGCCAAACATGGCACCACCACATTGATCAAATGTGAGAAAGAAGAACTTTTTGTAATAATAATAATCATTTATTAGTTGCAAGAATAACAATAGTTATAAACACAAAATGGTATGGAACATTGTACAAAGAACAATAAGATAAAAGGACATTCACAAAACACATACATATATTTATGACAAAAACAAAAGGCTGAGAAGACATCATTAAAGACAGTCAACAGAAGACGAAAAGCATCCTTAACATATATCAATAAAATTAACATTTTTATTCATAAGTTAAGTCTGTCTGAATCACTAAAGAAACTGTCTATAGTATAATAAGCTTTTGATAATAAAAACTTCTGTATCTTTGTTTTGGCTCTTACTTGCGGTAATTTTCGAACGCTCTCTGGGAAACTAATAAATATTTTAACGGAAGAATATTGTACACCTCTTTGTATATAACTAAAAATTACACTTCTCAATTACAAGATCTGTTTTATATCTAGTTTCATAATTATGTCTGTTTTTGCGCATTTTCACAGAGATCCTTGTTAATATAAACAAACATAAAGGAGTCCAATATATACATGCTAATTAAAGTTAAAAGGAATTTACTGACAAAGACATTCCTACAGCGTTCACGATAATGTATCGTAAAAGTAGCTCTGCTACATTTTTTGTAATCAAACCATACCTGAATCTAGACTGCACGTAAGCATAATAGGCCGTCAAGGCAGCATCAATGCCCACATTATTTGATAAGATTCTCAGTGCATAACAATATTTGGAGAGATCAGCCGCGACATTCTCTACATGCTGTCTCCAATCAAGTTTTGCATTAATATTGACGCCCAGCAGCCACAGATGCTGAGATGTTTGAATATCGCTACCCTTGTAAGGAAACGTGAG
This sequence comes from Pachyrhynchus sulphureomaculatus, assembly GCA_019049505.1. Lineage (NCBI taxonomy): Eukaryota > Metazoa > Arthropoda > Insecta > Coleoptera > Curculionidae > Pachyrhynchus > Pachyrhynchus sulphureomaculatus. The sequence goes on from CM032454.1 coordinate 12,822,144, forward strand.
AAAATGATCAACCCTTCTGCCAAAAACCAGACACTGTGTTTTTGAAACATTCAGTAGAAAGACATGGGTTGTAAAATAACGATCCAAATAGCACAGGCTCTCCCCACATCAGCGACTATCTCTTGTGGAGTGTCACCACTAAAGATCAGGGTTGTGTCGTTCGCATATAGAACTGTAAACTTTCCTGTAATGTTAGGCAATTCGTTTGTATAAAGTATATAAAGCAGCGGGCCTAAAATAGATCCCTGAGGTACACCCCTCGTAACAGCGACCCTCTCTGAAAGAAAATACCTGCCATAATTATCAGTCTCCATCACTTGCTGAGTGCGATTATTCAAGCAGGAGGCGATTAAGTTTAATGCATTTCCCCTAATACCCAGGTGTTCCAATTTTATGCATAAAGTCTTATGATTGACACTATCAAATGCTTTTGACCGATCAATACACATTGCCATAGTTATCTTTCTGCCATTTAGTGAATCCAGAACCTTCGACAATGCCTGATAAATGGCTCTTATGGTGGACTTTCCCTTTATAAAACCGTTTTGATTGGAAGCAATCATCGAGTGCCTCTCCAAGAATCCAAGAAATCTCCCATTGATAATCCTCTCCAAAATCTTTCCAACATTAGACAGAAGAGATATCGCTCTGTAGTTTTTCTAATCATTTGCTGCTCCTTATTTTGAGGAGATCAGTATATATACCCTGCTCAAGACACAAATTAATGATAAACGACCGTGGCTCAGATATTATTTCTGCAATTTCTTTAAGTATATTTACTGGTAAATTATCATCATCAACTGATTTTTTATTATTATATATATATATATATATATATATATATATATATATATATATATATATATACATATATATATATATATATATATATATATATATATATATATATATATATATATATATATATATATATATATATATATATATATATATATATATATATATATATATATATATATATATATATATATATATATATATATATATGTCAGTTACCATCCTGTTACGGCCAGGTTCATGCGAAGATCCTGACGGTCGTTTAATGTTTTTATTGCATTAATTTGCCAAATCACTCTCTTAGATCTTAAAAATACTATACATATTTGGGTACTTTGTCCCATACTCTACACTTAGTTCAGTAGTTTAATAAATATCGTTTTTTGAACAGTGGCACCTATAATTTTAAATTCTTGCATTTTGTAAAAGAAGATTGCATTCTTCTGTTTAATTTACTATCCAAAATTATCAAATTCCAGTTTAATCAATCAATGGATTTTCTGAACTCGTGTTACTTTAGGGAAAAAACGAATGCTTTAAATCAAATTGAAAATTAATATTATTGGATAGATTATTAAAATGCTAAAACTATCAATGTCCCAACTGTTACCTATCAGATGCCAATATTTTCTAAAGTACTTAATTTAGACATAAAATGTATTACATAAAATATATTTAATATTGTCCGTAAAATAGAAATATCCAACAAGATACAGGCTTTTCTGCGTAATGAATGGAATTTTGCTCTGTCACGCTTTTCTCAAACCCTCATTACTGGACGATGATGAATGATACGCAACTATTATATGGCAATGGGCACTGACGAACAAATTTTCTTTGGAATATTACTAAGCGTTTAATGAACACCATATTTTAAACCGAACCAACATATCTCCAGTTCTATAAGTTCATTATTTTTAACAAGTACAGTCTGTCAAGTAAGAACGTGTCCGTGATAATTCATTTTTGGTAGATGCGATTCTCACGATTCAGCGAAAAATCGGTAGAGGGAACCTTTGTCTATGACGCATTTTAGTAAAAGTATCAGTCGATTCCGAACTTTCGGCGAAATAACATAAAATCTGAAATCCACTTTACCCGAAATCCACTTTTTTGTGTATCGGTTCGAGGCAGTCTTTCTTTGTTCCCATCTTTATTAAAAAGTCGGTGTCGTTTATAAAGAAGTGGGTAAATCATTTCAAGGAGACGAGAAATGTCGACGACTCGCCAGAACGTGGCTCGGTAGGGAAAGTCACTTCGAAAGTCGAAAAACGAATCGTGTCTGTTTTCACGGAACCCCAAATTGACGCTATGTTAAGGAGCGGCAAAATTAGGAAAATCTGGTCTGAATGTGTCCCATGACCATTCGACAACATCTTCGTGCTTATGATGTCAATTGCAGAAGTACGTTGCGGTACCTTTGCGGGGCGAAAATCACGTCGCGAAGCGGCTCGCTTGGTCCCAGGATAAGATATTAGAGTGGCCCTCATAATTGTCGGACGATAACCCTATTGAAAACGTTTGGTACCTTGTAAAGAGAAAGCTTAGAGGAACGACTCTGAAGACCTTGCCTCAGTTGTTTCGCAAGACTTGAAAAATTTTGCAGAGAGCAGTAAATCTCGTCGACAGCATGCCTCGAAGTTGCCAGGCGATTATTGATGCAGTAGGCGATCGGCAATTTACTAAGGTAATTGCGCCGTTGTTAGCACACCAAAGAATACATTGATGGCAAAAAATATTTCCGAAACACGTTTTTTCAAGAACACGAGTAGTCACGTTGTTACTTGACAGACTGTAAAACATACAAAAGCGTATTAATATGTTTCTTGCCTAGCATAGGAAGAACAAGTAAGTGTCAAAAACAAAATTTGTTTAAATGAGGTAATATCCCTTCCACCTTAATACACTAAATATAATGGTTAAAAAGTAATTCCAGACCTAGTCCGAGGCAACTAAATCATAACAATGTGGGAGATGATCAATTAGTTCAAAGCTTAATTTGTTAATTTTTTTCCAAAACTAACACTGATTTGTGAGCAGGCGTATTGTTTTGCAAAAATAGCACCGCTTTAGATAATTTTCCTCGCGATTTGTTCACAATATTTAGTCGAAGTTTAGTTAATAATGAAGAATAATATTATTCAGTCACTGTTTTGTGGGGTTCTAAATAACACGTAGGCTGAAAAATTTTTGTTCTGACACATAGATGTCGCCCTTTTCAAAAAATCCATATGATTTTTAGGAAATACCAACCTTCAAACGATACGTGTCAAAATTTCATGATATTTCAATGATTAGTTTACAAATTACAGTGGTTTTAGTGACACTACTTTTGATATTTTCAAAACAATGGAAAAAATCGAATTTCATGCATTGATTAAACACTGTTTTTTGATGGAAAAAAATACCGTTCAAGCAAAACAATGGCTTGATAAGTGTTACAGGACTCTGTCCCTGGAAAATCACTCATTTACTGGTATGCTGACTTTAAACTCGGTTGTACAGATACAAACGATGCTAAACACTCTGGACGCCCAAATGAGGTGGTTACTCCAGAAAACATCAAAAAAATCCACAAAATTGTTTTGGATGACCGTAAAGTGAAATTGCGTGAGATAGCTGACACCCTAAAGATATCAAAAGAAGGTGTTTGTCATATTTTGCATGAACATTTAGGCATGAGAAAGCTCTGTTCGAAATGGGTACCGCGTTTGCTCACAGTGAACCGAAAACAACAAAGTGTTGATGATTCTGAGCGCTATTTGGATACTACTTGTGGATCTAGTACGAGGCTGGTTTGAAAAGTCCGTGCAAAGTCCGAGAGATGGCACCACCGGCGCGTATCGAGGTCATGTTTAGTTAGTAGCATCTCTTGAATGAACGCACACCAAGTTTCAGCCATATTGGTCTATTTCTTTGTGTTTGGCATTCGTGTGAATCAAGGAAGTCGAGTGATTTTCAAGAAATGGACGAAAAAGAATTTCGTGTGGTGATTAAACATTACTTTATGAAAGGCAAAACGCCTCAGGAGACTAAAGAGAAGCTTGATAAACATTATGGTGACTCTGCACCTTCGATTAGAACAGTTTATAAGTGGTTTCAAAATTTTCGGACTGGCCAAAGTGACGCTGAACGTTCTGGACGGCCTGTGGAGGTTACGACTCCAGAAATCATTGATCAAATCCATGATATGGTGATGGATGACAGAAGAGTTAAGGTGCGTGAGATTGCTGGTGCTGTGGGCATCTCGACTGAACGGGTACATAATATTTTGCATAAACATTTGGACATGAGAAAGCTATCCGCAAGATGGGTGCCGCGATTGCTCACGCTTGACCAAAAACGTAATCGTGTGAAGTGTTGCAAGGATGGTTTGCAGCTGTTCCAGAAGAATCCGGAGGACTTTAAACGTCGTTTCGTCACTGTGGATGAAACATGGATACATTACTATACTCCTGAGACCAAACAACAATCTAAACAATGGGTTACCGAGGGGGAATCTGCACCAAAAAAAGGCGAAGACCGTTCCTTCGGCCGGAAAAGTTATGGCGACTGTCTTTTGGGATTCGCAAGGGATAATCCTCATCGACTATCTGGAAAAGGGTAAAACTATTACAGGTGAATATTATTCATCGTTATTGGACCGTTTGAAAAACCGAGCTGCAAGAAAAACGCCCGCGATTGGCCCACAAGAAAGTCCTTTTCCATCACGACAACGCACCAGCACACACCTCAGGTGGTCGCAAAATTAATGGAAATAGGATTCCAACTCGTTTCACATCCCCCCCTATTCTCCAGACTTGGCTCCCTCGGACTACTATTTGTTCCCCAATTTGAAGAAATGGCTGGCGGGACAAAGATTTTATTCAAACGAGGAGGTGATTGCAGACACTAATGGATATTTTGCAGACTTGGACAAATCCTATTATTCGGAAGAGATCAACAAACTAGAACATCGTTGGACGAAGTGTATAAGCCTAAAAGGAGACTATGTCGAAAAATAAAAAAGGTTTACCCCAAACACATAAGTAGTTTTTATTTTTGCACGGACTTTTCAAACCAGCCTCGTATATGTACTTTACCTCCTCCTGCTTTAGAATACCTTTGAATGATTTCAGTGGGATTAGCTGCCAAATAAGAACTGGAACCTTGTTGTCGTACCACTTTATAATCACAATACGATTTTGGTTTCAACCTTTTGGTCGAAAGATCCTCGGCCCTCTTTTCGTAGATCAGCATCCGATTTCATTTGACAACCTCTAAGGCGGTTTGACCGAATAGTCCCCAAACTGAAAAATACTGTATTCATCACGAAGGAAGGACGTAAGTTCTGGGCTCGTAAAAAATTGTCAAAATAAACAACCGATAATGGTTTGTTCTGAAATGAGGAACAGAGAGCAATAACAACCTTTGCACCAAAACCAAGGCCTTTTTCAATATCCGAAAAACTGTGATTCCTAAATGTGTCTTCACCTCCATATGGAATAAAATCGTAGACCATACCAGAAATTCCACATCTTGCAAATATTTTAAAACCCCACTTTTTTGTTTTTTTTTTTTAAGTACTGCCTCCTCGAGCCAGCTTTGTTACTTTTGTAAGGCATCATGATTTCATCAATTGAATTTCTACGTTCTGGTTCAATTTTTCCCTGACTTTTTCGAGAAGAGGTCTCACTTTGAAGTAACGGTCATTGTCAATTTCTTCGTTATTTACGAAAATAAGATTACGTCGCAACACTTGATACTTTTTTAAGGACATAATATCTGCAATTATAGCAAATCGTGTTTCTTGGGCCCAGTAGTCAGTGTACGCCGGCATATGTACAACACCCATCATAAGTTCTATCCCTAAAAAGGTTTCAATTTCTTCGCGATTGGTATCGATGTATTTACCGAACTGCTAAGTAGAATAAAAATTGGTTTGTTCCACTGTGAGATTCATTATGTCATCACTAAAGTCTTAAAATATTGCAAGGCAACTATAGTTTATTTGGTTTTGAGAAATTGTCTTTGTCTATATGCACTTCATAGTCAAAATCGTCGTCAGTCCATTGAAAGTCTCTTACAGTTTTCTGAATTTGTCTTTTTACTTTAGGAGCCGGTTTTAGAATAGGTGGAGTTGTAACTGACTTACGTATTACACGACGGCTGCTAGGCGTTTTAGGAACAATGACAATTGAGACAGGTAATAGTGTGGCTAAAACAGCATCTTCGTCCAACTCTTCAACACTCTCAGAGAATTGCAGTACTGCTTCAGGTTGTTCTAATTTATCTTGTTGAGAACTTGCTTTGCCCAGTAAGTCTTCAGGCTCAGTATCACTCTCAGGATCACTTTCTGCCCCAACTGGCGGTAATAAGGTGAAAATATCGTCAATTCTTCTCATCTTATTCTAAAAATAAATAAAAGTAAATAACACACCGAACTTGTCAGTGTATCTTGAGGGATACAAAATATTAGCATTTATTTTATAGAAAAATCAGTAAGGTTTTTAATATTATTTATGTATCACGACAAAGATAAAACATCATACCATTAATTACCATCTAAATTGTTTAAAATAGGTAAAAAAAAATAGGTAAAAACAATTGCCAGCTGACGCACGCACGAAGCTCTGTTGTCAACCATACAATATGTATCGTGTCAGATATAACAGCAAGATAAGGTGGACAAATAAAGCGGAGAGCGGCTAGGAATTTTTGAATTATATGTATCCCGGGAGATACATTGTCAACTTAAGGGTTAACAAAAAAAAAACCGGTCAAGTGCAAGTTGAATTTGCGCAATTAGTGTTCCGTACGTTGATTGCTTTTAAAATAAAAAAATTTGTTACGGAGATGATCAGGGACTTCACAAAACACGCCCCAAATGAGTTTTCAACAAAGTTTGTTTCCAATCTTTACTGAAAAACTGATGACCCTGAAATTTTTGTTTTTTTATATACCAGATAAATTATTAAAGGTAATGCACTAGTGATAATTTTCGTTCAATCTACACCCCGTGGAGAATATTCTAGAATTTTTTGATAAGTATTTTTCGAGATAAGGGGGGTGGACAACGATTTTTTGCGATTTTTTAAAAATAATACAAAGAAAAGTGTACGCAGGAATTACATTATATATATATAAATATATATATTTTTTGCTCTTGTTTTCACAAGCTTTCATTTGACAGCACACTCGATGACCTAGTAAAAAATTTTTTTTTTCATTTTCGATTTCACCCCCAAAACTAACCCCTTAAGTTAAAATTTAACTTTCAAAACTACATGGCTCTAATGAGGCCATCAATTCCTATATTATTACCAAATTTCAACTTTCTACGACAAATAGTTTCGGAGAAAATCGGGTGTGACAGACAGACGGAGAGACAGACAGACGGACAGACAGACACCGAAGTCATCTTATAAGTGTTCCGTACGAAATACTAACAAACATTAATGTCACTTAACCCTTTGTAATAAAATAATTTTAATTTAAGTTCACCGAAATGATGGGTAATTCCAAATTGTATCGGGAAATTTGTTATAAATCGTAAATAAACCACCTTAGTTTGTAGTATTACGCTTGACAATGTAAAATACCTACGAAACTGCAGTAGCAAATAAATAAAGCAATAGTGACAAGTAACAAAATAATTTCTATCATTTCATTTAGAAATTCAACTCAAGTATCCCTATTCGTTTCCGAAATATGAGTAAATGAAAAGTTCTATACATAAATATTCAACGCGTGATTTTTTCTCAAAATAATTGAAATATTGCAAAAAAAATTTTCGAGAGCAAAAAGGTACTTATACCTCCATCAAGAAACATAGTTATCTTCTTTGAAATTCAAAAAAAAAAATTTTTAGTTGGCTCGTTTTACTTATTTTCACCTTTATATAATTGTTTAAATTAATAAAGAAGAGAATACAATTTTTCTCGAAATTTACATGGTAGCTGAGGAATACTCTGGAATAGTTCGGAACAAACAATAATTTAATTATTTAATAATATTCTTAAATAAATGATACACGTATGTTAATATGAATATTTTCTTTCGGTGGTAAATGCTAATTATCTAAACGAGTCAAGTGTATACATCTGCAGCTTGGTAGAGTCAAATATCTAGAACCCTTGAAGTTTAAACTGAAGTGCTCTTCAGAAATTGTGGAGATCATTGAAGCATCCCATGCATGCAATATTAGAGTGTTTATATTCAGCAGACATAAAAAAAAACGTTTAGGTGTCAAGTGTAATTTACCAGTATTAAAATTACGTTTTACAAATGGACTCAATTTAAATCAGTTGTAATTACACTACTGTATAGTAGTTCTTCATGGAAAATTGAAATGATAATAATAACAGTATGATTAATTGGCTTTTAGAATTATGTATTACGGGAATATTGTTATAAATTGTTTAAAGACGTGGGATTTAAAACAACTATTAAAAAAAAGTATAAGGTGTTTGAGATTAAAATAGGTTAGATAATAAATAGACATATTATGGTAGTGCAGTAAAAAAAGGTCAAAATAATGATGAGTTAGGTATAGTTCAGATACAGCGATATTAGGATTTTATCCTCTCACCAGGAGTATTGTCCTGAGTTTTGGACCTCGAACAACTTGTGCTCTTTTGTTTATAAACAATTTAAATTTTCAAAATGCGTTTTTGAGTTTAAAGTGAGAGTAACTCCGGTTATATCAGTTGAATCGGGGCAAACAAAAAACTAAACTCTTCGTAATGAAATTTCCAACAAATCCTCGTTGGTTTTAAGTCGCTCAAATGTGCATATAACCTATAAAATTGAAAAAATAGGCAAAAAACTGTTTTTTTTTTTTCATTTTATTGTACAGATCGACTAAGTGAACCAATCGGCTTGGAACTTTCAGAAAATATTCCTTTTGTTATAGCAAAAATACCCTGAAATTTTGGTACAAAAATATTGAACTCAGTGGACACAATTGAATTTATTATTTAAAATTTGAATTGCCCTCCATTTTATGCCATTTAGTCTTTTTTTTCAAAATTTAGGTCTCGATGTCAGCTTTCAATGCCATTAAATTTTTTTTTTTTTGGAGTCATTTTAACCATTTTTTTTTTACATTTGTTTATTAATCAAATAACATTGACATATTGAAAAAATTGGAAAAAAACAAAAAAAATGAAATAATCGAAAAAGTTGAAAAAAATAAAAAGAAAAAAATTAAAAATTGCATAACTTGAGAAATTCAAAAAAAAAAATGCAAATTCTAAAGGAAAACTGAAAAATCGGAAGGAAATTAACAAAACCAAACAAACCCAAAAATATTTAAAAAATCGAAAAAAATTGTTACAAACTGAAAAATTGTCAAAAGTGGAAAGAATGAATAAGAATTCAAATCAACTTCAAAAGTTGGAAAAAATTGTTAACGAAAATGTTTTTTTAAAAAAAAAAAAAAAAAGTTTCCCGATTCTCTACCAAATGAGCGAAAAAACGCATTTGGCGGGCAATTCAAATTTTCAATAACAAATTCAATTCACTTGGTTCAATATTTTTGAACAAAAATCTCGGGGCTCTGCAGCTATAACAAAAGGCATACTTTCTGAAAATTTTTAAGCCGATCGGTCGGCCTGTACAATAAAATGAAAAAAAAAAACAGTTTTTTTGTCGGTTTTTTCAATTTTGTAGATTATGTACACATTTGAGCGACTTAAAACTAACGAGAATTTGTTGAAAATTTTATTACGAAGAATTTGTTTTTTTTTTAATCTCGATTCGACATATATAACCGGAGTTATTCGCATTTTAGGCTCAAAAAACGCGTTTTGAAACCTTCAATTGTTTATAAACAAAAGAGCACACGTTTTTCAAGGTCTAAAACTCAGGACAATAGTCCTGGTTATATTCCAGAAAGAATAAAATCATAATATTGCTGTATCTAAACTGTGTAACTTCAAATGCTTTTTTTCCTACACTATATAGGTTTCTTTATTAATCGTATTTCATACTTGACCTAAAGAGTATAAATATTCGGTGTGGCTCATTTAAAGAACTACAAATTTATTCAGTATCAGTAATTATCCAATAAAAGTTAATAAGTACCAGTCTTAACCTCTTTTAGATTAAAGATATGAAAGGTGTTCTATCCGTTATAAGCTAAAAGCTTTTACGGTATCTTTAGTTCTACAGTGTAAAAATCCCAGTTTTCTACCCATACAATTAATGGAGATATCCACAAATACAACGAAAATAGATTAGCCTGTACATACACTAAAGTATTACCGACTCATTGTATCAAGAAATTTGGATCTTATCTGACGTTAAATTATTCTTTCTCTATTTATTTTCCTGATTTTTTTTTTTTTATTTTGTTTCAGGTAATGTTAATATCCAGTGGGGTTAGTTCGACTTCTGGGTGCATCAACAGTAAGTAACAAGAAACCAAGAATTCCAAAAAAATTAAAAATTGTAATTCCTTTTATGACAACAACGGTAAAAAGTAAACATTCGGGCAGTTCTGGATAAGATGACTTATAGACCAAGAGAGAGACCCGAAATTTTGACCTGTCGTCTAACCGTCTGCTTAGTTGTTTATTTTATCGGACGAGTCGAATAAAAACATTTAACGTTGATTTTGCGGCCCTCATCACTTGGAATGCTTAGATAAGTCTCAAAATGATTCATGCAAAAATGGACTAGCCTTCAACCACTTGAATCAAGTACCTTAACATTTGTTGATACTAAAAAAGTCGAGCGCCCCGAAGGGCGAACGTCGCCGAGACCGGATCTAGCTTTAGGGCCCAAAATGTCGATACCGGAGGACGAGACTGGAAGATTTTATGAAAAAGTCATAAATTGGCTGGAAAAAACGGATCCAGCTTCGTTCTCCGGTATTGGCGGCCTCTACCTTTTGCAGGTTCCCTCTTATTTTATCGAGAACAAACTAAATTTATTGATTTTATATGGTTAAATGACAGTCCATTTTTGGATAGACGTTTTTTGGACCCTGAAGCTGGGTCCGGTCGCGGCGACGCCTGCCCTTTGGGGCGCTCGACTTTTTTAGTATCAACAAATATTATGGTACTTGATTCAAATGGTTAAACGACAGTCCATTTTTGGATGCAGCATTTTGGGCCTTCCAAGGCACGGGGGCCGCAAAATTAACATTAACAGCTTTTATTCGACTCGCCCAATAGAATGAACAACTAGGCAGACGGACAGGTTTCAATTTCGAATCGCTCTCTGGGTCTAAAAGAAAAAAATCGATCAAATGCAAGTTAGACTTACGCAGTTAGTGTTCCGTACTGTGATTGCCTATAAAATAAAAATTTTTGTTACGGAGGTATAAAATGATCAGCGTCTTCACAAAACACAACCCAAATGAGTTTTCAATAAGAAAATTGAGAGCGCGGATTACAAACATGTCTAGTCAGATATTGACTCAGCAGGCTAATCAGACCAACCAAAATAAGACAAAAAGTTCCTGACCTGTATATATATTAAGATACAATATGTATCTTCACGTTTTTCTTAGTCAATAAAGTCAATAAGTCAAATAACACCATAAATAGTAACACCTTTGTTCGTGCCCGGGACAGATGCAAAGAAATTATCCACCAAACCAAGGAGGCACACAATCAACGAATTAGAAACAAACTTCTCGCTTGTCCCCAACAATTCCTGATCCTTAGCCGCTAAGGTAGTTAGTCAAAATTTCACCAAATCCACCATACCGCCACTCACATGACAAGATAATTCTATTGCAATGACACCTGTTGAAAAAGCGAACTTGTTGGCTGAACTCTTTGCTTCACATTTCTAAGGAAAAACACCACCTACTATTCCTATAGTGCAGCCAAGGATGCCCGATATTGTCTTCAGACAACGTATCATTAAACATATTTTAATGAAGCTAGACACCAAAAAGCGCTGACGGAATACCTGCCATAGGTCTCAAAAACTGTGCCCCTATTCTACAGAAAAGGAATATTTCCTTCCTGCTGAAAATGTGCCACAGTTCGGTCTATGCCTAAAAAAGGCAAGAAGACCTTGCTAAATAACTACCGATCAGTCGCACTGCTTTCAATAATATCGAAAGTCATGGAAAAGGCTATCAATCAGCATCTTCTAAAATATCTTGAAGGATTCAACATTATTAGCGATCACCAATACGGCTTTCGTAAACATATATCACCAGGAGATCTTCTGACTTATGTAACACATGTTTGGAACAACGCAACTGAACACTTTAGAGAATCTCGAGCGGTTGCTCTTGACATATCCATGGCATTCGACCGTGTTTGGCACGATAGACTGTTGACTAAGCTACACTCTTATCTGAAAAGTTCTGTTTGTGGCTCTCTGTTTCCTCAGAGAGCGTTCTTTACAAGTGGCAGTAGACGGATTTCTTTCTAACACCCTCACTATTTCCATCTTTACGTTGGCTTGGACTCTTGGTGACAATCACACATCTCTCATTCTATCAGTTCACTTGAAAAGTTCTTGTTTATTGCTAGGGTCATTATATCCGTCTTGCGGCTTTTTTCTCTTGCCATTCGTTTTCATTTGAACTAGACGAATTGTCACAAGCTCTACTTTATTGTTCCTAGTAACAATGGTTTTTCCGGGTCAAAAGATGGGGCGTTAACCCATCGTCATCTCACGTTTCCAATGTTATATGAGCTATTGGAACAGTTTAGATCTATATAGGTCACTGATTCTAATTTACATTAACGATCTGCTGGAAAAGACAGGAAACCCAATCTACATCTTTGCAGATGCCAGTACGCTTATCTCTTCATTTACTTTGAACGCTCGGACATCGGTTACTCAGACGAATATCCACAGACAGCGGGAAGTCGTTCAACTTAACAAAGACCCGGAAAAAATTCTATCTTGTGGTGACAGTAACCAAGTGGAATTTAACGCTACAAAAACCCAGGCGGCAATTTTTTCTAAAAAAGTTAACGTTGCTGAACCCGACATAGTTATGGCGGGACATTCCATTCCTCTAACTTCGTCACTCAATTTGTTGGGCGTTACTTTGGGAGCAAATATGTCCTGGCATGAACATGTCGCAGGGATAGCAAGGAGAGCTTCTCTCAAAAGTTGGGAATATTATTTTGAACCAGAACGCTCCACAACAACTGCTAATTCTTTACAACGCTCAAATTCGACCAACTATGGAATACTGCTCCCATGTTTGGGGCTCCGCTCCCAAACATACATTGCATTTGTTGGATTCTAACAGAGAAGAGCTGTTCGTCTGATTGGCGACGCGGAACTGACCGGCGGCCTTGATTCGTTAGAACACCGAAGAACAGTTGGCAACTTGAGTCTATTCTACAAGTATTTTCATGGAAAGTGTTCGAAGGATATACCCCGCTTAATTCCTCCCAGAGCGGTGCATGTTAGAAATATACGTCGCGCTAATACTTCACATCCGTATGAGGTTCAGCTTATTACTCCACGTACAACGCTTTTCAAGCAGTCTTTCATATGGAGAACATCATCCCTTTGGAATAATTTGCCCAGGACTGTGTTTCCCACCGAGTACAATTTACAGCGATTCATGAGCAACGTGAATCGCTTTTTCCGCACACGTGTCGCTCCTGTAGCGCTTTAGGAACTTCCCTGCAGCATGTGTGCTAGACCCATAAAAATATTATTTATAGTTAACCAAATAACGAGTTAAAGAGAAGGTAGAGAGAGTTAAACTTATTAACTACTAGCGCTACTCGCGTGGACTTGATTCACCTTTATCGTCACTGCTTATTCGTTAAGTTTATATTATTATATAGCTCAAGGGGCCTTAGAGGCCCATGGCTTAGTTGCATACTTGTCTCCACTTCTTTTTGTCTCCTGTTAGCTTTTCCCAGTGCGGGATTCCAATCAACTCCGGATCTTGCTTTACTGCCTGAATCCATGTAGATCGAGGTCTACCCTTGCCTCTTCTTCCAACCACTCTTCTTATTAGGGCTTGCTTTGCATGTCTTTCTTCCTTCATCCTTGCCACGTGTCCCAACCATCCTAATCGCTGGCTTATTATAATTTGGCTTATAAGGGGTTTCGTATATAGGCATTTTAATTCGTAGTTTGTTCTTCTTCTCCACAGTCACTCTTCTTTCCTTCCTCCGTAGATTCTTCTCAAAGCTTTCCTTTCCCACACCTCCAACGTCTCTTTTTCTCTTGCATTCAGTTTCCACGTTTTTCGCATCTATATGTCACCGTGGGTCTGACAACTGTCGTATATATTCTTTCTTTTGCTTTTCTTGATACATTCTTTGATTTCAATATTGGATTCATTGCCCCCAAATATCTCTGTCCTTTCGCTATTCTTTCTTGTATCTCCATCCTTTCTTGTCCACTCTCTGTTATTGTTAATCCCAGATAATTAAATTTGTCTACTTTTTCAAACATATATCTTTTGTTGTTTATTATATCTAAACTTTTGTTATTTTTATTATCCTTGTTCTTTGTAATTTCCATGTATTTTGTTTTTTCCTCATTTATCTTTAGTCCTCTCATCCTTCCCCTTTCTTCTGTCCTACTTATGGCTTTTTTGAGGTTCTCTTTTGCTCTTGCAATCACTGCTACATCATCCGCATAGGCCAAGCATTGGCAGGTTTGTTGATATATCATTCCATTTGTTTTTATTTCTGACTCCCGGATTATCTTCTCTAATACCACATTAAATAGACATGTCGACACTGGTTCCTCCTGTCTTAATCCTCTCTTCACCTTAAACTTGTCTAATACTTTGCCCTCAACCGACACACTATTTTCTGTGTCATTCAGGGTCATTCTCACCATGCGAATCAATTTACTTGAAATTTTTAATTCTTCCATTATCTTGTAGAGTCCTTCTCTATTTACAGAGTTATATGCTTCTCTGAAATCCACAAGGACCAAGTGTAGTGCCAAAGTTTGTTCTAAGCTATTATCTTGGATTTGCTTAATCGAAAATATCTGGTCTGTAACCGATCTATTTTTCCTGAATCCACACTGGTACTCTCCCAGAATAGACTCGGCTTTCTCTGCTAGTCTGTTTTTGATAGTCAATACTACTATCTTGTACACGACATCCAGTAAGGCTATTGGTCTATAATTAGCACATATAGTTTTTTCTCCTTTTTTGTATATTGAACAAATGAGCGACTCTCTCCAGCTCACTGGCATCTTTTCGGTTTCCCATATTTCTTGCACCAACCGGCATATTTCATTTTACAGATCTACTCCTCCAGCTTTTATCAGTTCTACAATTTCCACCCGGGGCCTTATCTTTCCAGGGTTTATTTGTCCCCTACTGCCCTTCAGTTAATTTTGCTTCCTCTTTCTCATTCACCTCATTTTCATCTCCACTTAGTATTGCTTTAAAGTATTCCCCCCATCTATTCAGTCTTTCTGCGAAGCTTACTGCTATACTTCCATCTTTTTTCCTACATATTAGCATTTTGTCTCTATTTATTCCCTTTGTATTTTATAAAAAAAACACGTAAATTGGATAAGTGGTTCTTGAGTGCTAAGCGCAGTAATGGATAGACAGACAGACAGAGAGACGTTATGTTTTATATATATTATAGATTTTTTTTGACATATGTTAAATTAGGAATTTAAAAAAAAAATCACATAAATCGGATGAGTGGTTCTCGAATGATAAGCACTCTAACGGACAGACAGACAGAGAGACGTTGCGTTTTATATATTATATAGATTAATATTATTATTATATAACCTGGACAGAGAACATGTGTATGAATTTAAAAAATCACGTAAATCGGATAAGTGATGCTCGAGGGATAAGCGCACTAACGGACAGACAAAGAGACGTTGCATTTTACATATATTATAGATATAGATTATTATTCTTACTATATAACCTGTCCAAAGAATATATGTATGAATTTAAAAAAAGACACGTAAATCGGATAAGTGGTTCTCGCCTGATAAACGCATTAATGGACAGACAAACAGATAGAGAGACATTGCATTCTCTGCTACATAATATTGTTCCAAATTTAATGGTTTACGCTGTGTACTGCAAGGGAACGCGCTAGCGGCAAACTTTTTTCCGACTTCATTCGTCACTGCTCATTCCCTATGCTACCTATCTTAATAAAATATAGCCTATAACCTGGCCAGAGAACATATGTATGTTTTTTAAAAAAAAGTACGTAAATCGGATAAGTGATTCTCCAGTGATAAGCGCACTAACGGACAGACAGACAGACAGACAGACAGACAGACAGACAGAGAGACGTTGCATTTTATATATATTATAGATATTATGTTATATCTTGTTGGTCGGGCTTTTGATTTGGAGGAAATTGAAAATTATTTTATTTTTTTATTTTTTTTTCATTATATCTAATTTCTGGCAAAAATATCATGCGATCTCCGAAAAATACATCGGCTTTTGAAGTTATATGTGCCAAGAACGTACAGTATTTTTTTTTTATGATTATGCACATCTGTATAAATGACCCAGTAAAAAAAACTTTTTATAACCGCTAATTCTGAACCATTTATGATGTTTTCATTAAATTTGAAATCGAGTCTCTATCAAGATCTACCTACACAGTGCAATTCTACATCATTTTTGCAGTTTATAAAATTTGTTACCAATTATTTATTTATGATTCATTCTCCAGCAGCTCGTTCTACCTTCTCCATAAGAGTTCATGCACGACCCACTATAGTACTAAAATGTCATATTTAAATATCTGAATAGGCATATAATTTACAACAGACAACAGTAAAACAGCTTGTAAAATGTAAAACATGGTGGCGCCTTCGTAATTTATAACCTAAACAATAATCATATATTTTGCTACTGCCTACCGAAAAAGTGCGAAATAGTTTCACTTTAGATGTAAACAAATAAAATTTATTGGTTTGTGTGGGTAGTATAAATAAACGTAATGACTTCTCTTAGATAGGATTTATAGACCTGTTATCCAAATTAATAGATCGATGTCAATAAGTGCTTATATCTCAATTCATAAACATAATCTTCTCAAATATAATCCGTGGTTACAGACGAAACATCCGACTTACATGAATATTTAAGTTGCAAAACATAACATCCAAGCCAAATTTAGAAGGCTTCACATCTATAATATATATAAAATGCAACGTCTCTCTGTCTGTCTGTCTGTCTGTCCGTTAGTGCGCTTATCACTGGAGAACCACTTATCCGATTTACGTAGTTTTTTTTAAACATACATATGTTCTCTGGCCAGGTTATAGGCTATATTTTATTACGATAGGTAGCATAAGAAATGAGCAGTGACGATAATAGTGAAGGAAGTCGGAAAAAAGTTTGCCGCTAGCGCGTTCCATTGCAATACACAGCCTAAACTATTAAATATGGAACAGTATTATGTAGCAAAGAATATCTGTAATCTATAATATATATAAAATGCAATGTCTCTCTGTCTGTCTGTCTGTCCATTAGTGTCTTTATCACGCGAAAACCACGTATCCGATTTACGTGCCTTTTTTTAAATTCATACATATATTCTTTGGCCAGGTTATATAATAATAATAATAATCTATATCTATACTATACATATATAAAATGCAACGTTCTCTCTGTCTGTCTGTCTGTCCGTTAGTGCGCTTATCACTCGAGAACCACTTATCCGATTTACGTGATTTTTTTAAATTCATACATATGTTCCCTGACCAGGTTATAGATGATATATATTTTATTACATCTATAATATATATAAAATGCAACGTCTCTCTGTCTGTTTGTGCGCTTATCACTGGAGAACCACTTATCCGATTTATGTGCTTTTTTTAAACATGCTAAACCATTAAATATGGAACAATATCATGTAGCAAAGAATATCTATAATATATATATATATATATATTATATATATATATATATATATATATAATATATATATATATATATATATATATATATATATATATATATATATATATAAATGCAACGTCTCTCTGTCTGTCTGTCTGTTCGTTAGTGCTCTTATCACTGGAGAACCACTTATCTGATTTACGTGCTTTTTTTTAAACATATATATGTTCTTTGGCCAAGTTATAGGGTAGATTTTATTACGTTAGGTGACATAAGGAACAAGCAGAGACGATAATAGTGAATCAAGTCGGAGAAAAGTTTGCCGCTAGCGCATTCTCTTGCAATACACTGCCTAAAGCATTAAATATGGAAAAATATCATGTAGCAAAGAATATATGTAATATATATAAAATGCACCGTCTCTCTCTGTCTGTCTGTCTGTCTGTCCGTTAGTGCGTTTATCACTTGAGAACCACTTATCCGATTTACATGTTTTTATAAATTTATACATATGTTCTATATATAATTCGATATAAGCCTAGATAATGGGAGATAAGATGAGATAATGAGAGATAAGTATAAATAATGGGAGATACGGAGAAATAATGGGAGATAAGCAGAGATAAGTCTAGATAATGGGAGATAAGGTGAGATAATGAAAGATAAGGAGAAATAATGGGACATAAGGAGAAATAATGGGAGATGAGCAGCGATAAGCCTAGATAGAGGAAGTTATGTAGAGATAATGGGAGATAAGTATCCATAATGGGAGACAAGGAGAAATAATGGGAGATAAGCAGAGATAAGTCTAGATAATGGGAGTTATGGTGAGATAATGGGAGTAAAGGAGAAATAATGGAAGATAAGGAGAAATATTGCGAGATAAGTCGAGATAAGCCTAGATGATGGGAGATAAGGAGAAATAATGGGAGATAAGGAGAAATAATGGGAGATAAGGGGAAATAATGGCAGATATTTTATTACGTTAGGTAACATGAGGAATAAGCAGTGACGATAGTAGTGAATCAAGTCCACGCGAGCGGAGCCGCGGGCACGGCTAGTTGAACTTATAAAGCAAAGAACTCATTTCAAATACGGAAATAAAGAAATAGATATTCATATATCAGTGACTTGTTTCTGTATTTTTGATCTTCTCGCTACAAGAAGAATTACGAGTATATTTATGAAAAAAATACATTCTGAAATTTTTGCATTCTTCACTTGAGTCTCAAGATTACGAAAAACATAATTTTTAATTTCCGTCAATCTGTCGGTCTATCTGTTCGGTACGGTAACTCTGGACTGAAATGAGATCTCAAGTTGAACTTGGTGGACATGATACATAATGAGAGATAAGTTTTCAAAATTCGATGTACAGTTGATTGCGAAACACCGTATTTTCTCGACAATTTTCGTTGCGACTGCCCAACTTTGTCTTTTGCACTTGACAGATGGCCGACCGGATTTTTTTTTTATTTTCTGGTTTCGTTGCCTTCACGGAAATCACGCAAAACACGAAATATGGTAGCGCGAGATATTGGCTTATCTTCAAACGCTTTAAGAATTTACTTCGTGGACAGTTGTCCAAAGAAGGAAGCAACGCACTTTCGTAAATTCAACTTGTATGACATTTTAAATGAGAATAATCAAATGCATAGATTCTGAAATCAGAGTAGAGGTACCCAAACGTGTAAAATTAGTCTCAAGACTAATGAATCGCCCTTTGTAATACTTGAAGTATGGATGAAAAATACAATTTTTAATTGACGTCGTTTTAGGGGAAGGGTATGAAAAAGGTGAGATGTTCTTTTATTATTATTAAAAATATACTACTCAGTACACCACTACATCCAACACTTTATTTTTCTACTCGACGGGCTTCTCGCTGACCACGTTATCTTCAGCAGGAGCGATGATTCACTACGTCGATCTTAATAACATACGATATGTCATTATTTTATCTAAAACAGTTTCAAGTGAATTTCATTGCCTCTGAGGTATCACCAGGAGTATTGTCCTGAGTTTTGAACCTCGAAAAACGTGCGCTCTTTTGTTTATAAACAATTTAAATTTTCAAAACGCTTTTTGGTGAGCTTAAAATGTGAATAACTCCGGTTATATCAATCGGATTGAGATAAACAAAAAACTGAACTATTCGTAATAAAATTTCCAACAAATCCTGGTTGGTCTTAAATCGCTCAATTGTGTACATAATCTACAAAATTGAAAAAACACGCAAGTCTCTTTTTTTTCATTTAATTATACTAAGTTAACCGATCGGCTTGAAACTTTCAGAAAATAAGATTTTTGTTACAATAAAAATGCCTTGAAATTTTGGTGCAAAAATATTGAACCTAGTGGACACAATTGAATTTGTTTCTTAAAATTTGATTTGCCCGCCATTTTATGCCTTTTGGTTTAAAATGGACCTTTTTTTTCAAAATTTAGGTCTCGACGTCAGCTTTGCGATGCCTTAAAAAAATTTTTTTGAAATCATTTTTACCGTTTTTTTTTACACTTCTTCATTAATCAAATAACAATTGACATTTTGAAAAAAAAAATTGTTAACGAAAATGATTTTTTTTTTTAAATAAAGGTGTTGCGATTCTCTATCAGATGAGAGAGAGAATTTTTTCAATTTTTTTTTTTTCAAAATGACTGAAAAAACGCATTTGTTGTTATTTGATTAATAGACAAATTTAAAAAAAAAAAACGGTTAAATTAACTTCAAAAAAAATTTTTTAAAAGATATCGGAAACATGGCCTCAAAACCTAAATTTTTTTAAAAAATAAGGTTCATTTTGGACCAAATGGCATGAAATGTCTGGCAATTCAAATTTTAAATAACAAATTTAATTGTGCCCATTGGGTTCAATATTTTTGAACCCAATTTGGTTTGGTTTTTGCTACACCAAAAGGCATACTCGTAAGTAGAAATAATGGAGATAAGGAGAAATAATGGGAGATAAGTCGAGATAAGACTAGAATGGGAGATAAGTGAGATAATGGGAGATAAGGAGAAATAATGGGAGATAATTAAAAATAATGGGAGATAAGTCGAGATAAGCCTAGATAATGGGAGTTAAGGTGGGATAATGAGAGATAAGGTGGGATAATGGGAGATAAGGAGAAATAATGGGAGATAAGTCGAGATAACCTAGATAATGGGATATAAGGAGAAATAATGGGAGATAAGTCGAGGTAAGCCTATATAATGAGAGATAAGGTGAGATAATGGGAGATAAGGAGAAATAATGGGAGATAAGTAGAAATAATGTGACGACGGATACGAAGTGCATGACAACATTTTGGTATTTTTTCCAGCTGTCTTGTGGTGTATTTCAGTGCCTTTTTAAGTTTTCGAACTAGCACATTATTGGTTTTCAAAATTCGATGTACAGTTGATTGCGAAACACCGTATTTTCTCGACAATTTTCTTTGCGACTGCCCAACTTTATCTTTTGCACTTGACAGAACAGATGGCCGACCGGATTTTTTCTTTATTTTCTGGTTTTGTTGCCTTCACAGACATCACGCAAAACACGAAATATGGTAGCGCGAGATACTGGCTTATCTTCAAACGCTTTAAGAATTTACTTCGTGGACAATTGTCCAAACAAGGAAGCAACGCACTTTCATAAACCCATCTTGTATGACATTATCAATGCAAATAATCAAATGTACAGATTCTGAAATCAGAGTAGAGGTATCTTTACACCTTCAGCGTAAATAACATTACTATCAGTCAATTGTTCAGCATTTACCCAAACGCCTAAAATTAGTCTCAAGACTAATGAATCGCCCTTTATAACACTTGAAATATGGATGAAAAATACAATTTTTAATTGACGTCGTTTTAGGGGAAGGGTATGAAAAAGGTGAGATGTTCTTTTATTATTATTAAAAATATACTACTCAGTACACCACTACATCCAACACTTTATTTTTGTGCTCGACGGGCTTCTCGCTGACCACGTTATCTTCAGCAGGAGCGATAATTCACTACGTCGACCTTACTAACATACGATATGTCATTATTTTATCTAAAACAGTTTTCAAATGAATTTCATTGCCTTCCTTATAGATCAGTAAAGAAAGGTCAAAATAATGATGAGATAGACATAGTTCAGATACAGCAATATTATGATTTTATCCTCTCTGAGGTATCATCAGGAGTATATATGAAGCTAGACACCAAAAAGGCTTCTGGCGCTGACGGAATACCTGCCATACTTCTTAAAATCTATGCGAGGGAACTGACACCAGTTTTCTGTAGACTTTTCAACCTATCCTACAGTAAGGGAATATTTCCTTCCTGCTGGAAATGTGCTGCAGTTCAGCCGATACCTAAAAAAGGCAAGAAGATCTTGCCAAATAACTACCGACGAATCGCACTGCTTTCAATAATATCGAAAGTCATGGAAAAGGCTATCAATCAGCATCTTTTAAAATATCTTCAGGATTCAACATTATTAGCGATCACCAATATGGCTTTCGTAAAAATAAATCAACAGGAGATCTTCTGACTTATGTAACACATGTTCGAAACAATGCAATTGAACACTTTGGAGAATCTCGAGCGGTTGCTCTTGATATATCCAAGGCATTCGACCGTGTTTGGCACGATGGGCTGTTGGCTAAGCTACGTTCTTACGGTATGTCGGAAAAGTTCTGTTTGTGGCTCTCATGTTTCTTCAGAGAGCGTTCTTTACGAGTGGCAGTCGACGGATTTCTTTCTAACACCTTCACTATCAACGCCGGTGTACCCCAAGGCTCCATACTGTCTCCTACTCTCTTTCTCATTTACATTAACGATCTGCTGGAAAAGACCGAGAATCCAATCTACAGCTTTGCAGATGACAGTACACTTATCTCTTCATTCACTTTGAACGCTCGGACATCGGCTTCTCAGACGAATATCCGCAGACAGCAGGAAGTCATTCAACTTAACAAAGACCTGGAAGAAATTCTGTCTTGGGGTGACAGTAACCAACTGGAATTTAACGCTACAAAAACCCAGGCGGCAGTTTTTTCTAAAAAAAATTAACGTTGCTGAACCCGACATAGTTATGTCGGGGCACTCCATTCCTCTAACATCGTCACTCAATTTGTTGGGCGTTAATTTGGGAGCAAATATGCCCTGGCATGAACATGTTGCAGCATAGCAAGGAGAGCTTCTCAAAAGTTGGGAATATTATTTCGAACCAGAAAGCTTTACACTCCACAACAACTGTTAATTCTTTACAAAGCTCAAATTCGACCAACTATGGAATACTGCTCCCATGTTTGGAGCTCCGCTCCCAAACATACACTGCATTTGTTGGATTCTATTCAGAGAAGAGCTGTTCGTCTGATTGGAGACCCGGAACTGACCGCTGGAACGACCGAAGAACGGTTGGCGACTTGAGCCTATTCTACAAGTACTTTCATGGAAAGTGTTCGAAGGATGTGGCCCGCTTAATTCCTCCCAGAGCGGTGCATGTTAGAAGTACACGTCGCGCTAATTCTTCACATCCGTATGAGGTTCAGCTTGTTACTTCACGTACAATGCTTTTCAAGCAGTCTTTTATATGGAGAACATCATCCCTTTGGAATAATTTGCCCAGGACTGTGTTTCCCCACCGAGTACAATCTACAGCGATTCAAGAACAACGTGAATCGCTTTCTCCGCACACGTGTCGCTCCTGTAGCGCTTTAGGGACTTCCCTGTAGCAAAAATTGTCCTGAGTTTTGGTACAAAAAAATTGAACCTAGTGGACACAATTGAATTTGTTATTTAAAATTTAAATTTCTCGCCATTTTATGCCATTTAGCCTAGAATGGATCTTTCTTTTTTTCAAAATTTAGGTCTCGACGTCAACTTTCCGTTGCCATTAAAAAAAATTTTTTTTTTGGAGTCATTTTACCCTTTTTTTTTACACCTGCTTATTAATCAAATAATTGACATCTAAAAAAAAAATGGTGAGATTCTCTACCAGATGTGACAAAAAAAAATTTTTTTCAAAATGACCGAAAAAACGCATTTGTTGTTATTTTATTCATAAACAATTGTAAAAAAAATGGTTAAAATGACTCCAAAAAAAATTTTTTTAATGGCATCGGAAAGCTGTCGTCAAGACCTAATTTTTTTTTTAAAAGAAAGGTCCATTTTGGACCAAATGACATAAAATGGCGGACAAATCAAATTTCAAATAAAAAATTCAATTGTGCTTACTGGGTTCTATATTTTTGAACCAAAATCTCAGGATATTTTTGCTTTAACAAAAGGCATGTGTTCTGAAAGTTACAAGCCGATCGGTTCACTTAGTCCCTGTACAATAAAATGAAAAAAAAAACAGTTTTTTTGTCGGGTTTTTCAATTTTGTAGGTTATGCACACATTTGAGCAACTTAAAACTAACGAAAATTTGTTGGAATTTTCAGTACGAAAAGTTTGTTTTTTTTGTCTCGATCCGACATATATAACAGGAGTTATTCGTATTTTAAGCTCAAAAAAACGCGTTTTGAAAACATCAATATCTCTCAGGGGCTAGGGGAATCCCAGGATTCTCCTAGTACGGGCATTGACGATCCCGAGGTACCTGAGTCATGTTGTGCTGTCTTGTGTTGTCCAGATTATATGTAACAAAAACGCAATCTTAAGGTGTTTACCGTGCCGAGAAGATGAATGGCTCAGCGTTTATGAGTCGCAAACGGTTCCCCCGGATACCGGGCGCCCTCCGGGTGTAAGTAGCCTTGCTGTGGCATCCAGGCTCTGCCGCAGTCGACCATTCTTTCCTAGGATACTCGTGGGAACACTATGTCACAAAATAATAATTATACTAGTGATAATGGCAGGGTGCTGAGGAGGCGGACCCCTGTCATACAAATAGCTACAGCACCCCCACAACAACAACAACAACAACAACGACAAGCGATCCAACTAACCGCCTCAGCTGAAACTACTCCCGATAGTTTTACCAGATCCGACATTGTAGGTGATGGAAATTGCCTTTTCCGTGCAGTTAGCTTACACTTATATGGCCACCAAAACCATCATGAAAGACTCCGAGAGGCTGCTCTAAGATATATACAACAAAACTGGTCGGAACTTAACACATTTTCATTAATTGGGGACGACGATATGAAAGACTTCAATAACTACTATAACTATATGAGGAAAAATGGCACCTATGGAACGAGCCTAGAGATACTTGCCCTCTCGGAAACCCAGAATAGCAACTTTCATATCTTCTCAAAACAACGAAG
This sequence comes from Pachyrhynchus sulphureomaculatus, assembly GCA_019049505.1. NCBI lineage: Eukaryota > Metazoa > Arthropoda > Insecta > Coleoptera > Curculionidae > Pachyrhynchus > Pachyrhynchus sulphureomaculatus. Next base: position 12,846,981 of record CM032454.1, read on the forward strand.
AACAAGAGATACAAAAATAACTTTTAGGGACAAGCCAACAATAATAAGCACAAGAAAACACACCGAAACTATTTACCTTCTACTAACAGGCAACCCAATGTCGGGACACTTTGAGCTTCTGACACCACAAAACACTAAAAACATCCCAAACAACAGTAGACAAATAAAAGAAGCATCGGGCGAAGCGACGTAACGGTCGAGGACGTCGCGGGAAATGGCAGCTCAACCAAAACGATGAAGACCGGGCAACTGACAATGGACCTGCCAAAAGTGTTGTGCCGGCGAGTAAACCGACACCCACCAAGGCGGGAAAGTCAAGGCAACGCATGAGTTATACTACAGGAACAAACGAACACACCATGCGTTGCTTTGATAAAAGCACAAGTCCTGACAAAGAAACCACTGAGAAGGGAATCACTCGCCGCCTAGACCCCAATTCACCACCATCAATCCCAAACGCAACCGACGAAGTATTTAATCAAAAACTCCCGCAACGACAAAGAAATCCCAAAAGCACAAAACCAAAATTCAAACGGCAAATAAGAATAGAAAACCAAATCAACAACATCAGGAGATATCTAGGACACCTTACCCAGTTTATCAACGGGAACGTGTCCAAAAACGAGTCACACAGAGTATAAACAAGATCAAGTCCGGGTCTCCCAACAGAACACTGCCAGAAATCCTGGATACTCTGAAAGAAAAATTATCCGTATATGCCGCAAGACTTCGTAGATACAAAGAACCAAATGAGAGGAAAGATACCAACAACCTCTTCCGAAGAAGCCAAACACAGTTCTACCGGAAAACTATGCACAGCAAACAGACAGCGGTGACCGAACCATCAAACAAACAAGAACTCGCAGATCACTGGAAAAGTATCTGGTCAGAACCCAAACTACCCAATAATAACACCCCTGGATCAAAGCCAAAGAAAAACATGTGACAGAACAGGAAAATTCCACATAACTACTGTGGGACCAAAGAGCGTGATGAGGCGCCTGGATGCAAGAAGTTCCGGAGGTAGAATGGCCCCCCGTTCGGATCTCCGGGTAGGGGCTGGTTCGGAGGCGTCGACTTGCAGACATCATAATTTTAAGATAGATTTTTGCAACATACGAGGTATAAACTCGAACATAAATTCAGTGCATCAACACCTGCAATCAGATAAACCTCATGTACTCGCTCTATGTGAAACCAAGGTCAGTCCATCGACCAGCACGGTCAACTATCTTTATCCTGGGTACGACTTCTATTCCCGATTTAGGCGTAACTTTGGAATCTGTCTTTTTGTCAGAAGCGACCTCTCTTGTCAACGAGAAGAAGCTCTGGAGCCCCCAAACTTTGATGTTATGTGGTTAAAAATAACGACTCAACAAACCACAAGGTTCATCTGTATCCTGTATCGACCACCAAGTGATACCAATTTTCGAACACTTTTCGCTTCTCTTGCAGACACCATTGATCATTTACAAAGTAACTATCCAAGTGCCGAAATTGCCATCCTGGGCGACTTTAATGTCCACAATATCAACTGGCTCAAATATTCAAATACTACCGACGAACAAGGTCGTGAAGCTGAATCATTCTCAATCAGTTATGGCTTAACTCAGCTTATTGACGAACCAACACGGATCCCTGATCGAGACGGGGAGTTCGCCAGTCTTCTTGATCTGTTTTTAACCACCAATCCGGAGATTTATACGGTCACCGTAAATCCGCCGTTAGGTTCTTCCGACCATAAACTGCTTTCGACATCGTGTATCCTGCCAATCAGTGACAGAGAGGCGCCTAGGCCGCCGCAAGATTTGGCACTACAAATCTGCTAAATGGGAAGATCTCATGGAATACTTTCGAACTTTCCCTTGGATGGACGTTTGTTTTCGATCCGATAACCCATCTGACTGCGCCAGGGAGGTCTCCGATGTTATTTTGGCTGGTATGGAAGCTTACATCCCTTTTTCGAAGAAATGCTCCTCCAACGGCAAGCCTTGGTTCGACCGAAAATGCAAAGAAGCTGTTGCTTCTAAACATATTGCCTACCGACAATGGCGTGAAAATCCTAACACCTTAAATCGAAATATCTTTGTTCATGCCCGGAACAGATGCAAGGGAATTATCGACGAAACCAAGGAGGCACACCATCAACGAATTAGAAACAAACTTCTCGCTTGTCCCAACAATTCCAGGTCCTTTTGGGCAGTCGCTAAGGCAGTTAGTCAAAACTTTACCAAATCCACGATACCACCACTCACACGGCCAGATAATTCCATTGCAACCACACCTGTTGAGAGAGCGAACTTGTTGGCTGAACTCTTTGCTTCACATTCTACTGTCGATTTCCAAGGAAAAACACCACCTACTATTCCCATATTGCAGTCAACGATGCCCGATGTTGTCTTCAGACAGCGCATCATAAAGCGTATTTTAATGAAGCTAGACACCAAGAAGGCTTCTGGCGCTGACGGAATACCTGCCATAGTTCTCAAAAACTGTGCAAGGGAACTAACACCAGTTTTCTGTAGACTTTTTCACCTCTCCTACAGAAAGGGAATATTTCCGTCCTGCTGGAAATGTGCCACGGTTCAGCCGATACCTAAAAAAGGTAAGAAGACCTTGCCAAATAACTACCGACCAGTTGCACTGCTTTCAATAATATCGAAAGTCATGGAAAAGGTTATCAATGAGCATCTTCTAAAATATCTTGAACGATTCAATATTATTAGCGATCACCAATATGGTTTTCGTAAACATAGATCAACAGGAGATCTTCTGACTTATGTAACACATGTTTGGAACAACGCAACTGAACACTTCGGAGAATCTCGAGCGGTTGCTCTTGACAAATCCAAGGCATTTGACCGTGTTTGGCACGATGGACTGTTGGCTAAGTTGCGCTCTTATGGTATGTCTGAAAGGTTCTGTTTGTGGCTCTCATGTTTCCTCAGAGAGCGTTCTTTACGAGTGGCGGTCGACGGATTTCTTTCTAACACCCTCACTATCAACGCCGGTGTGCCCCAGGGCTCCATACTGTCTCCTACTCTCTTTCTCATTTTACATTAACGATCTGCTGGAAAAGACCGGGAATCCTATAGATTGGATTGCAGATGACAGTACGCTTGTCTCTTCATTCACCTTGAACGCTCGGACATCGGCTGCTCAGGCGAATATCCGCAGACAGCAGGAGGTCGTTCAAACTTAACAAAGACCTGGAAGAAATTCTATCTTGGGGTGACAGTAACCAGGTGGAATTTAACGCTACAAAAACCCAAGCGGCAGTTTTTTCTAAAAAAGTTAACGTTGCTGAATTTGTTGGGCGTTAGTTTGGGAGCAAATATGTCTTGGCATGAACATGTTGCAGGCATAGCAAGGAGAGCTTCTCAAAAAATTGGGAATATTATTTAGAACCAGAAAGCTTTACACCCCACAGCAACTGTTAACTCTTTACAAAGCCCAAATTCGACCAACTATGGAATACTGCTCCCACGTTTGGGGCTCCGCTCCCAAACATACACTGCATTTGTTGGATTCTGTTCAGAGAAGAGCGGTCCGTCTGATTGGGGACCCGGAATTGACCGGCGGCCTTGATTCGCTGGAACATCGAAGAACGGTTGGCGACTTGAGTCTGTTCTACAAGTATTTTCATGGAAACTGTTCGAAGGATGTAGCCCGCTTAATTCCTCCCAAAGCGGTGCATGTTAGAAATACACGTCGCGCTGGTGCTTCGCATCCGTATGAGGTTCAGATTGTTACTCCGCGTACAACGCTTTTCAAGCAATCTTTTATATGGAGAACGTCATCCCTTTGGAATAATTTGCCCAGCGCTGTGTTTCCCACCGAGTACAATTTACAGCGATTCAAGAACAACGTGAATCGCTTTTTTTTCCGCACTCGTGCCGCTCCTGGAGCGTTTTAGGGACTTCCCTGCAGCACGTGTGACCAATAAAAAAAAAAAAAAAATCAATTGTTTATAAACAAATGAGCACAAGTTTTTCGAGGTACAAAACTCAGGACAATACTCCTGATGATACCCCAAAGAGGATAAAATTATAATATTGCTGTATCTAAGCTGTGTGCAATTTAAAATGCTTTTTTTACTGCACTATTATAAGTTTTTTTTTCAAAATACAACATTTACCCGACGTGCGTACCGCGTGTTTATTATTGAAGGAAAAAGATCACGTCAACGAACAGTATTTTAGAGTAAATAACATAGTTAGTGCTTTAATGAACATTTATTTAGGTTTCCATTTGTAAATTTTTAATTAAGTTATTTGTATTAGCGTCTGTTTTTGAAAGTAATATTTATCAGAATCCATCCACAAAGCATATTGTTGTCATCAAGCGAAATGGGGAACCTTTTTTGTGAAAGACAAGAAATCATGTCGAGGAAAAATAAAACCAGTTTAAATGGTTGTTCTTCCAGTTCCCTTTTCATTAAATTTACTACATAGCAACATGAGAACAATTTATTGCTTAATATTTTAAATATCCAATTTACTCCGGAATGAAATTTACGCGACATAGCAATGTATCCGGTTTCAGATTCCGAATCATTAAATATCGTAATCGCATAAATATCCTCGTATGGTAACAGTTTCTTTAAAATATCCAATATAAACTCCTGGACAAAATTAACGCAACAATCTGAAAATTAATTTATCTTTTTCTTATGTCAGTTTTAAAGAGTATCGAGTATTTGAATAGTAGGCTATGCATATTTTGTTTCGTTGTTCATGACAGAAATCAAAACAATTCGTTTAGATTTACAGTTTTAAAGAATTTTTTAGAAGATAAGTAATTTTCTGTAATAATGCAATAGATTTTCTTTAAAAGTAAGCTTATAAATTGTTCCCTTTTTCAAAGTAATACGTTTTTGTGGTAGACTGTTTTATTTTTGACCCCGAAGAATTAGAAAAATGAATCGAACAAGGAATTTAACTGAACACGAGGTAGTGCGAGCCTTAGTTTTATTGGACGAGGGATATTGTCCAAGTTATGTTGCCAATTTGTTAGATAAACATCGTTCCACAATAGGTCGTATGGTAAGACGCTTGAATGAAGGGCGAAAACGATGCACTAGCGACCTAGAGATGAACGTTTTATAAGACAATATGCTTTAAGAAACAGGACTGTCACTAGTTCTATAATAAGAAACGAACTCGAAGCTGTTCCCAATATCACAATTTCTTCTAAAACAGTTAGAAAACTGTTAAATGAAGCTGGATTAAACAGTAGGAGACCAGCCACTGCGCCCTTGCTTACTAGAAAGAACAGAGTTGCCAGGTTACGTTTTGCTCGAAATCACGAAAACTGGCCTATGGATGATTGGAAACAAGTTTTCTTCACAGATGAAACTAGGGTTAGTCTAAAACATCCAGATGGTCGTGAGCGAGTATGGCGAAGACCAGGAGAGAGGTTTGCTCCTTGCAATATCTCTGTAAGGATTCCATTCGGCGGTGGCTCTGTTATGTTCTGGGGTGGCATCTGCTTTGATGCTCGCACAGAGTTAGTTCCTGTCCGTACGAGATCCATGAATACTGACTACTATCTTGAGAATATTGTAATAGAACATGTGATTCCTTTCGGTCATTTTGTGGGGCCCAATTTCCTGTTTATGCAAGACAACGCTCGACCTCACGTACTTAGGGAGATACTCGATTATCTTAATCAAGTTGATATACCGATTATGCAATGGCCACCAAAAAGCCCGGATCTAAATCCGATAGAACATGTATGGGATCACCTTAAGAAAAATGTCAAACGTCATATACCTGCATCTAGAAACCTGAGGGAAGTTGAAAATGCAGTTATCACAGAATGGGAGCAAACTCCTCAAGATTTTATCCAAAATTTAATTAGAAGCATGCCTAGGCGCATAAACGCTGTCATCTGAAGTAGAGGAGGCAACACACGCTACTAGTGTCCCAGTTACACCATTAATTTTGCTACTAGTGTCCCAGTTTATTTTTTTCATTATTATATAATTTCAACGATTTTGTTATTAGGTCTTAAGAATAATTTTAATTCGAATCTTATAGAGAAATTTGGTAGCTAATTCACTTTTAAAAGTATCCGAATAAGTTTTTTCTAACTTTTAATGTAACCAATGTTCATAAAAAATTATTAAAATTAATTCATTATAGAGATTTGTATGATTTAATATATTGTTGCGTTAATTTTGTCCAGGAGTGTATTTAGTAAGTAAGATATGTCTGTAAAGTTCTGTTTTAGCTCTCTTGTTTCCTCAGAGAGCGTTCTTTATAAGCGGCCGTCGACGAATTCCTTTCTAATACCTTCACTATCAACGCCGGTGTGCCCCAAGGCTCCATACTGTCTCCTATTCCTTTTCTCATTTACATTAACAATCTGCTGGAAAGGACCAGAAATCCCGCCTACATTTTTGCAGATGATAGTACGTTTATTTCTTTATTTACTTTGAACGATCGAACATCGGCTACTGATACAAATATCCGCAAACACCAGGAAGTCGTTCAATTTAACAAAGACCTGGAAGAAATTCTATATTGGGATGACAGTAGCCAAGTAAAATTTAACGTAACAAAAACTAAAGCGGCAGTTTTTCCTAAAAATTTAACACTTTTCCCAGTGTATCAGAAACTTTTTGATACTGTCGTCGTAAAACGAAGGGGGCTGTGTCAGTAACCACTCGCTCATGAAGCCCTCCACCGCGTTGTCGTCATCAAATCGTTGGCCTCCCAGCGCTTTTTTGAGTAGCCCAAAGAGATGATAACCGCAGGGCTGTAGGGAGGTTGATCAAGTGTTGTCCCACTCATTTTCTTCAGTTTTTCGCAAGTGAGAGTTGCAGTGGGGGGAGAAAAAAATTACTTCTCTTATCAGTTGGTCACGTCTATTGTGGCGATAAGCGTCATCCAACTACTACAACCTCTTCCAAAAGGTTGCAGTAGTACGCCCCATTGATGGTGCGACGTTCGTGCAAAACGCCACGTCCGTGGACAACGATCATGGCTCTCATTTTCGATCTCTTCACTCCTTATGCCCGGCGAGCACATGAGGCCTTGGCAGTGTTTGATCCTCGAACTGTGCCGTCAATCTCCGCAGAATTTTGGTCGGTTTCACGCCTTCACGAGTGTGAAATTTAATAATGACGCGTTGCGCAATCGAAGGGTGCACGTCTCGTGCCGACATCGTGAGCGGTACTACTGACCTGGCTATTTTTCCCGCATCCCTTTTGCTCTGCTGTGAGAATATTGTTGTCTATTAGGTGTTGTTCTATTTTCTTGGAAATTGTGGCTGTGATGATCTTGTATAGGGTTGGAAGACAGGTGATAGGTAGGTAGTTTGACGGGTTTGTGGTGTCTGAACTTTTAGGTTTAACGTATGTTATTCCTTGTGTAAGGAAAGTAGAGAATGTGTGTGGTTGTAGAATGACTTTATTGATTTGGTGTGTAAGTGCCTCGTGTATGGTGGTAAACTGTTTGTACTAGAAGTTTGGTATATTTACAGATAAAACAGATAAATTATTATTATATTTATGTATTATGTTATAAATGTATATATAACTTTACATGATTGATAACAATATATTTTTCTTTTCACACATCCTATTTTTTATTTCAAAATAAAGCTTCAATTCACTTGCGAGCATAAGAAGATAAATCAGTGAATATTAAGCTTGCTGGCGGGAGTTCATGAGTGGAAGGGATATTTTTGCCTCTTAACGATATACTTTTTAACTGATAATGACGTACATATTAATACAAACGATTATAGTCATGGTTTCCTCATTTTTGTTTTTAATGAGAAGACAGGTGATAGGTAGGTAGTTTGACAGGTTTGTGGTGTCTGAACTTTTAGGTTTAACGTATGTTATTCCTTGTGTAAGGAAAGTGTCTCCACTTTCCTTACACAATGTGTGTGGTCGTAGAATGACTTTATTGATTTGGTGTGCAAGTGCCTCGTGTATGGTGGTAAACTGTTTGTACTAGGAGTTTGGTATATTTACAGATAAAACAGATACATTATTATTATTATATTTATGTATTATGTTGTAAATGTATGTATAACTTTACAGGATTGATAAAAATATATTTTTTTCACACATCCTATTTTTTATTTCAAAATAAAGCTTCATTTCACTTGCGAGCATAAGAAGATAAATCAGTGAATATTAAGCTTGCTGGCCGGAGTTCATGAGTGGAAGGGATATTTTTGCCTCTTCACGGTATACTTTTTCAACCGATAATGACGTACGTATTAATACAAACGATTATATTGTTTTTGAACTGACATGCCGCTTTTGCTTATTTTTTGTATTGTAGACTGATTTTCATATAAAATTCTATATAGAAGTTTAAATTAGACATTAAAATTTAAACATTATTTAACCCAGACGTAATCGAATTTATAAATTGTATTGACATATTATCGCGATATTTTTGCGATTTTCTTATAATATTTTCAAATTAGACTGCTATTAGTTAAACAATATTTAAAACTTTTCATCCGATATAATAATTTTTAATATAAGCTGGGAAAAAAAAAAAAAACAATTTCAGGTTTGTTTTAATTCGAAAATTATATAAACTAGAAACTTTTTTAAATTAGTAAAAAAAAAGCCCGAGCGGATTTTTTTTCTATGACTTGAAATATTCCTAATACCTACTAGAATCAATATTCATCACAAATTTGGAATCCCCCCGTATTTTTATTTTGATTCGGCTCCAGGATACCGTGCACTACATCTTATTATTTACTTTTATTTCGTTGTCTTTCAAAAATTTTTTATTTTATTTTTCAGTGTTTTTCCTCACATACAAATATTTTTGACCTCATCCCCAAAATTATTTTTCCGGAAACATTTTTCCATTTTAGTGTTTGTAAACGGGAACTTTTATGCGGCAAAAGTAAACATTGCGGAAACAATGTAGTATTTCATTGAAACTGAAATTTAAGCTGCATTAAAAGCCGAGAGATAGTGTGAGCAGACGGGATTATTTCACGTTGGTATGTGTTGGTGATTGGTTAGAAAATATTTGCGAATTTCTTACTTTTAGTAATTTTAAAATTATTTTATACATTGCTTACAGAAAGAGAAATGAAAATCTTTTTGTATAAAACTGATTAACTCTTTGCAGTACCTTGGTTGACAAATTGAACCACTTTTTTGCTGACCTTTTCTGTATGGTGGTCCATAAAACGTACGACTTAAATCAAAATTATTTTTATTGCGTACGTCGGTTTAATAATCGTCCCTCCATAGCGAAACATCTCATTGGCCTATGATTAGTTGGGTGATACAAATTCGTCGAACGCTGGCGTTTATTTTTACGGTTTTAGGTACGTATTTACTTCTCGCGTGCCCTGTTGTGATTTGAGGTTATTGTTTTTAAAAGAAAAGTGTTGTTTTTATTCATCTGGTGCATTACTTTATGAATTTCATATAAAAACACATAATAAAGGTAGACTAATATCCATTTTTAATGTTCGTGAAGTTTAAAACCTGAATTTTGTTATTTTTTTTAGTGTTTAAAAATTGTATCACCGTACTGTTAGAAACATGAGCCGCTGGCGTGAAGCATTCAGTTTCAATTTGATAGGCATGACAGAAAATGAACTCTATGATGAAATAGATCGAATTGAAAACAGTTTTATCTCAATTCCTTCTGACTGCGACTCAGAGGCTGATGGTGACGAGTCAGAAAGTGAAGGTTCTTCTGCAGGAGATGCTCTGGCTGCTTTGTTTGATCACCTTGACGTTGCCGAAATTGTGGTGTCTGATTATGGGGAAGATGAGCCTTCCTCTTCGGATGAATGGGATGCAGAAGATACAGTACCGCTATTTACTCTGGCAAAGAGATGGAAACGCAATTTGGTACCTACTTGCAATAAATGCGTTTCTAATATAAAGACTCCTGACCCATTTACTGCGGATATTAGTCTACCCAATTTTATTCGACATCGTGCCAGCCTAAGTCCTTATGAAGCATTTAATCTTTTATTTACTGATGAACTTTTGAGTGATATTGTGTTTCAAACCAATCTCTATGCAGAGCAAACATTTCAAGCCAAGGGTAAAGCATATTCACAAACAAATGTTGACGAACTCAAGACCTTTTTAGGTATAAACATTCTTATGGGCATAATAAATTACCCAAGTTACCGAGATCACTGGAGTTCTGTACCAGACCTTCACGATCCCTATATAAGCAAGCTAATGAGAGTGCATAGATTTGGTTGGATTCTTTCGAACCTTCACCTGAATAATAACAGCATAATGCCAGTATATGGCTCCGCTAATTTTGATAAACTTTATAAAGTGCGACCCCTTCTTGATCAACTTAAAACCAATTTTCAGTCATGCCTACAGCCTCATGAGAAGATAGCTGTCGACGAATCAATGATCAAGTTCAAAGGGCGATCTTCGCTCAAACAGTACTTACCAAAAAAATCCATAAAAAGGGGATACAAAGTGTGGGTTTTAGCGGATGAAACAGGGTATTGCTGGAATTTTGATATATATACAGGGAAGACTGGAGATCAAACAGAAAAAAATTTGGGCGCTCGAGTTGTTAAGAGTTTAGCTGCTCCACTTACAAACAAAAATCACAAAATATATTTTGACAATTTCTTCTCACCCATAAAGCTAATGGAGGATCTTTCAGATTCGAAAATTTATGCTTGTGGAACAATAAACGTATCAAGAAAAAATTTGCCCTATTTCACTAATGATAAAGATCTAAAAAGGGGGGAATGTGAATGGTATACAAGCGATAGTGGATTGACTGCTGTGAAATGGCACCACAAGAAATCCGTGCATATGTTGTCTAATTATCATGTCCCTACAATTGTTACAGAAGTAAAAAGAGAAGAGAAAGATGGCAGTGTACTGCTTATTCCTTGCCCTTTTCTACTTAGTGACTATAATAGACACATGAATTTCGTTGACAAATTCGACCAAATGCGATCATATTATGGGCTTGATCGAAAAAGTCACAAGTGGTGGCATCGTATTTTTTTTTCTTTTTGGATACAACAATAACAAATGCATTTATATTATATAAGCTATACCATAAAAAAAAACGCTAAGCTTTCTTTGAAGGATTTCCGAAGACAAGTTTCAGAAGGCTTAGTTGCCAAAGCACTGGTAAAAAGGATAGACAAAATCGCTATGTCCACGGAATTATTATCAGTGATCATTAGTTCTCATAAGCCCACAGTATCAACTGCTGTAAGAAGAGTAGAAAGTGCACACCAGCCAATGAGAACCACTCGTAGAAGGTGTGCTTACTGTAGCTCGAAAAAAAAAGATATTCGTACCAATTGGCAAGGCAGTATTTGCCAAATGCCATTATGCTTAGGAAAAACAAAAACCTGTTTTCAATCTTATCATGCACAAAGTTAATTTATTTTACTTTTAAGAATACAGTAATACCCCGCTTTACGCGAGGGATACGTTCCGAAAAAAATCGCGTTAACTGAAATTCGCGTATATCGAGGTTTATGATTAAACATAGTCAAAAATTTAATACAAAAATATACAAATCATTTTAATCAATCACTTTAATTCTAAGAACACTTTATGCAATACATACTCTTATTTTTTACGGAAAAATACATCTATTGTCTTTTGGGTAACGTTTTGTTTACGTTCTTGTAAAATACGTTCATAACACCCAACACTGTTTTTAATTGTTTGACACACGGTCAAGACACGGTCATCATTATTGTCTATACTCTGCAATATGTCCAAACCTGAATAAATTTTTGAAAGTGCATTTTGTATTTCCCCTGAAGATAAAACTTTCTCTTCTACTTGTTCTTCCTCATCGTAGATAGGATTATTCTGTAACTCGATCAGATCTTCATTGCTAATAGGATCGTCGTGCGTTGCTACAAGTTCTACGAGATCTTCTACCGTGACATCTTCAAGTTCAGACCCCTCAATCATTGCAGCAATGTCTTCAAGCACTTGTCTCTGCATCTGGACAATTCTTCTAGGTGCTTCCACTACATCTGGCCAAAGATTACGCCACACCCCATTCATACAACTCATTTTAACTTCCTTCCAAGCCTCTTCTATGTTGTGAATAGACTTCATAATGTTGTATGACTTCCACCACTCTCGCATAGACTGTCTTCCTTCCCCGTCAGTTTCATGAATTAGTTGGCTAAAAGTGCGGCGATGGTAATAAGCTTTGAAGTTTGCTATTGCTCCCTGGTCCATAGGTTGTAATATTGACGTAGTGTTTGGTGGAAGGAACTTTACGTACACTTTTAAGTCTCTGGGCGTATCAAGTGAGGTTGGATGTCCTGGGGCATTGTCTAAGAGTAATATAACTTTAGGTTCAAGCCCATTTCTGTCACAGTATGAATTGACTGATGGGCAAAAACTATTAGAATACCATTCTTGAAAAATTTCCCGTGTAACCCACGCCTTTCTGTTTGATCGCCACACAACTGGTAGACGTGTCTTGTCTGTGCCTCGCATTGCACGGGGTGTTTCTGAATGGTACACTAGTAAAGGTTTCAGTTTGAAATCACCAGTGGCATTACCACCCAGCAGAAGTGTTAGTCGATCTTTCGCAGCTTTGAAACCACTGGCTTGACGTTCTTCCTTAGAAATGAATGTTCGAGATGGCATTTTTTTCCAGTAAAGTGCGGTCTCATCAACATTGAAGATGAGACAAGCAGGAATTTTCTCTCGTCTAACGAAGTCTTGAAACTTGTCTGGAAACTCAGCTGCAGCTTGAATGTCCGCGCTGGCCGCCTCGCCTGTTATGTGGATATTGTGAAGAATAGAACGCTGCTTGAACCGATGGAACCAGCCTCTGCTGGCAGCAAAAGTCGGAGTGGCACTCCCTTCTCCTTCTTTTGTTTTCAGCATCTCATACAAAGATTTTGCTTTTGTGCATATGAGATCTTGACTTAGTGGTGTGTTGTTCTTCTTATTCAAATCTTCGATCCAGACTGACAGTAATTTCTCCATTCTTTCTAAGATAGATGATCTCGAACGAGAAAGTTTTGTTGCACTTATAGGTGTTGAACCTTCGCTGGAGATTTTAATTTTTTTCCCGATTTTTATAAATCGTTCTCACAGTCGATTCTGAGAGTCCAAAATCTCTCCCAACAATTGTTGCTTTGCCTCCATTTTCCATTCTTCTTAACACTTTCATCTTCAATTCCAAAGTGACGCTTTTACGCTCTTTTTTCTTTACAGGCGGCATTTTTAACGTAGGGTTAAATTATGTATGTATGTATCTCCAATAAATATTAAAACAAAACTGCCAGCCGACCGAACTAACATTACGGAACAAATGAACACACGAAACGAACGAGGAAATCCCCATAGAACAAAGTCGAAGGACAGGGAATTCCCAATTCTTCAAAGAGAATATTCAGAGAAAGCGGGGATCCCCCCGCGACCATAAAGAAGTTAATGACTACATGAGCGCGAAATTTGAAATTCGCGTTATAGTGAAACCGCGCGTAACGGGGTCGCGCTAAGCGGGGTATTTGAAATTCGCGTTATAGTGAAACCGCGCGTAACGGGGTCGTGCTAAGCGGGGTATTACTGTATATTGTTTATTCATATTTTATTTTTAAATTTGTGTTAAAGTATGGTGGCGCAAAAAATAAACCACCCAATCTAAGTTCTTTTGCAATGTATTTATATTTTTTTATATATAAATTTGTGTTCAAGCTTATTTACTTAAAATAAATAGACAACAATTTGAGCATTTTTCAAATGTTTTTTTTCTCGTACCGCTGGGTTTTTTTTTTAAAGCCAAATTCCCGTACTTCAAAGAGTTAAACACTAAACAGTTACTCTAGAAATATTTAGAGCCAAGATTATAAAAAACCTTCAATCTTTGGAAAATATGTCTTATCGAACAGTTATTGGATCGTAACAACTTAGAAAGCCTATAACCTCTGTGTTGACTGTTCTTTTTTTTTATAAAAATTATTAAACACATACTTACTTACTAGGCGTACCAGTAGGAAATGCGGTTTTTTTTTCTAAAAAAACATGTTAAATTCGGAAGAATGATAAAAAGTGCTTTATTCAAAGTATCCTCTATCGCCTGTTATACATTTTTCCCATCTTTCGGGCAATTTGTGAATACCACGCCAGTAAAAATCTTTCCCTTTTGCTGCGAACCATTCATCGAGCCATTTTTTCACAACTTCGTACGAACCAAAGTGCTGCTTAGTAAGTGCGTGACCCATCGATGCAAACAAGTGGCAATCGGAAGGAGCCAAGACTGGTAAGTAAGCCGCATGGGGTAGAACTTCCCAGCTGACTGCTTCCAACGTGTCGCGAACTGGTTTTGCCGTATGTGATGGAGCATTGTCATGAAGAAAAATGACTTTGTGTTGCCTCTTTCGGTATTCTGGCGTTTTTTCAAGCAGCGAATTGTTCAAATCGGTCAATTGTTGTTGGTAACGTTTAGTATTTACCATTTCCCCATGTTTTAGCAGCTCATAATAAACCACGCCCCTCTGGTCCCACCAAACACAGAGCATCGTCTTTGTGCCAAAGCGATTCGGTCTTGTGGTCGATGTGGATGGTGCGCCTGGGTCTACCCATGATTTTTTTTACGCTCAAAATAAATCCACTTTTCATCCCCTTTAACTATACGATTCAAAAACGACTTCCTTTTGTACCGAGCGAGCAAAATGTCACTACCGGCTTCTGAATCTTTCTCATCTCTCGTAGCCGATTGGAAACAGCTTGTTGACTAACGCCCAATTGCTCGACGAGTTGTTTTTGTGTTTGCGAGTCATCTTCGTCCAACAATGCTTGCAATTCCACATCTTCGTATTTTTTTGGCGGTTTTCCACGTTCCCTGTCTGCAACATCGAAGTCACCACTTTTGAAACGCCGAAACCATCGTTCACACTTATCTTGCGATGGAGCATGTTCACCATAAGCTTCTCGGAGTAATCGGTATGATTCAACAGCAGTTTTCTTCAAATGAAAACAAAAAATTAATGCTGTCCGCGATGCTCCTTGTTCGGTATAAATTTCGACATATTGGACACAACAACACAACACTATGCACACACTTTTCCAATTTATCCCTCGTGCGCGTCTGACACTTTTTGATGATACAAAAAAATGGCGCAGTGTCAAATCTTTATAGCACAAACTGCATTGGTGCACCATCTGTTGTCTGAAATCCGCCTTTCATACTTGTACACCTAGTACTTACTTAACCCTTATGCCTTTCTACCCCTTTAGGGTGTAAGGCCCGTGGAGTTGAGTTATTCTATATTTGTCTTTTCGATATTTCCTTCCACCTCTTTTTATCCTGTGTGGCTCGTCTTGTGTGTTCCCACTTTGTTCCTCTTTTCGTCACTGCCTCTCTAACATCCCCCAACCATGCCCTTCTAGGTCGACCTCTTGTTCTTTTCTTGCTCACTCTGGCTTCAGACACTTGTCTAGCTATTCTTTCTTCGGGCATTAAACATATAAATATTTAAATTCTTCTATAATATATGTAAAATGCAACGTCTCTCTGTCTGTCTGTCTGTCCGTCCGTTAGTGCGCTTATCACTGGAGAACCACTTATCCGATTTACGTACTTTTTTTTTAAAACATACATATGTTCTCTGGCCAGGTTATAGGCTATATTTTATTACGATAGGTAGCATAGGGAATGAGCAGTGACGATAATAGTGAATGAAGTCGGAAAAAAGTTTGCCATTAGCGCGTTCCCTTGCAGTACACAGCCTAAACCAGTAAATTTGGATCAATATTATGTAGCAGAGAATATCTATAATCTATAATATATATAAAAAAGCAATGTCTCTCTGTCTGTCTGTCCATTAGTGCGTTTATCAGGCGAGAATCACTTATCCGATTTACGTGTCTTTTTTTAAATTCATACATATATTCTTTGGCCAGGTTATATAGTAATAATAATAATCTATATCTATAATATATGTAAAATGCAACGTCTCTCTGTCTGTCCGTTAGTGCGCTTATCCGTCGAGAACCACTTACGTGATTTTTTAAATTCATACATATGTTCTCTGAAGAGGTTATATAATAATAATAATAATAATAATAATATAATGGACGACATATAATGGACGACATAAAAACTCTACGCTGCCACACAAACACAGCTGAAAGAACTCCTCAAAATCACAGAAATATTCACCTTAGATGTCAATATGGAATTTGGTATAAGTAAATGCAAAGTGCTCCACATCAACAAAGGCCAATGGAAGCACCACCATGAGACAGAAACCATCAACAATGAAACGCTCGATAACATGTTCGATAAAGAAACATACAAATATCTAGGCTTCCAACAAAGCACCAAACTCAACCACACTCACATCAAAACAGAGCTCAGAACCGAATTCAAAAACAGACTGACGAAACTTTTGCAAACAAAGCTCAACTCTAAGAATCTCACTAAAGCCATCAACACGTTCGCTATACCTATACTCACATATTCATTTGGTATCATCAAATGGTCACAAACAGACATAGAAAATATTCACATCCTTATACGATCTCAATTCACCAAATACAGGAAATTACACCCCAACGCATGCAAAGAAAGACTTACCATCGAGAGGAAGGCAGGAGGAAGAGGAATTATAGACATCAGATCATTACACACAAAACAAATACAAACACTTAGGAAATTCTTTCACAGCAAACAAACCAGCCTCCACACAGCGACAGTGAAAGCAGACAAAAACTACACACCTCTCGACTTAGCCCGGGCAGACCACTCAGCAGACACACACAGTCACACCCAATTACAACAGGAAAAGATGAAAACGTGGTCAGAGAAAACACTCCACGGAAAACACAGATACCACATAGAACAAGACCACGTAAATAAAAAACAATCATACACTTGGTTACGGGATGGGCAGCTATTCCCTGAGACTGAAGGCTTCTTACTTGCCATCCAGGATAAAGTCATATTAACCAGAAACTACCAAAAGCATATCATCAAAGACCCGACTATTGCAGAGGACAGATGTAGGAAATGCCACCAGCAGAAAGAAACGATCGAACACATAACGAGCGGATGTAAAATATTGGCCGAACGGAGTACACAGCCAGGCATGATTCAGCTGCCAAAGTGGTTCACCAAGCACTAGCCACAACATACAGACTCATAGAAAACACAGATCCCTACTACAAATACACGTCAACATCCATACTTGAAAATGAAGATTACAAGCTCTACTGGGATATCGGTATCCATACAGATAAAACAGTCTCCGCCAATAGACCCGATATTACTTTTCAGTGCAAAAAAGGAAAAGTCACCTATCTGATTGACATAGCTGTCCCCAACGACACAAACATCCAAGCGAAATACACAGAAAAAATTTCCAAATACACAGACCTTGCAACGGAAATAAAAAGGCTATGGAGACAGGAAAATGTCATCATTGTCCCCCTCATTATATCAGCCACAGGCCTTACACCAATAACATTCACACCACATTTAGTGCAATTGGGACTCAACACGGACATACACAGAAACATTCAGAAGTCAGTGATTTTGAAAACATATAACATTGTCAGGTCATTCCTTAATACGGAATGGTAATAGCGTTTGTGCTGACTTGGTTTTGGCCCGTCAGCCAAACTTGGAACCACATTGATCAAATGTGAGAAAGAAAACCTTTTTGTAATAAATAATAATCTATATAATATATAAAACGCAACGTTTCTGTCTGTCTGTCCGTTAGTGTGCTTTTCATTCGAGAACCACTCATCGGATTTACGTGATTTTTTTTTAATTCTTAATTTAATATATGTCAAAAAAAATCTATAATATATATAAAACGTAACATCTCTCTGCCTGTCTGTCTATCCATTACTGCGCTTAGCACTCAAGAACCACTTATCCGATTTACGTGTTTTTTTTATTATAAAATACAAAAGGAATAAACAGAGACAAAATGCTAATATATAGGAAAAAAGTTGGAAGTTTAGCAGTAAGCTTCGCAGAAAGACTGAATAGATGGGCGGAATACTTTAAAGAAACATTAAATGGAGTTGAAATGAGGAGTTGAATGAGAAATAGCAAGCAAAATTAACTGAAGGGCATTAGGCGACAAATAAACCCTGCAAAGAAGAAATAACAGAAATACTCAGAACCCAAAAAAAATAAGGCCCCGGATGGAAATTGTAGAACTGATAAAAAGCTGGAGGAGTAGATCTGGAAAATGAAATATGCCGGTTGGTGCAAGAAATATGGGAAACAGAAAAAATGCCAGTGAGCTGGAGAGAGTCGCTTATTTGTCCAATATAAAAAAAAGCAGAAAAAAGTATATGTGCTAATTATAGACCAATAGCTTTACTGGATGTCGTGTACAAGATAGTAATGTTGACTATCAAAAACAGACTAGCAGAGAAAGTCGAGTCTATTCTGGGAGAGTACCAGTGTGGATTCAGGAAAAATAGATCGGTTTACAGACCAGATATTTTCGATTAAGCAAATCAAAGATAATAGCTTAGAACAAAATTTGGCACTACACTTGGTCTTTGTGGATTTCAGAGAAGTATATGACTCTGTAAATAGAGAAGGACGCTACAAGATAATGGAAGAACTAAAAATTCCAAGTAAATTGATTCGCATGGGGAGAATGACCCTGAATGACACAGAAAATAGAGTGTTGGTTGAAGGCAAAGTATCAGACAAGTTTAAGGTGAAGAGAGGATTAAGACAGGGGGAATCAGTGTCGACATGTCTATTTAATTTGGTACTAGAGAAGATAATCCGGGAGTCAGAAATAAAAACAAATGGAACAATATACCAACAAACCTGCTAATGCTTGGCCTATGCGGATGATGTAACAGTGATTGCAAGAGCAAAAGAGAACCTCAAAAAAGCCATAAGTAGGATAGAAGAAAGTGGAAGGATGAGAGGACTAAAGATAAATGAGGAAAAAACAAAATACATGGAAATTACAAAGAAGAAGGATATTAAAAACAACAAAAGTTTAGATATAATAAACAACTTAGGAAAAAGATGTATGTTTGAAAAAGTAGACAAATTTAATTATCTGGGAGTAACAATAATATAGAGTGGACAAGAAAGGACGGAGATACAAGAAAGAATAGCGAAAGGACAGAGATGTTTGGGGGAATGAATCCAATATTGAAATTAAAGAATGTATCAAAAACAGCAAAAGAAAGAATATATACGACAGTTGTCAGACCCACGGTGACATATAGATGCGAAACGTGGAAACTGAATGCAAGAGAAAACACAACAAATAAGCAGTGACGATAAAGGTGAAACAAGTTCACGCGAGCGGAGCCGCGGGCACGGCTAGTTAAGTATAAAAACTAATTGATATGTAATTTCATCTACAAATTATCTACTTAGTAAGTCGAGAAATTTGCACAAGCAAAATGACCAATAAAGATCCCATGAATGCTATATTCCATGCCTTTCCTCCTACGACTATAGTTTCTGAACCTATACTCTTCATCAGGTAGGCTTTAGGCAACGGTATCGATCGTGAAGTTCCGAGTACCGTGGAGAGTCAAGATGGAATGACTCTCGCTGACTTATAGCAATCATGGTACCTTAAATAAACGAGATACTACTCGTTGGGCAAGATACAGATCCTTGCGCCATCTGTTGAGATTTTCGAACTTCGAAAAACTGCTCAACTATATGAACCTAACATTGTTAGGAAGGGTAAACTAAATCGATATTCCGAAATAAAATTTCGGAATATGGTTTGTTACTTCATTGGTCACTAGAACAGAAAGTCGAGAAATTTGCACATGCAAAATGACCTCCAAAGATCCCATGAATGCTATATTCCATGCCTTTCCTCCTACGACTATAGTTTCTGAGCCTATACTCTTCATCAGGTAGGCTTTAGGCAACGGTATCGATCGTGAAGATCCGAGTACCGTGGAGCGTCAAGTTGGAATGACTCTCGCTGGCTTATAGCAATCATGGTACCTTAAATAAACGAGATACTACTCGTTGGGCAAGATACAGACCCTTGCGCCATCTGTCGAGATTTTCGAACTTCAAAAAACTGTTAGGTTTATATAATTGATGCCGACTTGATTTACTATTACGTCACTGCTTATTCCTTATGTACCTAACGTAATAAAATATATCCTATAACCTGGCCAGAGAACATATAAGTCGGATAAGTGGTTCTCGAGTGATAGGCGCAAAAACCAGTCTTTAAATAGAGTCGCATTTATCCAGGGCATTGTTTTGATTTTTATACAAAACAGGAAAAGCTTGCGACGAATATTCTTAAAGGTTCGTGGATTTGCTGACTTACCAATACATAATAATGGGAGTTTGTGTCTTCCAGAAGCATTACTGCATGCAAGAACAGTAATACGTTCTTTGCTACGTTTGTAACCAGGTGCTCCAGCTTCCGTTTTTGAAACTAAGGTATTTGACGGCAACATTTTGTAGTTTAAGCCTGTTTCATCACAACTATAGATTTGGTCTGGTTGTAAACCATGTTCTTTCATAAGCTGCTAAAAATTCTCTGCAAATTTTTTTGCAGCAGATACATCAGCTGACAATCTTTCTCCACAAACTTTCAGTTGACGTACACCATGTCTTTTTTTCCACCTGTCTAGCCATCCATCACTTGCAGAAAAATTTACAGGCGCTTCAATAACCGGCAACTGTTCGCTTAAACTCACTGCCTTATGTTTTAAAATTGTTCCTGAAATTGGTATTCCACGTTCTCGATTTTGTGTAAACCATAAAAATAAAGAATCATCCACTTTTTGGTATTCACCGCTTTTCATACTTTTTCATGCCTGTGTGGGCGATGACAAAACACTACACCATTTTTCAAGTTTTTCGCGATTTTTTTTCCACTCTGAAACAGTATTCACGGCTACACCTAAATCTATTGATATATTTTTAAGAAGTTCGCCATTATCTAAACGTTAAATTGCTTTAAGTTTCCCTTTTAAGGTAATAACAATACGTTTACGCTTATTATTATGACACTCTATTTTGTAAAATATCGATTAAAACGAAACTATTACCTCTGCGATAATAATAGACGTAATGAGTAACTTATAACACTCATCGACTAACCAACACATAGACAGCGGTGAAATTCTAGACGTTGAGAAGTCCCCGACGCGTTAAGGAAACCACTCATCGTCTGTTTCGAATAATGGGGAATTTTTTTAATGGGAATACAATTTGTTTTTTAACAGTTTGTTTCGGATAAGCCAGATTTCAGATAATCGCTATTCGGATAATCGGGATTTTACTGTATATATATATATATATATATATATATATATATATATATATATATATATACATATATATGATTGGTGGGACACGATTGGATGCAAAAAGCAAAACAGAGTTCATTGGAGATAACTTGGGGAGGACTATGGATGGAATGCTGATTATATATATATATATATATATATATATACAGTAATACCCCGCTTTACGCGAGGGATACGTTCCGAAAAAAATCGCGTTAACTGAAATTCGCGTATATCGAGGTTTATGATTAAACATAGTCAAAATTTAATACAAAAAAATACAAATCATTTTAATGAATCACTTTAATTCTAAGAACACTTTATGCAATACATACTCTTATTTTTTACGGAAAAAATACATCTATTGTCTTTTGGGTAACGTTTTGTTTACGTTCTTGTAAAATACGTTCATAACACCCAACACTGTTTTTAATTGTTTGACACACGGTCAAGACACGGTCATCATTATTGTCTATACTCTGCAATATGTCCAAACCTGAATAAATTTTTTTGAAAGTGCATTTTGTATTTCCCCTGAAGATAAAACTTTCTCTTCTACTTGTCCTTCCTCATCGTAGATAGGATTATTCTGTAACTCGATCAGATCTTCATTGCTAATAGGATCGTCGTGCGTTGCTACAAGTTCTACGAGATCTTCTACCGTGACATCTTCAAGTTCAGACCCCTCAATCATTGCAGCAATGTCTTCAAGCACTTGTCTCTGCATCTGGGCAATTCTTCTAGGTGCTTCCACTACATCTGGCCAAAGATTACGCCACACCCCATTCATACAACTCATTTTAACTTCCTTCCAAGCCTCTTCTATGTTGTGAATAGACTTCATAATGTTGTATGACTTCCACCACTCTCGCATAGACTGTCTTCCTTCCCCGTCAGTTTCATGAATTGGTTGGCTAAAAGTGCGGCGATGGTAATAAGCTTTGAAGTTTGCTATTGCTCCCTGGTCCATAGGTTGTAATATTGACGTAGTGTTTGGTGGAAGGAACTTTACGTACACTTTTAAGTCTCTGGGCGTATCAAGTGAGGTTGGATGTCCTGGGGCATTGTCTAAGAGTAATATAACTTTAGGTTCAAGCCCATTTCTGTCACAGTATGATTTGACTGATGGCAAAAACTATTAGAATACCATTCTTGAAAAATTTCCCGTGTAACCCACGCCTTTCTGTTTGATCGCCACACAACTGGTAGACTTGTCTTGTCTGTGCCTCGCATTGCACGGGGTGTTTTCTGAATGGTACACTAGTAAAGGTTTCAGTTTGAAATCACCAGTGGCATTACCACCCAGCAGAAGTGTTAGTCGATCTTTCGCAGCTTTGAAACCACTGGCTTGACGTTCTTCCTTAGAAATGAATGTTCGAGATGGCATTTTTTTCCAGTAAAGTGCGGTCTCATCAACATTGAAGATGAGACAAGCAGGAATTTTCTCTCGTCTAACGAAGTCTTGAAACTTGTCTGGAAACTCAGCTGCAGCTTGAATGTCCGCGCTGGCCGCCTCGCCTGTTATGTGGATATTGTGAAGATTAGAACGCTGCTTGAACCGATGGAACCAGCCTCTGCTGGCAGCAAAAGTCGGAGTGGCACTCCCTTCTCCTTCTTTTGTTTTCAGCATCTCATACAAAGATTTTGCTTTTGTGCATATGAGATCTTGACTTAGTGGTGTGTTCTTCTTATTCAAATCTTCGATCCAGACTGACAGTAATTTCTCCATTCTTTCTAAGATAGATGATCTCGAACGAGAAAGTTTTGTTGCACTTATAGGTGTTGAACCTTCGCTGGAGATTTTAATTTTTTCCCGATTTTTATAAATCGTTCTCACAGTCGATTCTGAGAGTCCAAAATCTCTCCCAACAATTGTTGCTTTGCCTCCATTTTCCATTCTTCTTAACACTTTCATCTTCAATTCCAAAGTGACGCTTTTACGCTCTTTTTTCTTTACAGGCGGCATTTTTAACGTAGGGTTAAATTATGTGTGTATGTATCTCCAATAAATATTAAAACAAAACTGCCAGCCGACCGAACTAACATTACGGAACAAATGAACACACGAAACGAACGAGGAAATCCCCATAGAACAAAGTCGAAGGACAGGGAATTCCCAATTCTTCAAAGAGAATATTCAGAGAAAGCGGGGATCCCCCCGCGACCATAGAGAAGTTAATGACTACATGAGCGCGAAATTTGAAATTCGCGTTATAGTGAAACCGCGCGTAACGGGGTCGCGCTAAGCGGGGTATTTGAAATTCGCGTTATAGTGAAACCGCGCGTAACGGGGTCGCGCTAAGCGGGGTATTACTGTATATATATATATATATATATATATATATATATATATATATATATATATATATATATATATTAAACTACTAAAAAATGGTTTTCAAATTCATAAATTACTGGCCTTAAGAAGTTCCTTCTTCACTCTTCTGCTTAAGCCAGTAGGGTTAAGTCCTGGTAATAAGACTTCAAAAAGGGTTGACAGAAAAATTAGGAAAACAGGAGAATGTCCAAAAGACCAAGTAGCTGGTAGGAAAAAATTTTTAAAACCATCTTGATAGAAAAAATATAGCAGGAAGGGGAACTGGTATTAAAAATGATGCAAGACAAAGTAGCGATAGAAGTAATAAAACCGGCAGTAAAATCCTAAAAAGAAAAAAAAATTGTACCACCTGTCAAAAGATCTCAGGCTTTTCAAATGATTTAACTTTATGAACTCTTCAGCATGTGGTCAGAAATATGCGGCATGTCGAAATGGCGTAGGTCTGCTTTCTGGAAAAAAGAGGCTTTTTTCCCTGGGAACTCCAGTGTGTTAAAAAGGGACAAAATGGTAAAAAAAAAAATAAGAAATTACCCAGAGGAGAGTTTTCTAACCCAGAAATGACAGAAAAAAATTGAGATTTCGGGATGCAGCGTTTTAAATAACATGTGCTTAGAATTAGAGTTAAAAGCCTATCGTTTGACGCATTTTATCGAAAACTAATCCTGCGCTGCGGTCGGTCTGCCTACTGAAAGCCGTCGGGCTCGGACCAACGTTTACAAGGACTGGTGTAGTGGACCACAAGAAGAAAAAATTACACCCTATTACGTACTATTGTTAATATAAGATAACTCAACCTAAAAAGACGAGTCCTTTTGGATAGGAATATTTCTCTGAAAATTTAATAAAATCGAGATGGTTATACCATTACCAAACTGTGATATAGTGGTTAAAACCCCGTAGAGTCATGTAAAATAAAGAAAAGTTGTAAAAAAAAATACGCTAAACGCCACAATAAATAAATAAATAAATATATATATATAAATATATATATATATATATATATATATATATATATATATATATATATATATATATATATATATATATATATGTATATATGTTATAATAGAGGTTTTCATGGATGGTGGAAAGTAATAAATTAAGATTTCGGGCTTCAATCTGTTCGTCTAACAATGAATTTGCACGAGGTTTCGCAAAAATGTCATTTGGCATTTTCAAGTGCTCTTGCGGCTGCTGCTACTCGATACTGTGATCTTGTTTCTGCTGCCGCTCGAAACTAATTCTTTCTCCCTAACTAACTACATATTCTGCCGTCAACAGATATTAGGGACCACAAACAAGCTAGTAAAAACACCAAACTAAAAATAATCATACAAAAAATGGTGCTATCCGAAACCTACAAAACTTTTTGCCAGTTCTCATCGTTGGTCTTAGACCGAAATGTATTGGTCTGGTTTATTTATTTTCGACGTACAAATAATGTAAAATGTGTTGATTAGTGAGTGTATTTTTTTAACTAACTCTTATTGTTAATTTAAAAAAAATTAAAAAATGTAACCAATTGTTCATGTATAAAAGACAAAATTTTAAAGTGTACATGTTTTTATATTTTGTGACCTGAATTGTTATTATATCCGTAAGTAGACTGTGATTGTATTTTTAATACTGAACTAACTATATATATATTTTCTTTTTTCCTCACCGTTAATGAATAAATTAGGACAGTTTTTTGTTCTTGGTCTTGCGGTCAATTTTTAATGAAACAAGTTTACTTTTGGTTAACGTTTCGGTTTATTTTATTTAAACCATCTTCAGAACTACAAGAAAGAAAAAGAATTGTTTAAAAAAAATGATCATTAGTGTTGTTTTATACAGAAATATATATAAAGAATAAATATTAATGTTTAATTATAGTTTTCCTACCTTATATCTAGTTGGATCTTTTGGTTTACATGTTAACAGTTTCACAGTTTTCGTAATACTAAATTTAAAAGGTTCATATATTTTATTTCACTATTTGTACAGGTAAAATGGGTAAATCCAAAATTTATTTATTGCTTTCATATTGTTGTTACTTTAATTGTTATAACTTTAGTAATTAGGTTTTATTAGGTTATTAAATCATTGTATACAATACTCAGGCTTTCCGTGTCA
Organism: Pachyrhynchus sulphureomaculatus; assembly: GCA_019049505.1. Taxonomy (NCBI): domain Eukaryota; kingdom Metazoa; phylum Arthropoda; class Insecta; order Coleoptera; family Curculionidae; genus Pachyrhynchus; species Pachyrhynchus sulphureomaculatus. Next base: position 12,872,693 of record CM032454.1, read on the forward strand.
TTTCGATAATTTAAGGTGTTATTTGTTCTTCGTATATGTATCATTTCCTTTATGTTTCGTTTTTTATGATTATTTTCAAAGTCTAGGATTTGGACATTATTAAAATTGAAATTATGCAATTCATCTATGGCATGTTTTGATAGGGCAGTATGGTTTTGGTTTGTGTTTCTTATGCTATTTTTATGTTCTGTTATTCGTCTCCTTAAATATTGTTTTGATTGTCCAATGTATGTATGTTTTTGGACAGTTCATGCAGTCTATTTTGTAGATTAAGTTTGTTTGTTCTGCTGTTGATATTGTTGGTTTAAGTTTGATGAAGATATTTTTTTGAGTTGTTAGCGGGTTTTTCTGCTATGTTGATGTTATGTGGTTTAAGGACTTTTTTGATCTTATTACTTAATTCAGGAATATATGGTATGGAAATATAATTTTTTTTAATTTCATTGTTACTTTGTTTAGATTTTTTATGATTATTGTATACTTTATTTATTCGGTTTTTTATAATTGGTTCTGTAAATGTTTTTGGATAGTTATTGCTTAGTAGAACGTTTCTTACTTTATCCAAGTTTTGGAGTCTGTCTTTCGGATCAGTTAGTAATACTGCCCTATCAACTAGCGAATTGACAACACTTTTTTTATATTTTTTCTGGTGTGAATGAATTATAATTTAAATATCTAGCTGACCATACAGGTTTGGTATACCAATTTGTTTTTATGTTTCCTTTATCGTCATATCTAATATTTATGGCTAAAAAGTTTATTGATTTGTTTATTTCTTTTTCGTATGTAAACTTAAGTCTTTCGTGGAATGAGTTGAATTTGTTTAGCATGTATTGAAGTTTCGTTTCTGGGATACAAAGAATACAATCATCTACAAACCTTTTGAAAAAATAAAGTTTGTGGTCGAGAGTTTTTAGTAGTTCTGAAGATGGTTTATATAAAATAAACCGAAACGTTAACCAAAAGTAAACTTGTTTCATTAAATATTAACCGCAAGACCAAGAACAAAAAACTATCCTAAATTATATATATATATATATATATATATATATATATATATATATATATATATATATATATGAATATATGTATGGGCAGATCCATTATTTTTCAACAAAAGTGTCCGGGCATGGGTTAGCGATTTGCATGCCGATTTTTTGTTCGAAAGCAGCTTCGAAAAGAAGATGATCCTCCTAATTTGAGCTTGATAGGATGAAATCCGGCAGCTGTAGATTTTTTTAAAAATTTTCAAAAAGTCGATTTTTTAGTCATTTTCAAAATTTTGTATCTTAGCTTCCATAAAACTTAGAGTTCGAATAACTCGACATTCTTTTCTGTTAAACTTATATTTTTAAGGAAAAAATATATTTTTATTTTAAACTTAAATCAGGCTTGGCCGGGAGCTTTTAACTGAGACACTGTTTTAATTAGCGAAATTTTGCTTGTTTTTGAAATGCTCTCAGATCTACAGTTTTTGACCGACAGCTCATATTTTTCGTCTTTTAATATATGACCAAACAAAGCCGATTAATTTTTGAAAAATCGCTATTTTCAGATAGCCATAACTTTTTTCTCTCAACTCGATATCGCTTGAAATTTTTAAAAATTATACTTTATTTCATCCTCAAACAACCCTGAAAATTTCAAGTTTGGAATATGTATATATATATATATATATATATATATATATATATATATATATATATATATATACATATACATATATATATATATATATATATTATATATATATATATATATATATATATATATATATATATATATATGTATATATATATATATATATATATATATATATATATATGTATATATATATATATATATATATATATATATATATATATATATATATATATATATATATATATATATATATATATATATATAACACATGGGCTGAAAAGTCCCGGGTTCAAAATTAGCTTTATTCATCAACGTAATCTCCATCAAGAGCAACGCAATCATTCCAGCGCCGCTCTAACATTTCAATACCACTTTTGTAGAACGATTTATCTTTTGCCTCAAAATAGGCCTGTTTCAGCGATAACCTCTTCATTCGTGCGAAATTTCTTACCGCGAGCATTTTTTTTTTCAGGTCCGCGAACAGCCAGTAGTCGCTGGGAGCCAAATCTGGCGAATACGGTGGATGTGGGAGCAATTCGAAGTTCAATTCATGTAGTTTTGCCATTGTTTTGATTGACTTGTGACACGGTGCGTTGTCTTGATGAAACAAAATTTTTTTCTTTGCCATATGCGGTCGTTTCTTTGCAATTTCGGCCTTCAAACGCTCCAATAACGCTATATAATATTCACTGTTGATGGTATTTCCTTTCTCAAGATAGTCGATGAATATTACACCACGCACATCCCAAAATACCGAGGCCATAACCTTTCCAGCCGATTGTTGTGCTTTCGGGCGCTTTGGACGAGGTTCACCAGTTGCTGTCCACTCAGATGACGATCGTTTTGATTCCGGAGTGAAGTGATGGATCCATGTTTCATCCATTGTCACATATCGACGCAAAAATTCCGGTTTGTTACGTTTAAACATGGCCAAACACTGCTCAGAATCATCAACACGTTCTTGTTTTTGATCAACAGTGAGCAAACGCGGCACCCACTTTGAACAGAGCTTTCTCATAGTCAAATGCTCATGCAATATAAAGCCAACACGTTCTTTTGATATCTTTACGATGTCAGCTAACTCACGCAACTTCACTTTTCGATCATTCAAAACGATTTTATGGATTTTTTTGATGTTTTCTGGTGTTACCGCCTCATTTGGATGTCCACTGCGTTCTGCATCATCGGTGTCTCTACGACCACGTTTGAAATCAGCAAACCAACGTTTTATTGTTGTTTCTGATGGAGCGGAGTCCCCATAACACTTTTCAAAGCCATTGCTTCGCTTGAACGGTATTTTTTCCCATCAAGAAGCAGTGTAAAATTAAAAAACACGAAATTGTTTTTGATCCATTGTTTTGAAAATAACAAAAGTAGCGTCACTCTTAGCACAATAACTCACAAACTAATGAATAGAATATCATGAAATTTTAACAGCTGTCTTTTGAAGGTTAGTATTAACTGAAAAAAAGGTGACTGCAATAAAACTAGCGCCATCTATGTGTTAGGCCCGGGACTTTTCAGCCCATGTGTTATATATATGTATATATATATATATATATATATATATATATATATATATATATATATATATATATATGAATATATATATGGGCAGATCCATTATTTTTCTACAAAATTGTGCGGGCATGGGTTAGCGATTTGCATGCCGATTTTTTGTTCGAAAGTAGCTTCGAAAAGAAGGTGATCCTCCTAATTTTAGCTTGATAGGATAAAATCCGGCAGCTGTAGATTTTTTTAAAATTTGCAAAAAATCGATTTTTTTTCAGTTATTTTCAAAATTTTGTATCTTAGATTTCATATAACTTAAGAGTTCGGAACAACTCGACATTCGTTTCTGTTAAACTTATATTTTCAAGGAAAAAATAGATTTTTTTGTTTTAAACTTAAATCCACCTGGAACCGAACTCGATCATTAAAAAAACTGACATTGAAGATCTGAGTTTAATTTTTTCCAATCTATTACAAATAAGCAGTCAGAATGAAAACTCTTACAATATCTCTGACATATCTCTTTGATAATAATCGCACTGAATTTCACTAATTTTTCAACTTTAAAACGATCAAACAAAATGTCAACGTCATTCTACTTTCAAGTATAAATTAACTACAACTTAACTAAGAGATAGAAACACACTGCCCTTAGCAAAATGACAAGAAAACATAACAAAAAAATCCTTTATAAATTAAAATCATTTTACATCCACAAAATTCTCTGTACTATTCTAAACAAAATGAAGTAAAAATTTATTATATTTCCCAGAGATGAGTATGTCGAGTTTCTCTAGTGTTTTTTTTTTTTCCTGTTGTTTCTTATGAATAAGTGTAATAAAGTGCCCCCACAAACAACAATTTTTGAACACACCACTTAGCAGTAAGTACTTTAATGTTACATATAAAATAGGGTTGTTCTTTACTTTTAATCTCAAAAATACTGGTAATCTACTGTAATTGTAGCCCTGATGAAGAAAATGAAATATTTTCGAAATCTTGGCGTAGCTAGCTAAAAAGGTAGTTGCGATTATCTTAACTGTAACTGACTACTATTTTAATCTCGTATCTAAATCTAAGACTTCATATAATATTACACGAAATATAGGCAACGACAAATATTCGAAATTCTGAAATTCTTGATTATTATAAATAAAATAAATCGAAAAGTCGTAGCAATAAATGTCAAATTAGTTGCCATTTAAACATGCTTTATACACACACGTGTGTGACTGCCGATACAGGTGGGCTGTTTAAACTTTAATTGCAGGCATTCCCTGTGAAACTTCGTGATGGGAATTAGTTACCGCGGCATCTGCCTACGGCATCCAGTGGTATAAATACCCAAAAGCGCTTCATATGTTATTTATGCATAGTTTTTATTTTTATTAATTTGAATAATTAGAGAAAATACAGGTAATTTTCTTGGATATTTGTCATCATGTGAGTCTAACTGGGAAAGAATTCATAAACGTTTATAATATTCCTTCTACTTAAAATAATTTTTTATGACTAGAGACCGGATTATATGCAACATAAAAATTTTGAAATATGCATGCAAATACGCATGAAAAATGCTTAAAATATGCATGCAAATACGCATGAAAAAATGCTTAAAATATGTAAAGTAGTAATTTTTAATTTTTCATTTCAAAATGAGCATAAAATTAACAAGTTATCGACGATGTTTAAATTTAATTAACAATTATTTAACATTTTTTAAAATTATTTAACATTTGTATTCTTGTACACGTAAACAATAAGGTATTGTTCCAAATTTTGGGTAGTAAGATTGTGTCTTCGATCCCTTAAAATATTTTTATAAGTGGGAAAAAGACCGTTCCACATCCACTGAGGTAACTGCGTAGTATTTGAATTTGGGTGCTATGTTAGTACTTATTGTTTCTGGCAAAAGTTCACCCGTCCCATTAATAAAACTATCAATTTGACACAAAAGTTCAAAGCCTGGGTTATTGCACAAAATGTTTTCAAACTTTTCTTTAACTCTACGTGGGAATACATCTGGCAATGTGGAGTTTATTATTTTATATATATTATTTTATATATTATTTTATTCATTAACTGAATTGATTCGGTCAACGCCAAACCTCGAGTTTCAAGCTTTTTAATACCCGTAGGTATGTGGGAAAAGTGAGTGCTAATCAAAGCTATGTTTTTTTTAATATCAGAATCGTTAAATGCTTCCTTGGATTGACGAACTGCCATAGCCTCTGCACTATCGAAGTCATTTACTACACCTTTGATGACCTCGAAATGTTCATTGTAAAATAGTACAGCTTCAATCCATGTTCCCCATCGAGTTACCAATGGTTCGGGAGGTAAAGCCACATTTGGCAGTTTTTCTTGATAGGCGTTATTGCGAGCAGGTGCCTTCAGAAACACTTTCTTTGTTGATGAAATTAGTTTATTTACATTTCCAAACGTGGATCGTACTTCTTCAGCGAGTCGATGGACTCCGTGAACAAAGCACATCACATGAATTAGATTTGGATAAAATACTTGGAGGACTTTGGCTGCCTTTATCATATAGGGAGCAGCATCTGGGAGAAATATAAACACTCTTTCATCTGCAGAAGATTCAGGAAATATTTTTTTAATACCCTCATTCACAAATCTGGCGATCGTAGAATGATTTGTCTTGTCAAGTTCTTTGCAGTCCACTAAATAGGAAGAAGAAGGCTCTAATCTTAATGCACCCACAATTAAATTCGCAATATAGCTACCACAACTGTCGGTAGTTTCATCAGCTGAAATCCAAATAATGTCATCCTTAAGTTCATTACGTATTTCTTCCAGAACATGTTAGTAAATTGTTGGTATGTAATTTTTACCCAGTGTCGATTCGTCTGGTATTTTTTGATTCAAGCAATATTTTCGCAGAAAATCTTTGAATGTAGGATTGTAAGTTTGTGGAGAGGAATAATACTTGCAAGCAATGCTTCACATAAATTCATGCTAAAGTGTTTTTTTTTTGTTTGCCTATAGAAGTGGAATCACTGCTACTTGCTGCTGTTATAAGTTATTGTGGGCCTTTTTTTGCAATCCTGCGATATGAAGACTTGTCTGGACATGCTGGTCAATTTGAAACTTTTTTGTGCACGAAACATTTTTCTCGCAAACTCGATAATATAAAACATTTCCGTCGTATGTAAATGTTCCAGGACAATCAGCTACCCACGAAGAGACACTTTTTTTTGCGGGTGGCAGGGTACACGTTAAACTTTAACACAACACGTCAAATATTACAAAAAGACTACACTGATGCAAGCGCGTCAACAATAATGTTAAAACTGATATCTTGTTTTCAAATAAAAATTCGTTTTCGAGAAAATTGTTTATTTTGATCCACGCTCAAACAAATATTCTTAGAAACTAACTACTTATCACTTAATATCCCGACCAAGAAACAAAGGAATAAAATACCGTCGTAATTTTGGGTATTCCCTTGGCACTACAACCTAATCGATGTTTAGACTATTGCAGGTAATGTTGCGGCGATAAGATCGGTTCCAGATGGCGAAATTAACAATACCCTGAGCAATTCAATTGCCTAGTAATACCGAGAAATATTGTAAATATAGGGGAAATATGCATTATTACTAGGTTTTGGGTAAAATATGCAAAAATCGGTGAGAATAGTCTAAAAATGCATATGAAAATATGCAAATGTATATAATCCGGTCTCTATTTATGACAATTAATTGCTGGCAACAGTGCTACGCAAATAATTCCATACAATTCTTGTTAAATTGGTTGCTTACGCCTGTAGTTTCATTGTTATTAATTTAAAAGTCGTACGTGCAACTGAAAAAAGAGTTTTGAGATATAATTGCTATGTAAGAAAAGTTGTCTGTAATAACTCATTGTTATTACATGTTGTCAGGCGTGCAGGGGTAAAATAATGTACCATAAAAATTACAGCAGCTCTGTTGCAACTAATTGTGTCGACTTGCGATAAAATCAGTTGCAATAAAAATTGAGTTAGTTAATTAGATCACCAATTTTTTACACGAAGAAAGTGAGATACTAAAAATGCTCTATTTATCGTAATTCTGATATTGCTTCTGTCAGCATTGTATAAAGCATATTTTAATAAAGACAATTCGTGGCTTCTATGAAATACTTACTTGTTAACGTTCTTGAAAAAGGTGCCAGTTAATTGAAAATTGTTTTGTATACATGTTTAACATACTCCACAAAAAAGAAATATTTCCTCAATTTTCGAGAAAAAGATAAGGAAAAAAATAGTACAAAACTAACGACTATAGTCTGATCAATGATTCTTTTCATGCACGTCATAAATGTCTGAATATAGTGTAAACAATCCGTCTATATTATTCTTCTTGTCAACGTGTTTAGTACATTCAAAAACTTAAAAACGTAGATCAGAGGTGTCAAACTCAATTTGCAGAGGGCCATATATTAGAATAGAAAGCCATAGAATGTGTAGGCGGGCTAGATTCAAATAAAAAAAATGTACTGAATTATTATAACATTTTATTTATTTAATTATATAGTATATAATATACGGTTGTTAAAAATTATATCAAAGTTATAAAAGAGGGTAATTATTTTGAGCTCGAGGATCCAGATACCTGACTTCTCTTGTTTTTGACAAGCTCATTGATGTCAGGTAACATATTCGTTGTAGTTATTTTAAAAATTGATTGGAGATGTTCATTCGAAAGTCTTGTGCGATGTTTGTTCTTATTTATTTTCATGACGGAAAACATCTGCTCACATAAATAGGTGCTACCAAACATGCAGAGAATGCGTGCTGCATGCTTTTTTAATTCCGGGCAGTTATCCAAACTCTTAAAATATTGTGTATAAAATGTAAGAGCGTTAATCTCTTTAAATTTTTCTTTCAAAATACTGTCCGATTGAAGATCTATCAACTCCATTTGCAAATGAACTGGTGCCTGTGAAGCTTCAAAATTGAATGGATTGTTGAAAATTGGGAATTCGATTTCATTCATTTTGTGAAAGTCTTCAAAACGATTGTTGAATTCCGTGATCAAATTTTGCAGAAGTTGAGAATATTGATCCAATTTTTTTTTGGTTCACTGTGCCAAATGATTTTAAATGAGGGAAATGATCCAAAGTTTGATTTTTTACCTGATTTTCCCACAGCCTCAACTGTGTTTCAAAGGCTTGAATACATGAATACATTTGAGTGACAATTAGATTTTTACCCTGTAACTTTACATTCAGATCAGTCAAGTGTTTATTCATATCTACCAAAAAGGCACAATCAACCCTCCAGTCATTGTCATAATCAATTGGGTTGCCTTTTTCTAACATGAAAGCTTGAATAGGGTCACGTAATGCAAAAAAATTTTCTAAAACTACTCCTCGACTGAGCCAACGAACTTCGGTGAAGTAAAGAACATCAGAAACTTTTCGTCCAAATCTTGTAAAAACTGCCTGAACTGTCGGTGATTTAGTCCTCTGCTCCTTATAAAATTTACTATTTTAATTATAGGTTGCATGACATAGTCCATTTTTAAATGTTTGGATGCCAATGATTCCTGACGAATTATACAGTGAAATCCCACAAAATTCCCTGATGTTTTCTGTTTTAATTTAGTTACAACTCCCGAATGTTTGCCAGCCATGGCAGGAGCGCCATCTGTAGTTGTGCTGCTAAGTATATTCCAGTCGAGTTCATATTCTGCTATCAAATGCCCAATTGCAGAATAAATATCATTTGATGTTGTAGTACCTGTCAATGGAACGCACTTTAATAGTTCTTCAGTTATTTCAAAGTTACTGTTAATACCTCGTATAAAAACAGCAAGTTGAGCTGTATCAACAGTATCAGTGCTCTCGTCAACAGCCAGTGAAAAGTTTGTAAATTCTTTAATTTTCTCCTTCAGTTGAAGAACCAAATTTTGAGATAAATCATTTATTCTTGAAGCAACAGTGTTTCTTGACAGCGAAATATTTTGAATTATTGACTTTTGAAATAGAAATGAAACATCGGCAACTTTCAACATACAGTATTTAATAAAATCACCATCAGTGAAAGGTTTTGATCTCTTCGCGATTTCTAATGCAATAATAAAACTTGATTTCAGGGCATCTTCGCTCTCAGTATTAGCTTTAGTAAACATCGATTGTTGACCTTGAAGTTTAGATTTTAAAGATGACAATGTGTCCATTCTTATTTGTTCAGTGTAACAATCGAATTTTGATTTATGATTCGTATCATAGTGTCTCTTCAAGTTAAACTCCTTACAAACAGCAACTGTTTGATTGCAAATCAAACACAGTGGTTTACCTTTCCATTCTATTAAAAAATATGCAATTTCCCATTTAGACTGAAAAACTCTGCACTCACTATCAACTTTACGTTTTTGTGACATTATGCCAAAATCGTAACAATTATGGAACTCGACACAACAATTATGGATATCGCACGCGCACGACACAAACAAATACACAATACCTTCACAATCACTACTTCGCAGTACAACTAAAATCCTTCTCCGACCGTATCGCTTCGATTACTCGACTCACACTCAACTGACTCATGTCGCGCCGACGCACTCCTTTTATAATATCGTTAAGGAAGGTTCTAGTCTAGACTCGAAGCGCGTCGAAGATTCTATTGTTCTCAACAAAAAATAATAGGGTATTTCCGCTTGTTGCTAAGAGATGGCGTTACTGTCTATCTCTCTCGCTTGTCAAGGCACGCGCTGCCCTTGAAATTACTTATAAATGTAGTGTGCGCATTTTAAAACTTCCGTAGAGGAATCGAGTGAAGTCTAAAAGCTCTAAAAAACATGATTCTTCTTTCTGTGACACATTGCGATCGCGGGCCTTATTGATACGTCCCGGGGGCCGGATGCGGCCCGCGGGCCGTATCTTTGACATCCCTGGGTTACGTCATCTTTATGTTTAATTTTGGAAGTGTCTAATGCAAGGTTCATTGGACGTCGACACCGTCTACGTTTTGTGTGGGGAATTTTTCGTATCCTGGAAGGGTATTTGTAACAACTTTTTTTTAAATAAATAAAGCCGCGTTACGGAAGTTTTACCATAAAAATCAAACGTAACCAGAATTTCCCACAAAAAATGTGTGCAGCAATTTTTATTCAACGAATATTGGATCATGTAGTAGGCACTTCTTTAATTTTTACGGCAAACTGTCACTATCGTTTCTGTCTCATTATTGAATTTTAGAATATACTTGCCAACTAATAATTAGTTCTAATATTTGTGGAATATTTACCAAATACTCTTCATATGAAGCCACCAAAATGCCTGGAAAACGTTTGAATAGTGAAGCAAGAGATTTTGTGGCGAAATTCATAGTGTATTTTACATCGGAAAGGGATAATAAGGGTCCTCTTATATAACTTAATGCTGTACAAGAGGTAGATAAATCACATATGTATATCTTTTTAATGTGTTTACAATATTCTGGTTCCAGAGAGTCGCTGCTGCTTTACAGATTAGTACAAGAACTGTAGCGAGCATCAAAATTCGTAGTGATAAAAATGAATTGCATTCAACATCTGGAAAATATCATGACCTAGGAAACAAGCTAAGACTCATGATCTGAGTGAAAGTTCTAAAATGGACGTTCGTAATGCATTATATGATATGTATGCACAAAGTAACTAGCTATTAATATCTCTCGGTTTAAGTGATATCGAAAATAAATCACATGGTACTTTTAGAAAAACATGTTACTATTGACAACTTACATAAAGAACTGCGAAAAAAGAGATAATTAATTAGTCAGTTATGGAACGAACGAACATTATTTCTGGATTTGGGTTTCAAACTTAAGAAAGATGACAATAGACGAGCATTAATGGAGACACCAAAAATTTGTTCAATGAGGGCAGCTTTTCTTAGAAAGTATGTATATGTATATATATATATATATATATATATATATATATATATATATATATATATATATATATACACACTTTTCGCTTCTCTTGCAGACACCATAGATCATTTACAAATTAACTATCCAAATGCCGAAATTGCCATCCTGGGCGACTTTAATGTCCACAACATCAACTGGCTTAAATATTCAAATACTACCGATGAACAAGGTCGTGAAGCCGAATCATTTTCAATCAGTTGTGGCTTGACTCAGCTTATTGATGAACCAACACGGATCCCTGATCGAGACGGAGAGTTCGCCAGTCTTCTTGATCTGTTTTTAACCACCAATCCGGAGATTTACACGGTCAGCGTAAATCTACCGTTAGGTTCTTCCGACCATAAACTACTTTCGATATCGAGTATTCTACCAATCAGTGACAGAGAGGCGCCCAAACCGCGCAAGATTTGGCACTACAAATCTGCTAAATGGGAAGATCTCATGGAATATTTTCGAACTTTCCCTTGGTTGGACGTTTGTTTTCGATCCGACGACCCATCTGACTGCGCCAGGGAGGTTTCCGATGTTATTTCGGCCGGTATGGATGCTTACATCCCTTTTTCGAAGAAATGCCCTTCCAACGGCAAGCCTTGGTTTGACCTAAAATTCAAAGAAACTGTTGCTTCTAAACATCTTGCATACCGACAGTGGCGTGAAGATCCTAACACCATAAATCGTAACATCTTTGTTCGTGCCAGGAACAGATGCAAAGAAAATTATCGACGAAACCAAGGAGGTACACAATCAACGGATTAAAAACAAACTTCTCGCTTGTCCCGGCAATTCCAGGTCCTTTTGGTCAGTCGCTAAGGCAGTTAGTCAGAATTTCACCAAATCCACCATACCGCCACTCACACGGCCAGATAATTCTATTGCAACGACACCTGTTGAGAAAGCGAACTTGTTGGCTGAACTCTTTGCTTCACATTCTACTGTCGATTTCCAAGGAAAAACACCACCTACTATTCCCATAGTGCAGTCAAGGATGCCCGATATTGTCTTCAGACAGCGTATCATAAAACGTATTTTGATGAAGCTAGACACCAAAAAGGCTTCAGGCGCTGACGGAATACCTGCCATAGTTCTCAAGAACTGTGCGAGGGAACTAACACCAGTTTTCTGTAGACTTTTCAACTTATCCTACAGAAAGGGAATATTTCCTTCCTGCTGGAAATGTGCCACAGTTCAGCCGATACCTAAAAAAGGCAAGAGGACCTTGCCAAATAACTACCGACCAATCGCACTACTCTCAATAATATCGAAAGTCATGGAAAAGGCTATCAATCAGCATCTTCTAAAATATCTTGAAGGATTCAACATTATTAGTGATCACCAATATGGCTTTCGTAAAAATAGATCAACAGGAGATCTTCTGACTTATGTAACACATGTTTGGAACAACGCAATTGAACACTTTGGAGAATCTCGAGCGGTTGCTCTTGACATATCCAAGGCATTTGACCGTGTTTGGCACGAAGGGCTGTTGGCTAAGCTACGTTCTTATGGTATGTCGGAAAAGTTCTGTTTGTGGCTCTCATGTTTCCTCAGAGAGCGTTCTTTACGCGTGGCAGTTGACGGATTTCTTTCTAACACCTTCACTATCAACGCCGGTGTGCCCCAAGGTTCCATACTGTCTCCTACTCTCTTCCTCATCTATATTAACGATCTGCTGGAAAAGACCGAGAATCCAATCTACAGCTTTGCAGATGACAGTACACTTATCTCTTCATTCACTTTGAACGCTCGGACATCGACTACTCAGACGAATATCCGCAGACAGCAGGAAGTCATTCAACTTAACAAAGACCTGGAAGAAATTCTATCTTGGGGTGACAGTAACCAAGTGGAATTTAACGCTACAAAGACCCAGGCGGCAGTTTTTTCTAAAAAAGTTAACGTTGCAGAACCCGACATAGTTATGTCGGGGCACTCCATCCCTCTAACATCGTCACTCAATCTGTTAGGCGTTAATTTGGGAGCAAATATATCCTGGCATGAACATGTTGCAGGCATAGCAAGAAGAGCTTCTCAAAAGTTGGGAATATTGTTTCGAACCAGAAAGCTTTACACTCCACAACAACTGTTAATTCTTTACAAAGCTCAAATTCGACCAACTATGGAATACTGCTCCCGTGTTTGGAGCTCCGCTTCCAAACATACACTGCATCTGTTGGATTCTATCCAGAGAAGAGCTGTTCGTCTGATTGGACACCCGGAACTGACCGACGGCCTTGATTCGCTGGAACATCGAAGAACGGTTGGCGACTTGAGCCTATTCTACAAGTACTTTCATGGAAAGTGTTCGAAAGATGTGGCCCGTTTAATTCCTCCCAGAGCGGTGCATATTAGAAGTACACGTCGCGCTAATGCTTCACATCCGTATGAGGTTCAGCTTGTTACTCCTCGTACAACGCTTTTCAAGCAGTCTTTTATATGGAGAACATCATACCTTTGGAATGGTTTACCCAGGACTGTGTTTCCCATCGAGTACAATCTACAGCGATTCAAGAACAACGTGAATCGCTTTCTCCGCACACGTGTCGCTCCTGTAGCGCTTTAGGGACTTCCCTGTAGCACGTGTGCTAGACCCATAAAAAAAAAAAAAAAAATATATATATATATATATATATATATAATATATATATATATATATATATATATATATATATATATATATATAGTCCATCAATCTATATTGGCCAAACTTCTCAATCCTTGAATGGTCGTATTGCACTCCATAAAAGTGATACTAGATGCCATCGCTTTGGCGACCCATTCTGTTGACAATGGTCATTCTTTTAATTTCAGGGAACCCAAAATTCTTCATTTCTCTAACAATCTTTCCAAGAGAGAATTCCTTGAGATGTGTTACATCCAGAAGAATCACCTTAATATCAATAAAAGAACCGACCTAGATGGTCTTAGTAGCATATATAGTTTCCTCCTCTCCTGTGATAAATCACTTCCACACAATAATTCCCTGTCTTCAAGTGTTTTATGATCCATCTGAACCGCGTTGGTCGTCTCTCTTTTAGCTCTGTAATTTCCAGGGTTTCTCTCCTCCTTCCTCTCTTTATTGACGGCTCTCTTTGATCCTGGGCTCCACAGATTATTTCCATTTGATCTGTGCCATTTTGTGCACCTAGCGATTATTGTCTTCCTTCCATTGACAGTACCTTGCGTCACCCCTTTAACACCTCCTGGTGCCTCCAGTCTTCATTGGTTTTTTTGCAAACAATCTCTTCCTCCAATCAGATTCCAACAAGAAATTAATAAATTAATAAGTATTTCATTAGACAATCTTCCTCTTCGTTGCTCCCATTATTGTCTCTCTCTCTCTCGCTCCCTCGCTCACCCTTTACCTATAATTAGGTTATGATTTATCCTTCCTCTACTACATACCGGGTTTTTGGTCGCTCAATTGGCTATCTCCTTCTCAACTTGAGGTCCAATATTTGCACTTCCTTTTCTATTCCGATCCTTCCAGGTGTCGACCCCGCATTCTGGTTAATTGATTTTTCTTGACTAAACCCCTTATCTCTGTCGGGCAGCTGTCTCCTGTCGTCCTTGTCATCTTTCCTAAATGGCGGTGGCCACGTGTGGTGGTCACAGGTGAAATAATTAACAATGTTCTCAACATCCAAGGTTCCCAATTACATCCATGTTTTAAATTTGTTTTTTAGAATTTTGTCTACAGTGTTTTATTGTGTATTTTATATATTTTATGGATTAACCAACTTTTATATGTAACACCTTTTGTATGTATAAGCTACCTACGGCCATTCAGGCTAACGAAATCTTTGCACTTCTCATGTGAGTTTTTTAACTTATTATGACTAATATCTTATTCTTGTTCTACACTAATTTTATTTATTATAACAACCTAACGATAACATCATTAATTTAAAGTTGTCCCAGACACGATCAGTGAATACGCTTTGTTCTTCTTTTCAGTTCTGCCCTGTGATCTCTTATCACGCCCCCTTCTTGCCGAGTTCCCCAACTAAGATTGTATTTATATATATATATATATATATATATATATATATATATATATATATATATATATATACAAACCTGTATCAGTCGCGATCGGAATCGAGTCAGGTACGGACGTGTTTCTGTGGCTTCATGGACTGTGATTGTTTGTTTAACAGTTTTATACTACTCAGTTATTAGTTTATTTTGTATGCAGTGTTTTAAAAAAGTAATTGGACTATTTTCATTATGGGTAGAAAAGGCGATCTTTCACCACGTAAAAAAGCTGAAGTGAAGGCCCTTGTGATTGCGAAAACATTTACAAACCGAGAAATATCACGAAGATTGGAGGTTTCTGAAGCTAGCGTACGACGCATAAAAAAAGAAAAGAAAATTGAGTCAGGGAAGGAATTAAGCCCGAAAAGAAAGAAAAGATGCGGTAGAAAACCAATTTTTCACTCCACGATCAGAGAGATGTTTGAAGAAAATTTGTGTAGAAAACAGATTTGCTACCACAAAGGTAATAAAATCACAACTCCAGGATGCTAGCGTAAATGCTTCTGAGCGCACTGTTCGAAGAAAAAAATTGAAAGAATTAGATTTTAAGGCCTGTCGCCCCGCCAGGAAGCCCAAGTTAACAGCTGCAATGAAAGCAAAGCTCCTGAAGTGGGCCAAACAATGGCAAGACAAAGATGTGGACTTCTGAAGATCGGTAAGATACAGCAATTTAATCAATAATTGATACATTATTATCATTTTCAGTTAAATAAAGCAAATAAACATGGAAGTTTATATATTTTTCCTATTTTTGACAGGTCTGCTTCAGTGACGAAAGCACATTCGAAATTTTGGAACCATTCACTTTCATGCAAGATGGAGCTCCCTGCCACACTGCTCGGTCTGTTAAAGCTTTTTTGGCAGAAAAAAATATCCCTCTGTTGGCTTGGCCCCATTGAAAATGTGTGGGAGCTGATGAAAAGAGAAGTGGCTAAAGATGTGATTACCAACAAAACCCAGCTCCTAGAAAAGATTATTCATGTGTGGAATCATCATCCTCAAATGCAGGAGACAGTACAATCTTGCATTGATAGCATGCCGCGCAGAATTAAAGCTTTGATAGCGGCTAAAGGTGGCTCAACTAAATATTGACTTTTACTAACATTAATTTCACTTTTCTTTAAAACTTAATAAACTTATGCTTTTCCAAATTAATGATGTTTTATTTATGTCAAGTAAATAGGTAATTGATTGGATAATATAAAAATAAAAAACAAATCAATTTAAAATAATAAAACGGTACAATATCACTCGGTAATTAATATTTTACATGAAATCTTGCAGTGCGTCTAATAATTTGGCCAGGGACTGCATATATATATATATATATATATATATATATATATATATATATATATATATATATATATATATATATAATAATAATAATAATAATAAAAATAGAACAAGACCACGTAAATAAAAAACAATCATACACCTGGTTACAGGATGGGCAGCTATTCCCTGAAACAGAAGGCTTCTTACTTGCCATCCAGGATAAAGTCATATTAACCAGAAACTACCAAAAGCATATCATCAAAGACCCAACTATTACAGAAGACAGATGCAAGAAATGCCACCAGCAGAAAGGAACGATCGAACACATAACAGGCGGATGTAAAATATTAGCCGGAAGAGAATACACAGCCAGACATGACTCAGCTGCCAAAGTAGTTCACCAAGCACTAGCCACAACATACAACCTCATAGAAAACACGGATCCCTACTACAAATACACACCAACATCCATACTTGAAAATAAAGATTACAAGCTCTATTGGGACATCAGCATCCATACAGATAAAACAGTCTCCGCCAATAGACCCGATATTACTTTTCAGTGCAAAAAAAAGGAAAAGTCACCTATCTAATTGACATAGTTGTCCCCAACGACACAAACATCCAAACGAAATACACAAAAAAAATTTCCAAATACACAGACCTTGCAACGGAAATAAAAAGGCTATGGAAGCAAGAAAAAGTCATCATTATCCCCCTCATTATATCAGCCACAAGCTTTACACCAATAACATTCACACCACACTTAGTACAATTAGGACTCAACACAAACATACACAGAAACATTCAGAAGTCAGTGATTTTCAAAACATGTAACATTGTCAGGTCATTCCTTAATACAAAATGGTAATAGCGTTTACTCTACATCATAAATCATTATTTTTTATTTTCCCTATATACCACAAAATATTTTAAACTTTTGATTCTTGATTATGCATTTGAATGTGATGACTTTTATCAAGAATACATTTTTTTATAATATGTAAGATAAACTTTTTCTCCATTTGTATAAACCTTTTTGGGACACACTTTCTTTGTGTTATTTTTAAAAAATTACTAAAAATCGCTATTCTCCCCTTTATTTCGAAAAATACTGATCAAAAATTTTTATTCCGAAATATTGTCCACAAGATGTAGATTGAACGAAAATTATCACGAGTGCATTTCCTTTGGTAATTTATCTGGTATATAAAACAAACAAAAATTTCAAGATCATAAGTTTTCAACAAAGATCGGAAACAAACTTTTTTGAAAACTAATTTAGGGTAACGAACACTAATTGCTCAAGTCCAATTTGCACTTTTTTTTTATTAAGTAGTATCACAGCAAGAGAAAGTGACACAGACAGAAACTAAATTTAAATTTGAGTAATCCAGTATTTTCGATAGTATATATACATATATATATATATATATATATATATATATATATATATATATATATATATATATATATATATATATATATAGAGAGAGAGAGAGAGAGAGAGAGAGAGAGAGAGAATTCACAATATTGCGAGGGTAGCGGTCAAAAGATTTTAGGCAAATAAAACTCTTAGTTAATAGTCTAGCTTTCGGAATATATTTTTTCCTTCATCAGGACACTCTACAAGTAAAATGGACAGTAAATTTGTGCTAATTAATAAAGCAGATGGTAAAAAACTAATTGGTATCACTGAACAGAGAAATTACAGTATTAAACTTACTTAACATGAGTTATCTTCCAGGATAAGCATTGTTCATTCAAAAACAACTTGTAAAAACAATTTTATACTAAAAACTTAAAGACTACATATTTAAAACTAGTTAAAAAATTTTTACATTTTCTTAATCATTACTAGTGAAACATGTGGTTTCAGGAACCGAAAAAGTGAGAGAGGTTAGAAAAATCCCGGCATTTTTGATATTTGGCAGACAGTTCACGTCTGCGTATTCTACCACAAGGGGCTCAACTATGAACTTTACGAGGGAGTAATCATAATTATAAAAATCTTATTTTATTTGATTTTTTTTATTTTATTAAAAAAAATTTTCAAAAGGAACCTGTTTAATAATTTGTTTATTTGGAAGGACTAGTGGTCAACAGGGGGGGAATCTGGAGAGGTAGATAGCTGTAGTAAGTAAGAGTACACGACGCTAAGGGCGTCCACATCAGTTTTTGATGTTCATATTATTAGGTGTGTTATGAATGGCCACCATCTCCAAAAACCTCCTCTTGTAGTAGTTGGTCTCTGAGTAAAGTATTTCAGCCTCTCCGAAATTAATCCTGTGGTCGTGCAGTGTAAAGTGATGTGCCAGGACACAAGATTGAGTGCTCCTTCTACAGTCGCTCTTATGGGATGTTATTCTCCCTTGGAGTGATCTAGAAGTCTGGCCAATGTATGAAAGTTGGCAATCCAGACAAGGGATCTTGTATACAATTCCTGTCTTTTTTAGTTTGGGTACTGGCTGTTTCAAATTGGTGAATAGGCATTTGAGGGTATTATCAATCCACGTGGCAAATTTAATATTTTCGTTCTTAAACACTTTTATTAGTTTAGGGGTTAGGCCCTTAATATAAGGTAAGCTTCTGTATATTGTTGTGTTAGGGTCTGGGGTGACATGTGGAAGAACATTAGGGGTGAGAAATTGATTCTGAATGTTAAGAAGAGATCTATTCAGGTCGCTATTGTGAAAAAGCAAACGTTGAGAGAGAGTTGGGGTAAGAATTCTCAAGCAGTAGTGACTTAAGCTCATTTAGGGACTTCCGTCTGAGGGAAAAGTGTGAGTCTGGATACTCTGGTGGCCAAGGCCCCCACCAGCCCCAATTTCATTTTGGTGGGATGATCTGACAGAAAAATGCAGGTATTGACCACTACTTACTGGTTTCCTATACCATTTTGTGATAATTTGGTTGTTCGGCTGTCTTATTAACGTCATATCTAGGAAGGAAATGCAGTTATTAGATTCCTTCTCTATGGTAAATGGTAAAAACAAAATCTTTTGACCGCTACCCTCACAATATTGTAAATTCTCTTTTTCACGAGTCGGTCACGACTACTTCTCCTGTCTTTTTATATATATATATATATATATATATATATATATATATATATATATATATATATATATATAATCGTATATTCCTTCTACCATATGGTGTAGGGCAGTTATACATTTTCCTTTTTTCCCCTCAATCTCCACATATAAACTTCTTCCATCTGTCTCTATTCTTTGCCATTTTCACTGCTTCTTTCCAGGATTTTCCCTCTCCTTAAGTATACTTCTAATATTCCCATTCCAAGTTTGTCTAGGTCTTCCTCGCTTCTGTTTTCCCTGTATTCGGGCTTCATACACTTATTTCACCTGTCTATCATCCTTCATTCCCTGTACATGTCCCCACCATCCCAGCTGTCTTTGCTGTATTCCATAATTGCTTGTACTCTCAGCCTTCTCCTTATTTCTGTATTCCTTATTCTGTCCTTGCGTGTAACTCCTTGTACTGCTCTCAGGTATTTCATTTCGACGGTTTGTATCTTGTTTTTCTGCCTGTCTGTTAGGGTCCATGATTCACATATCGTATTACGTGTCCTTTTTAGCGTTCTTGGAGTCAAGGAATTTGAATACTGAGTTATTTTTTTATTACTTATGGGATTTTTGCTTTTTTCTACTACGTTTGGTTTCCTAGAACGTCTATTGGTTTATCTGTCTATCGATACGATAACTCTCCACCGAAATATCTATTTCAAAATTGGTACACATATAACACTTGAGATATAAATAAAACCTATCGTTTTTGGGCGATATCATTGTAGGGAAACGTGAAAGAGGTGGGAGTCAATGAATTTCGTTAATTTTCAATAATATGACAACTTTTTTGGTTTTTGACTGAGATAATGAATAATTTTCACGCATAGTTATTTATTGTCAAACATGTTAAGGGTATAAGAGGTGGAAGAGGGTGTCGGAGAGGCCATTTTATATATAAAACTAGCCGTGCCCGCGGCTCTGCTCGTGTGGACTTGATTCACTATTACCGTCATTGCTTATTCCTTATGTTACTTAACGCAATAAAATATATCCTATAACCTGTCCAGAGAACATATGTATTTTATAAAAAAACACATAAATCGGATAAGTGGTTCTTGATTGCTAAGCGCACTAACAGACAGACAAACAGACAGAGAGGCGTTGCGTTTTATATATACTATATAGATTATTATTAATATTATATAACCTGACCAGAGAACATATGTATAAATTTAAAAAAAAAAAACACGTAAATCGTATAAGTGGTTCTCGAGGGATCGGCGCACTAACGGATAGACAGACAGAGACGCGTTGCTTTATATATAGGGTTACAGGGAAAGTCGTCCTAGATAATTAAGGACGTTATAGTTTAGGTCGTTTCTGACCGATTTGATTCTATGACATGATGTCCTAAACTTAACCGTTTTCGATATATTGAAGTTTAAAGATTTTCTAAAAAAAAAACATGTGTTTTTTTGCTTTTATATCGATTTTTTTTTATTAGAGGTTCTCGAGTTACTAACAGTTTTAAATGGCGGCTTGTTAATGTTTCTAAATTACGAATTTTTACCAAGTGTTTCCTACTTTAAATCAATAAAGAGAAAAAAAAAATGTATGGAAGTTATTCTGCAAATTATTTTAAAAACTTTTACGTCTTTTTAGCTATCAAAAAAGGTATAATACTAGGAGTTTAATAGGAAAACTGTACACAGAATGACACCTAAAGCGGGCTCGGGTAGCAAAAGGTAAATTTTTAGTTCTAGGTGAAAATACGAAAAATATACAAATAAAAGAAAAAACCTAGCAATTTAATATTTTTTATTAATTATAATTCATGTTCTATATGGTTGTTGCCCCTATTTTCTAACACAAATTCTCATTCTTTTTCTTAAATTACTTTTCACAACGCTGGTTGTGAGGTGCCGCCTCATTTCGTCAGCCTCATCAATTATTTTTTGTCTTAGGACATCCGCGTTTTCGATAGGATTCATCTGGTCGTATACGAGACTTTTCATGTGATCCCACACATAAAAATCCATCGGTGTTAGGTCTGGGCTTCTCGCCGGCCAAGGTATGGGTCCGCCTCTTCCAATCCATTTGTTGGGATAATTGTCAATATGTCAGGATTGTCCTAAAAATTGCCTTGAACACTTTTATTTTTGTTTGTCTCGTCACCTCTTTCTTCCTAATGAATTTATTATTTATTGCATAGTAAAGTTTGTTCGTTTTTTCGATTCTTTCATTAATTTCTTTGTTTTGTTTTCCAGTTTCATCCATTATCACTCCCAGATACTTATATTGTTCCACTTGTTGTATTTAATTCCCTTCTATGTAAATATTTGTCTGTTGGTTTTCCATTGTCATTATTTTTATTTTATCTATATTAATTTTCATACCTTCTTCCTTAAACGCGTTATTCCAGATATCGAGGTTTCCTTGTAATTGTCTCTCATTTTCCGCTACCAGCACAATATTATCAGCAAAAACCGCTTCAGATATTTCTATTCTTTTCAGCTTCCAGTATCCTATTGCCATTCTTTTCACTTTTATTTCTTATTTCTTGATTATTTTATCCATGTGTACAGTGAACAATGTTGGGCTCAAGCTTCCTCCCTGCCTCAAACCTTGTGTTGTAAATCCTGTAAATCCCTCCGACTTCATGTTGTTTTTTATCACATACTACACATTATTGATGTATATTCCTTTCATTATTCTTATTGTCTTTTTGTTTATTCCTTTGTTTTCTAGGCTTTTCCACACTTTATTTCTCGGTACACTGTCAAATGCTTTTTTTAAGTCTATGAAAGCAAGGTGTAGACTCTTATTTTGTTTTAATCTTTTTTCGATAATCTGTTTCAGTGTAAATATGTGGTCTTGTGTACTTCTTGTTGATCTAAATTCACTTTGCGATTCCGATAGTTGTGATTCTATTACTTTCTTTATCCTATTATAATTATTAATAATGTAATTATTACAATCCTTGTCTTCTCCCTTTTTTATAGATTGGTGTAATAAACGATATTCCCCATTCGGCTGGAAAGCTTTCTTCCTCCCATGCACTATTAATTATTTCCAGCAATATTGTTTTTCTTTCCTCCCCATGTATTTAATCATTTTAGACGTTATCTTATCGCTGCCTGAGACTTTTCCATTTTTCAATTTTCTTATAACTTCCTCCAACTCTTTCCATTCTATTTGTTCCCTATCTTCTGTTTCTTCCATATTTTGCTGTTCCAATTCTTCATAATTTGCATTATCTTTTTCTTCATTACTCCCCAATAGTTCTTCAAAGTATTCTTTCCATCTTTCCATTATTGCTTTCTCTGTTGTTAGGATTTCTTGGTTTTTGTTTTTTACATATAATTCGGTTATAGGTTGGCCCTTCCTGAATGATTTAAGAACTCTCTAGAATAGCTTTTGATTTTCTTTACTATTTTCTTTCATTTTATCTCCGAATTCTTTCCATGACTGTTCCTTTGCTTTTCTTGCCAACTCTTTAACTCTTTTCCTTTTCCTTTATCTAGTTCATATTGTTCAGGTGTTTTTGTTTTGAGATATTTTTTCCATTATTTCTTCTTCGCAATAATTTCTTCTTGTATATCACCATTCCACCATTTTCGATAGTAAAATATTAATTTATAGCGTTTAAAATTTTTTTGGTGTCTTAAGAAAACGCCCTACAAGATACTAGAAATATGAATAAGATCATCTGAGAAACCATGACCATTTCAAGACTCTAATGGATAACAGTGGTACTCTACAATGA
The DNA here is from genome assembly GCA_019049505.1 of Pachyrhynchus sulphureomaculatus. Lineage (NCBI taxonomy): Eukaryota > Metazoa > Arthropoda > Insecta > Coleoptera > Curculionidae > Pachyrhynchus > Pachyrhynchus sulphureomaculatus. The sequence continues at coordinate 12,895,887 of CM032454.1, forward strand.
AATTTTAATTAATTATCTTTTAGGAAAATTCAAGTCATGTTTAATTCTGCTATGCATGACAATGATCGGTCGGCGTGCATTTAATTAGGACCACGTTTTTTAAATTAAAATATTCCTCTCTCGTACTCCTTAAATCACTTTGATTAACCTTTTGAATTAAAAAAATCATGAGATATTTTGATACTTTTTTTGATTTGTTATATGGCAGTAAAAATATATTTATAGTGTTTAAAACAGTAGAATATATGAACAATATTTTTAAATATACATCACATATAAAGGTCGTAAAATATCGAAGGACATAAATAATACCAGAGTAATAACCTTCATTAATGGTTTGTGTTACCAAACAACGATATAAATCAAAAATAAATAATGTTACGTAACAACGTTTTATATGTTTGCAATAACTCAAAAATAATATTAACATTGTCATAGATTTAAGCATACCTAGATTCTTCAACTGCTCTCTCTACCTGTCTCTCATGTGCTATCATCTATTCTGTAGGTCGTGAATACTTTTAAGAACCTTAATTTCTTATTTCTTTAGAAGCGAAGATATTAAATAAGGTAGTTTAGAATCTTGGTTAGAACGTAATTTTAATTATAATTTGATTGAAAAATTAATTTGAAAAAGTCGCGCATCATAGATCGGCAAAACTTTTGGATACTTTATTTGATTTTCTCGTGTAAATCGTGCTTCAGTGGAGGGTTGACCCCCTTAAGCAGTGGCGGCTCCTCTATAGGAGCACATGAGCACGTGAACCCCTTGTCAACAACAAGGCAAAATGCAAATTATTTTGTATTATACCTTTTTTTTTAAGGGTCTAGCATACGTGATACAGGGAAGTCCCTAAAGCGCTACAGTAGCGATATGTGTGCGGAGAAAGCGATTCACACGTTGTTCTTGAATCGCTGTAAATTGTACTCGTTGGGAAACATAGTCCTGGGCAAATTATTCCAAAGGGATGATGTTCTCCATATAAATGACTGCTTGACAAGCGTTGTACTAGGAGTAACAAGCTGAACCTCATATGGATGTGAAGTATTAGCGTGACATGTACTTCTAACATGCACCGCTCTAGGAGTAATTAAACGGGCCACATTCTTCGAACACTTTCCATGAAAGTACTTGTAGAATAGGCTCAAGTCGCCAACCGTTCTTCGATATTCCAGCGAATCAAGGCCACCTGTCAGTTCCGGGTCTCCAATCAGACGAACAGCTCTTCTCTGAATAGAATCCAACAAATGCAGTGTATGTTTGGGAGCGGAGCCCCAAACATGGGAGCAGTATTCCATAGTTGGTCGAATTTGAACTTTGTAAAGAATTAACAGTTGTTGTGAAGTGTAAAGCTTTCTGGTTCGAAATAATATTCCCAACTTCTGAGAAGCTCTCCTTGCTATGCCTGCAACATGTTCATGCCAGGACATATTTGCTCCCAAATTAACGCCCAACAAATTGAGTGACGATGTTAGAGGAATGAAGTGCCCGGACATAACTATGTCGGGTTCAGCAACGTTAACTTTTTTAGAAAAAACTGCCGCCTGTGTTTTTGTAGCTTTAAATTCCACTTGGTTACTGTCACCCCAAGATAGAATTTCTTCCAGGTCTTTGTTAAGTTGAATGACTTCCTGCTGTCTGCGGATATTCATCTGAGTAGCCGATGTTCGAGCGTTCAAAGTAAATGAAGAGATAAGTGTACTGTCATCTGCAAAGCTGTAGATTGAATTCTCGGTCTTTTCCAGCAGATCGTTAATATAAATGAGAAAGAGAGTAGGAGACAGTATGGAGCCTTGGGGTACACCGGCGTTGATAGTGAAGGTGTTAGAAAGAAATCCGTCGACTGCCACTCGCAAAGAACGCTCTCTGAGGAAACATGAGAGCCACAAACAGAGCTTCTCAGACATACGACAAGAACGTAGCTTAGCCAACAGCCCATCGTGCCAAACACGGTCGAATGCCTTGGATATGTCAAGAGCAACCGCTCGAGATTCTCCAAAGTGTTCAATTGCGTTGTTCCAAACATGTGTTACATAAGTCAGGAGATCTCCTGTTGATCTATTTTTACGAAAGCCATATTGGTGATCGCTAATAATGTTGAATCCTTCAAGATATTTTAGAAGATGCTGATTGATAGCCTTTTCCATGACTTAATACTACGATATTATTGAAAGCAGTGCGATTGGTCGGTAGTTATTTGGCAAGGTCTTCTTGCCTTTTTTAGATATTGACTGAACTGTGGCACATTTCCAACAGGAAGGAAATATTCCCTTTCTGTAAGGTAGGTTGAAAAGTCTACAGAAAACTGGTGTTAGTTCCCTCGCACAGCAAAGAGTTCAGCCAACAAGTTCGCTTTCTCAACAGGTGTCGTTGCAATAGAATTATCTGGCCGTGTGAGTGGTGGATTTGGTGAAATTTTGACTGACTGCCTTAGCGACTGACCAAAAGGACCTGGAATTGTTGGGACAAGCGAGAAGTTTGTTTCTAATTCGTTGATTGTGTGCCTCTTTGGTTTCGTCGATAATTTCTTTGCATCTCTTTCTAATACGAACAAAGGTGTTACAGTTTATGGTGTTAGGATTTTCACGCCATTGTCGGTAGGCAATATGTTTAGTGGTGGTATGGTGGATTTGGTGAAATTTTGACTAACTGCCTTAGCGACTGACCAAAAGGACCGTTAGTCATACAAACGTCTTTTAAAGAAGTGAACCTTCCCTATAATTGGACAAGAACAATTTATAACAACCCTAATAGTCTACGTACTTTTAAACCTCGAGTTGTCACTGAAGCTCCCTAAGCACACAAACTACAAGAACTGGATGGAAAGCAAGGCGGTATACGGTGCTGTCTCGTTTTATACGTTTTTGCATTCTGGAAAACTGTCTCTTTTGCTAATACGAAGATGTAAATTCGTCGTTTTTTCTCTCTCCATGGTTCATACTTACTTGGTGATATTGCAAACTATGCCTCTCTCATCATTATTTTGACCTTTTTTTACTGCACTATTAGGCGATATCGTTCAAGAACTATAGCACAGTAAACACACTCTACAGTAACGAAACTCAAGGATAACCGCATAGGAAAATCAGGTTCGTTTTCAGAAGGTCACGTGGCAGTCCGCCATGTTAAAAGTGGACCAGCGCGAGATTTGAAATACAAATAAAGTTGTGCAAAGTTTTATCATTCAAAATCATAGATATAGAAATGTTTGAAAATTTTTGATTTGTTATTTAATACAGCATAAATAATATAAAAGTTAATGCAGCATGAGTAATATAAAAAAAAAGAATCAAGCACTTTGTTAGAAAAGAAATGAATACAATTTTTAATAACCTTATCCAAAAATTCAAAAGTCTATCAAAGTTAAACGTCACTGTTTGATGTTAAAGTTTTATTTACATCATTTGTCAAGTAAATTTGTGATTAAAGATGTTTTTTAAGGACTAAATTAATTTGATTTTAACATACGTAATACCAAATGCTATTTTTCTTGTACCGTAAAATAAAGACATATTGTCATTCCTAAGATGTCAACATCTTCTAAAATAAGAGCATTTTTTTCTAAGCAGTGTTGTGTTGTTTGGTGTGATAGATCTCTTGTTAATTAAAAAACACTGTATCTACTTTTTTGGTACTTATTTTTTCTTCAACTACAAAACTATATTGTGTAACTTCGAGAAAGGTTAATATAATATTATTAATGAATTATGAACGTATATGTATAGACCTCTATTTTCTATGTGAATGATTCTTAGAGGTTCTATACCTTTTTGTGTTCTGTTATCCGTATTGCTTTTTGACAACGTAATTAACTCTTGCTTTTATTGCAATGAATTAATATTTAGGTCAAAGAGTCAATACAGTAATTTGCTAATTATATTTACATACAATACTTAGTTATGACCAAGCTGACTTATCAGTTACAACTATGTTGGGAATGTGGAATCTTTGGCACAATGACACTACTCAGTATATATCACCACTACACCAAGCACTTTATTTTTGCACTGGACGCGCGTTTCGCTAACCATATTAGCTTCATTAGGAGAAATAGTTGACTCATATATACTGAGTATTGTCAATTACAGTTTAAAAGGAAAATAACTATATTTAATTTATAGTATAGGTATACAACAATAGAAATAAATAAGTTCTTTATAGGAATATTAATAACAGGTAACTAAATCTTCAAAATTTTAATAGTAACCCTAATTACCATCAAAATGGACTTTGATTAAGTGTACTGTCCATTTAACGAACTTATTTTGAGAATATTTTACCCTCTGGCACACATGGTCTGACAAAATCATATTACAAAAATTTCTTTGGAATCACATTAAAATTTTTTCTTATTTTAATAGCATATTTGATTCAATAATCGATTTATATCAGTTATTTCAATAATCCCATTCCCCAGTGGTTTTGTGATCTCAACATGACACTTAATATTTAAACTTTCAAACCCAGCTTATAAGAAAATAATATATACTGTCTAAAATATGAAAATAATAAATATGTTGTTATAGGTTCTGTATGCCTTACAATATATTCACAGAAACTTTTGAAAGATTGGCATGAAAAAGGAGCAATGTAATTTATAGAGAAAAATAGTATTAACTGTACTTGCAATTAAACAGTGTTAAATTTATCAGGTTTATTATTAGAAAAGGTGTGTCAAACAATTAATAGAAGTCTCTTGAGAATACACCTTTTAGAAAAAAATATGTTTTATTTATAATTTACACAAATATAAATAGTTTTAAATAACTGAATACTAGTTTACACAAAAATAAATCTTTCTAAAAACCAGAATTTGGAGAATTATTTATTAATCATAAAAAAATTACATAGGCACACAAAAAAAAGTTTTTCACTACCGAACAAACCCCTATACCCATATGTATTTTTGGGCGCTGAAACCGAATCCGAGGTCAGAATTGAGCAATCACGTCAGGATGTTTAAATAACCAGCCGAACTAAGTTTAGAAATAAATTTCGAGCTTTAATGACCAAATTTGTGAAATCACTGTACCAATATGAACGTTTTATTAAATCAATCAAGGTTCCCTGGAAGGCCGTCTCTTGAGCAAATACACCTAAAAAAAATGTACATTAGTAATGATAATATTGTTTCATGCATATATATTTTTTCAAAAATGCATTTAAGATAGTGAAAAGTTGTTTATGGAAGCAAGCAATAGAGGTTTATTAATATAATCAACAACTCCAACAACTTTAATCGCATACCATGATTTCTATGAAACCATTGTTTCAACTAAAAACAGAGGAACTGCAAAAAAATCATTAATTTAGCAACTTAAACTTTGATGGATAATACTGTTGATGATTACATGTGAATGCAAATAATTAATGACGCGTTTAGTTGCTGCGAGCCAAATCTTTGCCCTATAACCAAAATAAACCAATTTATCCGCGTACGATTTCTTACGCAATTGATATTCTTTAATTAAATCACTTACCTTTAACATATTTGGGGAAGAAGAAGAAACTAACGCCCCGCTTACAGTTTGAATTATTTTTGCAATTCTCAACGGCACAACAATAACCTCCTTTCCCCATGATTATATAAATTGTTTTTCAACCTTTTCGATTCTCTTCACTTACAAACGTTTTTAATTCCCTTTTTCTACAAACTCTCTTTTCCTTCTGTCTTTATATTCATATAAACTGCAGTCACATCAAGAAACGATGGACAATACATTTCCAAAGACAAATTCCGAGATCGGATGTAAACATTGAGCGGCCATTTTAAAAAAGGACCGTCGACCCACGCGTCGTCAAAATCTCGTCACCAAATTGGAGCTCAGTTTCGCTACTGTAGTATGTTTACTGTGACTATAGGCTTCATTCCCTCATTATACATTATCTTTGTACCAAGTTTTAAATTGATATCTCATTTTCTTTTAGAGTTATCGTGCCAACAAACTTACGGAATGACAGATAGACAGATCGACGGAAATGAGTCACTATGTTTTTCGTTATCCAGGAACCCCAAAACGTACAGAAAAGCAAAAATTTTGAAGTTTTATTTTTTTTTCACAATTACAATCCTTTCCTTTAGCAAGGAAAATAAAAAATATTTTTTTAAAGTAAAGGTATTACGTGAATCAACATAAGAATAATCTTTTTCCATCCTCATTAAATTTGGCGTCATAATTCAAAACAAACATTTTCATCGGAATCTATCTTTTCAACCATATTTTTTACCCACACCGCAACGCACGACATTATATTACTACTTATATTCACGTGTAGCAGATGTGTTTATGAGTACAAATTAAACTGTCATATTAATCATAACTTACTTTTCGAAGACGCTCTAAATAGAGTGTTCACCTCTGAGCTCAAGCGAGTCATCGTCGAAAAACTTAAAGTTAAGATATCATTCGGTGAATAGTGTTTTTGGCTCGCGTTCAAGACAATATACATGTGACTTTATTAATAATATTTATACCAGCTGTTAATAATATTATTACTATAGTGTTTCTTTTGTGTTGTTTATTTTTAGTAAGGGCCGTGCTCACAAATTTTAGACCTCATTTACATAATAATCCAGTCAAATACCAAACAAATCAGTTTCCTTGCAAAAGGTCGGCTATCTATAATTTTTGGATAACTTGTAGGGAGCAAGGCTACTAGTTAAAAACCCAGTTTACGGAAGCAAAACCCCTGTGCAGCCGACTTGCACTTGGCCGGTTATTTATATATTTTACTAGCCGTGCCCGCGGCTCCGCTCGCGTGGACTTGTTTCACTATTATTGTCACTGCTTATTCCTTATGTTATCTAACGTAATAAAATATATCCTATAACTTGGCCAGAGAACATATGTATGTATGTAAAAGCACGTAAATGGGATAAGTGATTCTCGAGTGATAAGAGCACTAACAGACAGACAGACAGAGAGACATTGGATTTTATATACATATATTATAGATTAAGTATTTAATTTTATAAATTTTATAGTTTAGTTAACATATTCAATATGTGCACGTTGTAAGATATTCGTAATTATTTTGTAAAAAATTCTTCAGAAAATTTTGTTTTCGAGTTTTCAGAACATACCTTACAATTCTAAGGAGACAACATCTTAGTTCATCAATATAATATAATCTTTGATAAAAAAAAAAACACGTAAATCGGCTAAGTGGTTCTTGAGTACTAAGCGCACTAACGGACAGACAGGAAAACAGAGAGAGAAACGTTGCATTTTATGTATATTATAGAAGATTATAGATAACCTGGCCAGAGAACAAATGTATGAATTAAAAAAGAAACACGTAAATCGGATAAGTGGTTCTCGAGTGATAAGCGCCCTAATGGATAGACATATATATATATATATATATATATATATATATATATATATATATATATATATATATATATATATATATATTACAGATTTCTTTTTGGTAAATAATAAGTTCAGAATTTATTAAAAAACGTAAATCGGATAAGTGGTTCTCGAGTGATAAGCGCACTAACAGACAGACAGAGAGACGTTATATTTTATATATATTGTATTCTTTGTTACATTATATTGTTCCATATTTAACGGTTTAGGCAGCGTATCGCCAGAGTGCGCCAGCGGCAAACTTTTTCCGACTTGATTCACTATTATTGTCACTGCGTATTTCTTATATTACCTAAGGTAATAAAGTATATCTTATAACCTGGCCAGAGAACATATGTATAAATCTAAAAAAAAACACGTAAATCGGATAAGTGGTTTTCGAGTGATAAACGCACTAACGGACAGACAGACAGACAGAGACGTTGTATTTTATATATATTATAGAAGATTATAGATAACCTGGCCAGAGAACAAATGTATGAATTAAAAAAAACACGTAAATCGGATTAGTGGTTCTCGAGTGATAAGAGCACTAACGGAAAAACAGAGAGACAGAGAGAGAGACGTTGCATTTTATATTTATTATAGAGGACTATAGATAACCTGGCCAAAGAAAAAATGTATGAATTAAAAAAAAAAACGTAATCGGATAAGTGGGTCTCGAGTGATAAGCGTACTAACAGACAAACAGATATACAGACAGAGAGACGTTGGATTTTATATATGTTATAGAAGATTATAGATAACCTGACCCGAGAACAAATGTATGAATTAAAAAAAAAAAAACATGTAAATCGGTTAAGTGGTTCTCAAGTCATAAGCGCACTAACGGACAGACAAACAGACAGAGAGACGATGCATTTTATATATATTATATTCTTTGCTACATGATATTGTTCCATATTTAATGGTTTAGGCAGTGTATTGCAAGAGAACGCGCTAGCGGATAACTTTTTTCCTACTTCACTTTTATCGTCACTGCTTATTCCATATGTTACCTAACGTAATAAAATATATCCTATAACCTGGCCAGAGAACATATGTATGTTTAAAAAAAAAGCACGTAAATCAGATAAGTGATTCTCGAGTGATAAGCGCACTAATGGACAGACAGAGAGACATTGCTTTATATATATATATATATATATATATATATATATATATATATATATATATATATATATATATATATATATATATATTGTAGATACTATTAGGGTAGTGCATTTTAAGTTACTATACTCGAGTGAGCCGAGCCTTCCCACAACTATTAGTTCTTCACATCCGTTGTACATATATTCAACTAAATATTTTCCGGTCTTATTCATTCAAAAATTCGTGTTATAAAATCTAGCGACTATCCGGTCGATCTGCATAAAAAGTAGATTTTGGTTTTTGCATTTACTTTGTTATTTGTTTTTATCAACTTTATTTGACATGTAGAAACGATAATTTTTTGTTGAATTAGTTATGTTTATCTAGAGCGTAAAAATCAAGGAAACGTAACAAAAGCCAACAAAAAATGTTTATAAAAATATTTTATCCTCGATTCATTTAATGTAGTCACCCAGCCTTGTCTAAAGGAAATATCTTAAATGGAAACGGTATATGCCCAAATTCATTTAAAATGTTTCTTCGAACTTTTAAATTAGAATTGAAATATGACTCTTTGTTATTTTATTTAAAAGCCTTTTATTTTAAAAATACGTTTCAATTATTGTATTAAATTTTCTTAATAAATAATATAGGAAATACCATATTACTGATTTCTCCAATACTTCCCTTACAGACCAGTAGTTCTAAAATAATTCCCGAATATGACTTTCCCATACCCAAAAATGACTTAATTTAAAATAAAATAAATCTAGAAATAATGAACGATTACCACTATTTTCAGTTTCTCCTACTTTAAGAACCATGAATAGAGAATTATAACCCGATGTGTACGAAGTGTATTATCACAACTAAGTTGAGAAATACTTACAATACTATTGAAACTTCATAAAATCTCACCCCTTTACCACCAAAATTTTATGGCTTAAAAACTGTAGTACGACTACTTCAAGTACCATATTTGAAATCGATATTCACGTTTAGTTCGAGAGTTGTATCAACAGATAGAGATAGATATGGCCTTAAACGTGAAGAAAAGCAACAATCTCGAAGAGTAATTTTTTCACAAATACCATAATTTCTTTCATCAAGAGAATAAAAAAACATATGGGTCTGATTTATTATCCAGGAATCATATCAAGCTTCGATAAAAAAAATAGTATTTTAATAGTTATTCTGTAGCACGACACATTTTATAATTTTTTCAAGATATACTATTTTTATTTATATATATATATATATATATATATATATATATATATATATAATATACAAATTGCAACGTCTCTCTGTCTGTCTGTCTGTCCGTTAGTGCGCTTATCACTGGAGAACCACTTATCCGATTTACGTACTTTTTTTTTAAAACATACATATGTTCTCTAGCCAGGTTATAGGCTATATTTTATTACGATAGGTAGCATAAGGAATGAGCAGTGACGATAATTGTGAATGGTCAGTCTGTCCGTTAGTGTGCTTATCCCTCGAGAACCACTTATCAGATTTACGTGATTTTTAAAATTCATACATATGTTCTCTAACTAGGTTATAGATATATATTTTATTACATCTATAATATACATATATAAAATGCAACGTATCTCTGTCTGTCTGTCTTTCTGTCCGTTAGTACGCTTATCACTGGAGAACCACTTATCCGATTTACGTTTTTTTTTTTAAACATACATATGTTCTCTGTCCAGGTTATAGGATATATTTTATTACGTTAGGTGACATAAGGAATAAGCAGTGATGATAATAGTGAATCAAGTCGAAGAAAAGTTTGCCGCTAGCCCGTTCTCTTGCAATACACTGCCTAAAGCATTAAATATGGAACAATGTCATGTAGCAAAGAATATAATATATATAAAATGCAGCGTCTCTCTGTCTATCTGTCTGTCCGTTAGTGCGCTTATTTCTCGAGAACCACTTATCCGATTTATGTGTTTTTTTTTAATTCAAACATTTATTCTCTGGCCGGGTTATCTATAATCTTCTATCTATAATATATATAAAATGCAACGTCTCTCTGTCTGTCTGTCCGTTAGTGCGCTTATCACTGGAGAACCACTTATCCGATTTGCGTGTTTTTTTTTTAAACATACATATGTTCTCTGGCGAGGTTATAGGATATATTTTATTGCGTTAGGTAACATAAAGAATAAGCAGTGACGATAATAGTGAATCAAGTCGGAAAAAAGGTTATCGTTAGCGCGTTCTCTTGCAATACACTGCCTAAACCATTAAATATGGAACAATATCATGTTGCAAAGAATATAATATATATGGAGTGCAACGTCTCTCTCTCTGTTTGTCTGTCCGTTAGTGTGCTTATTACTTGAGAACCATTTCTCCGATTTACGTGTTTTTATAAATTTATACATATGTTCTATATAATTCGATATAAGCCTAGATAATGGTAGATAAGGTGAGATAATGGGAGATAAATATAAATAATGGGAGCTAAGAATAAATAATGGGAGATAAGCAGAGATAAGTCTAGATAATGGGAGTTATGGTGAGATAATGGGAGATAAGGAGAAATAATGGGAGATGTATATATATATATATATATATATATATATATATATATATATATAGGATATATTAGTTTTACAAAATTACCTCATACTTTGAAGTTGGCTTACCACCCTTTTATTTATTTATTTTTTTATTAAATTGATACAATTTTGTCTGCTTTTTCGACTTTACCAGAATTCTTTTTCCTTACAAGAAACACGAGTCGCCTATTTTTAGATAAGTTTAGGGTTCAAAATATGGAAACAATTTCTAAAATTTAGCCTTGCATAAAATAACTATAAAATTATTAAAAAATCTGACACACAAATAGTAAGGATTATTTACGTATTTATTTATTTGTACCTGAATTCAAGACAAATAATTTTTAGAAACACAATATGACGTACTATTGGTGACGTCATGAACAATACATCAGCTTTATAAATTCATAATTGACAAAAAAATGTCATTTCAAATGTCTGTTCTATCACAAAGACCTGATAAAAGAACTTTGCGATAATTTTATGAAAATTGGATCCCGGTCAAATCGGCTGAGAAAGTAGTATGTTTTGCTTCAAGCCATTCCGATCAAAGGTCACCATGGATACAAAGTCCAAAAATGGATAGATTAGGAATTATCGAGCATGGAATTAGTAAGAAAAAACCTCTGAGAAAATGCTATTTTTGCGTTTTTTTAAGGACTTACTTTGACTAAAACATCATTTCCAATGGGATTATATGTGTGTATGTGAATATGACATGCAGTCGGTCAAGTAAGAATAGAAGCCTATAATTTGTAGTCGGTAAAAGAAATGCCTTTTTTCTTTTTTGCGGTGCATCCCTGCAAACAATGCTCATTCATTTCTAACCTTATTTGTGGCTAGATAGTACATTATTGAACATGAGTCCTGCATACGCTTCCAGCTTCGAGGCTTCCTATGTAATCAACCAAAACGTCCGAATATGACGGCTACAGCAGCTTCTAAGTATATGGGCATGTGAAAGACATTCGTTAGCAAGTGAATGAACCGAAACTACTTTTACATTTTATAATTTCCATACTTTCGTATGCGTTCAACAATCTCCTATCAGATACATTTTTTTTATTAATCTTAGATTATCTAATGTTACAGTATGATCAGCTTCAAGGGCATGTTCGGCAATGCTAGACGTTTCTGTTCTACTGTATTTTAAATGTGCTAATTGTTCTTTAAATCGTGTTTTAATTGACCTTTTAGTTTGCCCAACATACTTTCTGTCGCAATCATTACAACTAATTTCATAAATTCCAGAATTCAGAATTTTACCTTTTTTACATGCGAAGAAAATAAGACCAATATGTCTCCATACCATATAATGCGAAATATAGCAAGGGGCTCAATGAGGTATTAATAAGGTAGGCCTCACCTTAGTCTATAAGTCATCAGACAATCTGAGGAATATCTTAGGAAATTCCAAAGATCAGATTCCTAATTGTGAGAAAAGTGGAATTTATGAAATTAGTTGTAATGATTGCGACAAAAAGTACGGTAGGCAAAATAAAAGGTCAATTAAAACACAAAGTGTTTGGTGTAGTGGTGATACATACTGAGTAGCGATACTCTCAGTTAAAAAATGCTGATGATCTACCAGAATGTGATTCGAGAGGAAAAGTGTCGGACAAGGACGAAAAAATTATTATTAACATGTTTTGCCGAAATCTTCAATTAACTGCTAACTCAAGCAGATAGGTTTGGATATATTGTATAAAATGATTCGCACTCATCTCCAGGCTAATTATTTAAAGTGGCAAACAAGCAAAACACGACTGGCGTGGGACAGGAATACATAGATCGAGACTAGATCAATTTAATTTTTTTCAGTGAAACTTCATTTTAGAGTTATGTTATCACCCCACGAGCATGGTCACTAACCGATTAGTTCAGCGCAACGTGAAACACCCGGTGAAGATCCATGTTTGAAGATGTCGTTCAAAAAAAGGTTTTTGGAGACTCTTCATCTTTATCTACAACTTGAACGTTGAAAAGAAGCCCAGATTTACAATAAGGCATTAGTACCGAGTGCCAAACGGTGGTTTGTCGATAAAAATGAGGAGTGGATTCTTCAAGAGGATAACGACCCCAAATATAGAAGTAGAATGTGTGGCCAGTGGAAAAGGGAATTCGGTATCGTCACATTAGATTGTCTATCCCAATCGCCCGAAGCAAACCCAATCCAAGAACGTGTAGTCACACATTGAGCAGAACCTTTCTGAGTAAAAAGGTATATACAGTGAAGCAGCTGTCACGGCAAATTTGGGCAGGTTGGAAATATTTGCCCCAAGAATGAGCGGAAAATCTCATCGAAAGTATGCTCCGAAGATGCCAGACGATCAGCGACACTGGTAGGGACTAGATGAACTATTGAATCATTAACATTTTATTGTCAAATGATTTAAAAAACTTTTAAATAAGTATATACTTTTAATGAACAACGCGCGACACGTTCTTATTTGACGGATTGTACAATTTCTGGACCTGTATTTGTAAATAATTGGATATGAAGTCACACTAATTTGTTAGCATACGCATTCCAACTATTATTATTGAAGTTGACGCTAAACACTGTTAGCTAATCCATTTTATTATATGAATGGTTAAGCCAACCTAGTTTGTTTTTATGAAGGTTTTGAGGCTGGAGGAGATGAACATCATTTTAATAGTCACTTAATAGTATTTCATGAATTTTAATAGTCACTTAACAGTATTTCATGAATTTTATTTAGTTAAAGGTGAATGTGACTATTATTGTTTGCTGTATTTTTTGTTACTTAAAAAATATAAATACTTAAAATTTGGTACTGACTTGTTTAATGTTGTAAATTTTAATGATGGCTTGCAAGCAATGTAAAATACGTAACAGCTACATCGCAATCCCTAAATTAAACACTGATAATTGGACAAAAAATTCTTTAAATCTGCTTAATTTTATATTATCATATCTTATTTTTTCTACACCAGAAACCTTTTATTTCAACAAACGCAAACATAAAAAATTAAATATATTTTAAATAAAGGTTAAAAAGTTAACTTGGAATTATAGCTTTCCATTTTCCTACTTAAGAAATTACTAATGTCTTCGCTTTATGTTCAGGATAAAGAACAATTTTAAAACTCCTTCAAATTATTTAATTTCAAATATTTTTTATTACAGAAACGAAATATGTAGATTGAGAGAAATGACAGTTAAAATAATGAATATTAACTGTTTTGATTGGTTATAACTTTTTATTTAAAATATTTTAATGAATGAACATGATTTTTGTTGATATCATTTTTTAAAATTTATTAATATGATGTTGTGTAGCATGTAGCAGCTACATAGATCTGAAATTGTTACTTTGAACCTTAAAACTCGAAAGAAAAATAGTAGTGCTAGCCTTTGTATATTTTCAGTGAAACACGATCGCATATCTAACTTGCCCTGAAAATAGGTTAACTGCATCGATTACTAACTTCTTCTTCTTCTTCTTCGACTTATCGTTAGGTCTAAAACCTGTTTTTAGATATCGTCTATTATTCAACCGTTTTCTTGTAAGGTTGACTACCAGCTATCTCTCTACCGCTTTGGTGGTCTGCCTGATGGTCTTCTGGTGTCCGGTTTTCCATTCTGTGCAATCTTATCTAGTCTATCATCTGTCATTCGGTTTATGTGTTTGTTCCACATACTGCGTCTTGTCCATCTTATTATGTCTTCTGTTTCGCATTCCGTTCTTATTGTTTCATTCCGTATTCTGTCGAGTAGTGTTTTTCCACATATAGTTCTCAAAATTCTCATTTCACTAGTTCGTAGTGCACTTTTTTTCTTTGTGGTATCGGGTCTAGTTTCGGCCGTGTAAGTGAGTATAGGTCCGATACAAGTTTTATAGATGTGTGATTTACTTTTTGTTGTCATGTTTTTGTTTTTGCACACAATATCTCGTAGGCATCTGGCTATTTGATTTGCTATTGTTACTTGATATCTTACTTCTGTTGTTAGGTTTCCAAAGCTTGAGATCGTCGCCCCTAAGTAATTAAACAGCATTACTTGTTCTATTGGCTGGTTGTCTATTATTAACTTACATCTAGTCGGTTCTTTAGAGATTGTAAGGCATTTGATCTTTTTTACGAAGATCTCAATGTTGTATATTTCTGCGACTCTTCTGAAACTTTGCAACTACCTTTGTAAGTTGTTTTTGGATTCATCAATTAGCGCGACATCGTCGGCATAACATACCATACTAATTCTCTTCTTGCCTAAGCGGTATCCATGACTGTCGTCTTTTGTTAGGTCTATTATCTTGTCCATTATTATACTAAAGAGACTGTCACCTTATCTTCTACCACATGAGATTCATACTGCTTCTGATAATTCTTAATATGTATCGCAACACCTGTAAATATCCAAGGAAAATTTTACTATAAAACAACAGGTGACCATTTGGTTTTCTTAGTGGCCTAGTAAAGAAATAGAGTAAAGTAACTTTTGCCAAAAAACGGGGTTGCAGCTTAGTTTACTGTTTTCTACCTGTCTTTACTCCACTCGTTAACATTTTAAAAGAATACGTCTTTCGGCGGTAAGCGATTTCATGAATGACATGGTTTGTCTCCACTTGGATCCAAATCGTCTTTGGCGTTAGTCAATTTTAATCTTGTTCTGTTTAAATGTAATTAATTAAATCAATGCAGTAAAATTGAAGTTTATTCATTTTTATTCTTGTGTTGTTGGTGTTTAACTTCTGAATGATACGTATTATTTTTTCATTGCCTCATTTTTCTATTACTATATCTACAACGTCTTCTAATTTTACCTTGTCGAATGTTTTCGTTAGGTCTACGAAACAGATGTACGCTACTTTGTTGAATTCTATTGCTTTCTCTGCAATTTGTCTTATTATGAATATCGCGTCTGCTGTAGATCTGTTTGTCCTAAACCCCTGTTGTTCCTCATTAGTAGGTATGGTCACACTTATATGCTCTGATATTGTACTTGCGAATAATTTCATTATGAAGTTAAGTGATGTTATTATTCGAAGGTTCCTTTTTACTACCTTTTTTTAAAAATCGGCACAGTTATGCTTTTGTTCCATTCTTTGGATACTTCCATTCTGTTGTAAATCTTTTCAAATAGTGTGTGTATTTTGATGTTTAATGTTTGTCCTCCATATTTTAGGAGCTCATTACGAATTTCATCTTGCCCTGGTGTCTTTCAATTTTTTTAGTTTCGTTACGATCTTCTAATGTTATCATTCCTTGTTTTTCTAAATCAGTTGTTTCTAATGTTTCCACGCGTTTGTCGATAGTATCCTCGTGTTTGTACAAGTTTTTAAAGTAGTTTACCTATTCATTTTCCAGGATAGTACTTATTTGTACATATTCATTTATAGGTTTTTTTCTTCCCCTTAACATCTCCCATATCTTCTTCTGGGACCCATACAGATCGTGTTCCATATCACTTGTACCAACAACTTTTACAATAATATTAAAGGTCTGTTATCAACAATTGCATACTTATTTCTAATAGAGAAGAAAATAAATAATAATATATTTACTCGTATCATTAGCATCTGAATATTTTCTATCTTGATATTTTAATAAATTGTATATAACCCTATATTCGCTTCGGGAAAAAAAGCAAGTTGCGTCGCCATACGTCAAAATGTCGCACTTTCTCCGACCAAGGTTTACATTGTTTCAAATGGCAAATTTACTTTTTTTTTTTTCCGCTTAATTTATTATTTTCTCGATAAAAAAAAAAGGTGCATGGCGTCATCATTCAGGGAAAGTTTAAGTTTTTTCATTTTAAGCTAATTCCCATAGCGCGAGGCCAAAATATCTCAAGTTAAAGCTAATATTTCTCATAATTTAGTTTTAAAAAAGACATTAAAATATGCTCGATTTGAGTGCTGTGCCGGCTTTTCACAAATTGTGAATAATTTTCATTTTGGAAACGAAACTCAAAAAAGGGTAAAGGTCTGGTTGCTGCCGAGCACGTGATAAATGTGAAAGAATATCAATTAGATGGAACATCCGTAATAAGTAGTCACATCATTCGACAAACCTCGGTAACAGTGACTCCGTACAATGTGATATTACACGTAAGTAAAAACAAAACAAAAATTCGAGGAAATAAGTATTCGAAAATAAATAACATGAGTTATAAAGGAATTCCTGCTAAAAAATCCTTCTAGAATTACCATCTGAAAATTCCACCTGGTATTTTGGATGGAAATTAAACTTGTAATTTTCATCCAAAACACCACGTGGAATTTCCATATGGAAATTCGAGGTGGATTTTTTCAGTTGGAAAACACAAAACACAGAAAAATGTATAAAAAATTGTTGCAGCTCAACGAAAAGCAGGTAAGGGCGATGTAAGCATATTTATACTGTCATTCATTACTTCAACAATGATCGAGAATTATCAAAAACCAGTATCGAGCAAGAATGAGGCAGGCCGTAGGTCAGGTGGCAATTTAATATCGGTACTTTTTCAGGCCAAACCATCGATGGCACGTCATGACACAAACATCCCATTTTTCCCGTTGCTCCAACTTACATATGTTTTTTTTTTATAGGAAAGCCGTAGAATATTGTATTGGGCGAATTCCAATTGCTATTTTGACAGCCAGTCACACAATACTTCTCTCCGCGACTTTTTACTGATTTTTTACACAGAATAACGCAAATACAACAATTTTTAACACATGAACATTCGGAGAAAGTGCGAGTTTCCGTCACCGCGCGCGCTGCTAGTCTTCAGACAGTAAACTCCGCCTCTTTGCCCGAAGCGAATAGGCAGGAATGAAAATTAATAAATATGTATCGCAACACCTGTATATATCCAAGGAATATTTTAGTATAAAACAACAGGCGACCATTTGGTTTTCTTAGTGGCCTAGTAAGGAAATAGAGTAAAGTAACTTTTGCCAAAAAACGGGGTTGCAGCTTAGTTTACTGTTTTCTACCTGTCTTTACTTCACTCGTTGACATTTTAAAAGAATACGTCTTTTGGCGGTAAGCGATGTCATGAATGGCATGGTTTGTCTCCACTTGGGTCCAATTTTAATCTTGTTCTGTTTAAATGTAATTAATTAAATCAATGCAGTAAAATTGAAGTTGTATTTAAAGAATTAAAAGTTAAATACAAAGATTCAAAAATAAAAAAAAAATAAATCAGCTAGTTGCTATCATTCGTTGTGACATATGGTTGACGGCATTTTTAAAAGAGACCGGCTTAAAATAACATAATTCGGCTAATTTAAATAGACAAAGTTAAGCGTAGATATTAATCAACTTTCTGAAGTATATATTAAGTGGTATAATATGGGGACACTAAAAAGGCATGCTGGTGCTGTCACAAACAGAATACATATACATATGCAACGTCATTTGTTCCTCTATGTCTGTTTTTACGATGCGGCGACGCGACGTCGTTACAAAGAAAGACACAGAAAGATTAGGCTATAGAAGTGTCAAGTTTTTCACACAGCTATTTGTATACTATATTGTTGTTTTTATATTAGGGTGAGCTATTATGTATTATATACAGTGCGTTGTAACTAGAATTTTTCAGCAGTTGTCTTAAAAGTGACTAAAAATAGAATTAAAAGTTAAAAAAAAGAAACAGTTGACTGATGTCGAAGTGCCATGAATATCGTATTTACAACTTTAGAAGTATCTAAAAAAATAGAAAAATGAGTTCTGGAAACATTTTTTATTGAAAGCGTATTTTTTTATATAAATTAACTTTAAAAAATTCACAAATTTTAAATATAAGTCTGTCAAGTAAGAAGGTGACCGCTCTTATAATTGTTTCAAGAAAAATTTTTTGCCATCAGTGGCGTGCTAACAACGGCGCAATTACCTTGGTAAGTTGTCCAATCGCATCCTGCATCAGTAATCGCCTGGCATCTTCAAGGTATGCTGCCGACGAGATTTTCAGCGTACTCGCGCCGCAATGATCTCCAAATTTTTCGAATCTCGCGAGACAACTGTGTCAAAATCCTCAGAGCTTTCTCTTTCTCTCAAACGTTTTTAATAGGGTTGGCGTCCGGCGATTGTGAGAGCTATTCTAGTATCTTATCGTAAGCTCAAGCAAGTCGCTTCGCGACGTAATTTCGACTTTCGAAGTGACTTTGCCTACCGAGCTACGTTTTGGAGAGTCGTCGACATTTTTTTGTCCCGTTAAAATGATTTAACCACTTCTTCACAAACGATATTAACAAAATATTTAGCGGCCTACCTCTTTTGATGGGAACAAAGAAAAACTGCTTCGAACCGACGCGCAAACAACTCATTTCGGATTTTACGTGATTTCGACGAAAGTTTGGAATCGACTAATACTTTTACTAAAATGCGTCATAGACAAAGATTTCCTCTACAGATTTTTTGTTGAATCGCTAGAACTGCATCTACCAAAAATGAATTATCGCGGACACGTTCTTACTTGTCAGACTGGACAAAATTAACGCAACAAAATATTAAATCATACAAATCTCTATAATGAATTAATTTTAATAATTTTTTATGAACATTGGTTACACTAAAAGTTAGAAAAAACTTATTCGGATAGTGAATTAGCTACCAAATTTCTCTATAAGATTCGAATTAAAATTATTCTTAAGACCTAATAACAAAATCGTTGAAATTATGTAATAATGAAAAAAAAATAAACTGGGACACTAGTAGCAAAATTAATGGTGTAACTAGAACACTAGTAGCGTGTGTTGCCTCCTCTACTTCGGATGACAGCGTTTATGCGCCTAGGCATGCTTCTAATTAAATTTTGGATAAAATCTTGAGGAATTTGCTCCCATTCTGTGATAACTGCATTTTTAAGTTTCCTCAGGTTTCTAGGTGCAGGTATATGACGTTTCACATTTTTTTAAGGTGATTCCATACATGTTCTATCGGATTCAGATCCGGGCTTTTTGGTGGCCATTGCATAATCGGTATATCAACTTGATTAAGATAATCGAGTACCTCCCTAGCCACGTGAGGTCGAACGTTGTCTTGCATAAACAGGAAATTGGGCCCCACAAAATGACCGAAAGGCATCACATGTTCTATTACAATATTCTCAAGGTAGTAGTCAGCATTCATGGATCTCGTACGGACAGAAACGCTCATCTAGGTCGCTAGTGCATCGTTTTCGCCCTTGCCCTAGCCTTCTAGAATAAGTTCCTACTTCATTCAAGCGTCTTACCATACGACTTATTGTGGAACGATGTTTGCCTAACAAATTGGCAACATAACTCTGACAATAGCCCTCGTCCAATAAAACTGAGGCTCGCACTACCTCGTGTTCAGTTAAATTCCTTGTTCGATTTATTTTTCTAATTGTTCGGGGTCAAAAATAAAACAGTCTACCACAAAAAACGTATTACTTTGAAAAAGGGAACAATTTATAAGCCTACTTTTAAAGAAAATCTATCGCATTATTACAGAAAATTGTTTATCTTCTAAAAAATTCTTTAAAACTGTAAATCTAAACGAATTGTTTTGATTTCTATCATGAACAATGAAACAAAATATGCATAGCCTACTATTCAAATACTCGATAAACTTTAAAAACTGACATAAGGAAAAGATAAATTAATTTTCAGATTGTTGCGTTAATTTTGTCCAGGAGTTATATATATATATATATATATATATATATATATATATATATATATATATATATATATATATATATATATATATATATATATACCTACATACATACGTATATACATGTTAAATTCGAAAGAATGATAAAAAGTGCTTTATTCAAAGTATGCTCCATTACTTGTTATACATTTTCCCATCTTTCGGGCAATTTGTGAATACCACGCCAGTAAAAATCTTCCCGTTTTGCTGCGAACCATTCATCGAGCCATTTTTTCACATCTTCGTACGAACCAAAGTGCTGCTCAGCAAGTGGTAATCGGAAGACGCCATGTCTGGTGAGTAAGCCGCATGGGGTAGAATTTCTCAGCTGAGTGCTTCCAACGTGTCGCCAACTGGTTTTGCCGTATGTGATGGAGCATTGTCATGAAGAAAAATGACTTTGTGTTGCCTCTTTCGGTATTCTGGCCTTTTTTCAAACAGCGAACGGTTCAAATCGGTCAATTGTTGTTAGTAACGTTTAGTATTAACCGTTTCCCCAGGTTTTAACAGCTCATAATAGACCACGCCCCTCTGGTCTCACCAAACACAGAGCATCGTCTTTCTGCTGTCGATGTGGATGGTGCGCCTGGGTCTACCCATGATTTTTTGCGCTTGAGATTATCAAAATTAATCCACTTTTCATCCCCTGTAACTATACGATGCAAAAATGACTTCCTTTTGTACTGAGCAAGCAAAATGTCACACGTGTTTTTGCACTTTTCCATTTGCCTGTCGTTCAACTCATGTGGTACCCATCTACTGGCTTCTGAATCTTTCCCATCTCTCGTAGCCGATTGG
>CM032454.1:12922362-13067531 GCA_019049505.1 Pachyrhynchus sulphureomaculatus
GTACATAACAAACTATAATCCACTTACGTTAAACAGTTTTTATTAATTCTATTTTAATTAAATTCTGGTTAAAATGTATAAAATGAAGTTCATTTCGGTTTCCTTTCCCGAACATAAACTTTGATGTTTACATTCTGTTCTGCAAATAATTATATTCATTTCATTAATACTTCAGTAACTATTAGTATTTTGGAAATAATTTCAATTTGATTAATTTTACATTTGTTTTGATTTGAGTAATTGATTTTCAGTGGAATTAGTTAATTTAAAAATATAATTAATTTCATATTTAATAACAGTAGCAGTCTATATTTTTCCAACGTCTTATACGTTAGCTTATATAGGATTCCGAACCCATATACCAAATTTTGCAAACGTATACGTATATGCATCTGTCCTCCAGTACCTTCAAAACTACTTTACCGATTTTGAGGTGTAGTATTTTTCAACTTAGCTAACAGTAAAAGAATTATTTAATACGATTTTGTAGTTTAAAATTTATCTGCATGATAGTACTTAGCCCACTTCTCTGATTAGTCTCTTCGACAACATATACAGGGTTACAGGGAAAGTCGTCCTACATAATTAAGGACGTTATAGTTTAGGTCGTTTCTGACCGATTCGACTCTATGACATGATGTCCTAAACTTAACCGTTTTCGAGATATTGAAGTTTAAAGATTTTCTAAAAAAAAACATGTTTTTTTTGCTTTTATATCGATTTTTTTTTTAGAGGTTCTCGAGTGCGATTTTTTGGTTATTTTTAGTTAGTCTGTATGTCAAGTATCAAAAATCATCAAAAAAATTTGAACTAGTTACTAACAGTTTCAAATGGCGGTTGTTAATGTTTCTAAATTACGAATTTTTTCCTACTTTAAATCAATAAAAAGAAAAAAAAATGTATGGAAGTTATTCTGCAAATTATTTTAAAAACTTTTACGTCTTTTTAGCTATCTAAAACGGTATAATATCTACTGGATCTATTGCAAATTCTAAGAAAATGAGATTTCAATAGGCCCAAATGTAGAGTAACATAATAATAGAATTCAAATTCAAAACTGTGCGAGTGACATTTTTTGTTCACTAAACATTATTGAATGATTTTTAGTCTGCTCATGCGATTCGTCTGTGGTGGATGTGCTATACCGTGCTTTTCAAAAATATCTGTGTTTCATCTTCTAACTGTGTGAATTTGTTCGTAACTGGATTTTGATCTCTGCTTGTGAATATGGCAACGTATACCAACGAGGAATATGCTGACATCCTAATGTGTTACGGATTTTGCGAAGGAGTGTCGCCGCGTGCACGTGATGAATACATACTGCGATATCCTACTCGTCGTGTACCTGATGTTAGCGTATTTGATGGAACTTATCGAAGACTACGAGAAACTGGTTCCGTACAAAGACGGCGGACTGACATGGGACGACCACGTATCTTTGACGAAGACGAAGAAAACGAAATACGACGTCTCTTTGAGGTAGACCCAACCACATCTACAAATGTTGTCGCACAACAGCTTGGTATTTCGCAGTGGAAGGTATGGTTTGTAATGCATACTGTTGGGCAACACCCTTACCACTATACGCCCGTGCAAGTCATTGAAGAAGGTAATTAAGGATAGTTTTAAGCACTATATAACCAGGATTACTACCAAATATTTTTCTTTCTTATTTACTTCTGAAGAAGCCATTGTATGGTGAAACAATTGTCAAGTGACTTTAAATATATTGGAAATTAAAACATAGTGTTTTTTTTATATAATTTTCTATATATTGTTTATTCTTTTTTTCATTTTTTTAATTTATGTTAAAGTTATTCTATGTCAGTTTATAATTTTACAAGGTATTGACATTGTTAATAGACAATCAATTTTAACTATTTGACTATTTATTTTTTTGTTCTTGTTTCTTTTGTTTACTAAAATATAATAAGGTTACTTTATGTCAGTTTATAATTTTAAAAGATACTGACATTGGTTTTAGACAATCAACTGAAATGAAGAGGGTTTTTAAAGACCGAAACGTATGTCAATGAAAAATATATTAACAATAAATTAAAAGCTGCACAACCAAGCTACTATTTTCATAGAACCTTTATTTCCAAGAATTTCTACTAACCAGGTATAGATATATATATATATATATATATATATATATATATATATATATATATATATATATATATATATATATATATATATATATATATATATATGTAGTTTATACCGGGCGTCTATTTTAAGTGATACAACTATTCCTATCTTCGAAACAGTAAGGACTACAAAGTGGAAAAGTCGGCATATTCGGGATTGATTTAAAATATGTTTACAGTGTTGCAGTAAATAAAACATCGGATGTAAAATCTGAATATATCCTTGAATGAGAAGAATGAATTATGAAATTTTTGCATTCAATGTTTTTTATGATTCCTGTAGTTTCTAATTTATTTTTCAATCAGAGTTTGGTGATTTTTAAACTTTCTTCGTTCCAGTCCAACGCGTAGGAGAGCGTCTTCTCGATCGCTATTCCATATATGGTGTAGTCTCCATTTCAGTATAAACTGGGACCATCTTTTATCAGTATATCTAGCAACATGGCCAGCATAGCTCCATTTAAGTTCAGCCACCGCGTCCGCTACATCTCTGATCTTGGTGATTGAGCTACTTTAAGTGCTGCTTTCATAATCTTTCAAGGACCTGCCTAGCATTTGCCATTCCATAGGACATTGTGTTGTCTTCAGTTGATCCATAGAGTGGGTGTTTTATAAGGGTCCGTGTTTGGGATCCGTAAGTTAAAGCTGGTACGATGCATTGGTCGAAGAGCCTGGTCCTGTCTATAAGGCTATTTTTGTTTGTTTGCGTTTTACTTGTCTTACCAAATGCAACCTGAGCCAATCTTTTTCGTCTATAAATCTCAGTTGTTTGATTTTCGTAGCTCAGTTTTATTCTATCGCCAAGGTAACACGTAGGCTGAATATTTTTTGGTCTAGCTATTTAAAATACATTTTTTTTTTGCAAATGTCGACTTTATTCATCAACATAGTCTCGTTCAAGAGCGATACAATCAGTCCAAAGCTTTTTTAACATTTCTATACCTTTCTTGTAGAAGGATTTATCTTTGCCTTTAAAATAGGCCACAGTTTCAGCGATCGATAACTTCTTCATTGGAGCCAAATCTCTTTCCCGCGAGCATTTTTTGGAAGTCTGCGAATAGATAAGAGTCGCTGGGGGCCAAATCTGGAGAATACGGTGAATGAGGAAGCAGTTCGAACTTCAATTCATGCAAGTTTGGCATCGTAACCATTGACTTATGACACGCTGTATTGTCTTGATGAAAGTGCACTTTTTTCTTGTTCTTTTGGGGCCGTTTCTTTGCCATTTCTGCCTTCAAACGCACCAATAACTTTATATAATATTCGCTATTAATGGTTTTTTATTTTATTTTTCCCTTCTTAACATAGTCAATGAAAATTGTGCATCCTAAAATACAGTGGTCAAAACCTTCCCAGCCGACTGTTGTATCTTTGGTCGCTTCGAGCGGCTTTCACCGGCTACTGTCCACTCCGTGACTGTCGATTTGAGTCCGGTGTGTAGTGGTGAATCCATTGTCACATATTGCATGAAAAAATCCCTTTTATTGCGCTTAAACAGGTCTAAACAGCCATCAGAATCACCAAACACGTTGTTGTTTTTGGTCCATTGTGAACAAACGCAGTACCCATTTCGAATAGAGCTTTCTCATGCCCAAATATCTCACACAATTTCACTTTACTGTGATCCAAAATAATTTTGTGGATTTTTTTTATGTTTTCTGGTGTAACTACCTCATTTTGGCTTCCAGAGCGTTCAGCATCATTTATGTCTGTACGACCGTATTTAAATTCAGCATACCAGTAAATGAGGAGTTATTTTCCGGGGGCAGAGTCCCCGTAACACTTATCAAGCCATTGCTTTGATTGAACGATATTTTTTCCCATTAAAAAATAGTATTTAATCAACACACGAAATTCAATTTTTTTCATTGTTTAGAAAATATCAAAAATAGCGTCACTAAAACCACTGTAACTTGTAAACTAATTGTCGAAGCGTCATGAAATTTTGATACGTATCGCTTAAAGGTTGATACTTCGTACAAGTCATACGAATTTTTTGGAAAGGGCACATCTATGTGGCAGACCAAAAACTTTTTATCCTACGTGTTATACATATTCAGCAACATTCTCCAGAGTAGTATTTTCAACCATGTTGTTCGGGTCTTCTTTACACATTACCTTGGTTTTTTTTGCAAATTCATCTTTCATCAAACAGTCGATAATTCTCTTTCAAAGTTCGTAAATTGCAATTGCAATTCAGCGGGTTTATCTGCAATTAATACAATATCATCCGCTTAACGCAGATAATTCAGTCTTGTCCGATTGGCTGACGTTAATATAGCTAAAGTTAATATAGTTTAGTAATCTATTTTGCCGGCTTTTTTACTTGCTTCGCTGGAGGCGAAAAAGAAATTATAGTGTTTCAATGATATCCTTTCAGAACTTTGTATTTCTGGCTGTACGGCAGAAATGCCCGAGCCAGAATTTAAGAAAAAAACTCTATATAGTTTTCATGATAGCATACTAATTTCTCCTAGTTCTTTATCTTAAAATCGTTTTTTTTTAATTATTTCCAATTTTAATCGAAATAGCATGTAGCGGAAATTGTAAGGTTGCAGTTGTAAATATCTCTGAAACCCTTTTTCTGTTTAGCTTTTTAATCTTCCGTACGGAACACTTATAAGATAATTTCGATGTCCATCTGTCTGTCTGCCCGTCTGTCTGTCACACCAGATTTTCTCCGAAACTATTTGACATAGAAAGTTGAAATTTTGCACTAATGTAGGAACTGATGGCTTCGTCAAAGCCGTGTAGTTTTGAAAGGTAAATTTTGACCTAAGGGGCTAGTTTTGCGGGGTGAAATCGGAAGTGAAATTTTTTTTTTACCAGATCATTGAGTGGGGTGTCAAATGAAAGCTTGTAAAAAGACGAGTTCAAAAAAATATATACTTGCGCACAATTCTCTTTGTATTATTTTTGAAAAAGTGCGAAAAATCGCTTACCTATCTAGAAAAGTACTGACCAAAAAATTCTAAAAAAATTCTGGAATATTCTCTACAGGGTGTAGATTAAACGAAAATTATCACGAGTGCATTACCCTTAATAATTTATCCGGTATATGAAAAAAAAATTAAGGTCATCAGTTTTGACTAAAAATCGGAAAAAAAACTTTGTCGAAAACTCATTTAGGATGTGTTTTCTGAAGTCACTGATCATTTCATACTTCCGTAACCAAAATTTTTATTTTAAAAGCAATCAACGTAC
Organism: Pachyrhynchus sulphureomaculatus; assembly: GCA_019049505.1. Taxonomy (NCBI): domain Eukaryota; kingdom Metazoa; phylum Arthropoda; class Insecta; order Coleoptera; family Curculionidae; genus Pachyrhynchus; species Pachyrhynchus sulphureomaculatus. The sequence goes on from CM032454.1 coordinate 12,927,720, forward strand.
GGAACTTTAATTGCGCAAGTCCAACTTGCACTTGACCGGTTATTTTATGAATAATGCTTGGAATGGAATTCTTTAGTGCAAAAAAGTCATATTCAGTAATTAACTGTTTGTTCGTAAGGAACATACTATATAAATCACTTTTCCCATTATTTTCTAATAAAACAAATTCCATAAAAAAAGACAATCAGAAAAATATATTTTAATTTAATTTATATTAATTTATAAGCTGGAAATGTGGTATTTTTCACATTTAAAATAGTTCCAAAATATGTTTTCTTTTTTCAATATTTCTCCCTGTCTTGACATTAAAAATTGCTGCGGAATTATAATGCAGAATATGTATTATATTGATTAATCCACAATACTTATCATCACTCTACAAAACAGTTTACGTCTGCACCCGTCATGTGTTTCGTTAACCATCATCAGGAATAATAATTGACTAAACCTAAGATTAATAAACTCGCGTGGACTGTAAAAATAAATTGTTTAATATAGTGGTTATAATTGTTGTGTAGTATCATTGTGCCAAACATTCCAAAACCATGATGTAGCTGCAACACAGTAATAATAAAATCTTGAAAAACCCACTTTATTTTATGTTTAGTGCGTTACTTATGAAAAATGTACTAATCAACATCATCACAAACTAAAGAATTAATTCCTATAATTTTCTTAGTTTATGGTAAGAAAATATGACTAAAAATATTATGTTTCTTTTTCAGGTAAGGATAACGATATCAAGAAAAACATTTAACCTAGTTTTGAACAATGTGGTAAGTAAACGGTTATGTTTAATAATGGACAATTAAAAATGTTTTAAGTTATAGTCCGTTTGTTTAGAGTTGATAGCACACAACATGTGTTATAAACATTAAAATGTCATAAACCATAAGCGTCCGAAATTTCTCTACCGATTATTTGCATTTTTAGTTTTAATCACCTTTATTTTCTATCTCTATACTTTTGCTAAAAAATATTTTATTACATGCATTTTAAACTTTGCAATAAGCTATTTAAATCAATTCATTTCAAAGTTTATTTTAACAAGTAAATGATGAAACTAAAAATCTTATTTGCATGCCTTACAATTAACAATTCTTATGAACTAGAAATCTACAGTGTTATAAAGCTTAATTATAATGGGTACAATAAAATTATTTGGGATTTTAGGAGTTATTGGAATATAATAAACCAAAGTACTTATCGGTAGGTAGGTGCCTAAGTACCCAAGTATGCAATAAAAATATTCTGTGTCAGTATAAATATAAAGGAAAAACTTATAATATGCTTAATTCAAATCAGAACAGCGATGGCTTCAACTTTCAGTTTTGCCCCGGTTAAACTTTTCGGAGTCTGTAAATCTGCATTTTCCCTGCGAGAAAAAACAATGATACTTAAAGTCCACGATGCCCTAGTGCATCGACAGCCAACTAGCCAAGTCCGTGAAATTGTGGAAACCTGTGCCAACATGACGGAAGTTGGATCAGCAACTATTTATAGATTTCTAAAAGAAAGGAAACGCGGTCCTTGCAACGAACCTCAGAATCACCAAGGAAAGGAGTCTTAGAGGTCGATGAAGACTTTAAAAATGTAATAAGAAGAAAAGTACACCATTTTTTTTATTAAGAAACAAATACATACACTACATAAAGTTTTGCAAGAAATCAGAGAAGCCCAGGACTTACCAGATTAAAAAAAAAAAATAGAAATTATGGAAAATCCTTCATAACCTGAATTTTCGTTGAGAAAAACACAATAGAAAATCTGTTCTTATCGATAAGACAGAAATAATTTGTTGGAGAAGAGAATATCTACGAGCAATCAGAAAATTTCGAGCCGAAGAAAGAAACATTTGTTATTTAGATCAGACTTCGGTTAATGAGGGACACGCAGTTAAAAAATTACAACCCCCTTTAGGAAAAGGTCGCAGGCTAATGATAGCACATATTGGTTGTGAAAACGGATGTCTCGACTGTGGCTTGTTGGAATTCGAATCAAAGTGAACTAAAGATTACCATGAGGAGATGACGGCCGATGTTTTTCAGGAGTACTTCCAACAAATGATTAAATGTATACCAGCAGAATCAGTTATAGTATTAGACTGTAACATGTTTACTTGCCCGCTTTTTGAGGCGTCATTTTGTACCCTGTGAAAATTGTTTTTCCCACGCTTGGGCGCAATTTTGTACCGTTTGAAATTTGGATGCCCCAGGCTTGGGCGCACCTCTTTTTAATTTCTGATAATGAATTGAGTGAATCCTGATTTTAAAAGAACTAAAGAAATTAAACACACACTAGCTCAGTTTTCCTTGGTAGAGAAATATGGGTAAGAGATAATTGTTATACGTCTTTTTGGAATTATTTTCTATTTTTAAAAAGCTTCAGTTGTACAAATTTTGGGCACCATTCATTTTAAAATAGAAAGGATCTAACTTCAGTTAAAAAAATGAAAAAATACTGAAGTGTTTTACGGTTATTACTAAAAAGAATTATTCTAGTACAACTTTTCTTATCCTGAAAAGAAAAATAGGTATTCAGTGAGACACTAGCTTTAATCAACAAAAAAAGAAAATTTATTCATGATTTAAAATAAAAGTTCCAACCTTTGCAGTTTTAAGGAATACAGAAAAATTCTAGCCTAAGAGTAGTTTTTATAAATTAGAGTCCCTAAATCAGAGATTTTACTTCTAAATCTTGACTACACCCGGAATCGAAGAGTCGTGATATTCACTTCGCGATTTTTCAGTTCAAATTGCTGTTAAAACACTTATTTGCGGGGAATATATTTATTGATGTATGTTCTGGTAACTTACGGTTTTCCTACGGGCTTCTAGGCCTTCAATGGAACACAAAACCGATTTCACACTTTTGAGAAGAGCCTACTTTAGCTACTCCATTTAGAAAACACACAAAGCCCACTACGGCTTTATGATAAAAAAACTCGTGCTTAACTTGGCTCTCGTAGATATTGTCGTAAGCCTCTACTGCGGCTCGGTGGAAATTAGCCTGGCTGCGGCTTGATGGTACTAAGCCTCTCGGCGGCTTGATGGTACTAAGCCTGGCGGCGGCTTGATGTTACTGCCTGGCGGCGGCTCGGTGTTACTAAGCCTGGCGGCGGCTCGATGGTACTAAGCCAAGATTCGCGTCCTCCGGACCCTTAAATAAGCCGTGGGCACTCTGTCTGTAATATGGCGACGCCGTAACCAAAACTCCGGATACAAACATTTGACCAATCCCGGCGTATCGATAGATTCGGTCGCAAACCCGCACAGCAACCTATATAACGAGCGGCTAGGAATGTCTGATTAATATACCGCTCGATACAAAAATGAAAAGAAGTACTTTATAAAGTGAAAAATCAGTAACATTATATGGTCTTAAAATCTAGGAAAAAATGAATGTTACAAGACAATGAACCATACCATTCTCAATTATTAAAATGACTCCCGACAAATTCATTGAGGAAAGAGGATATTCTTCAATGGATAAGAGACAAAAATCTCAATCATAAAGATGGTATGTTAAAAGCGGAACTTCTCAAAATTGCGAAACAAAGTAAGGCATAGTTCAAGAAATACGCAGTCGATGAGATGGCAAAAGAACGGAATATCACAGTGTTTAGATTACCTTCATATCATTGCGAAGAAGATATAAGGCAATTATGACTCGCCGGAATAGAGAGGATCAAAGAGGATAATTGGAAAAATGCCATTCGACATGTTATAGAACAAGAAATTAAAATGTGGAAACTTGACGAATACATCGAAGAAACTGTGGAAATAGAACCCTTAATTATCAATTTAAGAGAAGTCGTGTCTTCAGATTTTGAAGATGATGATTGTTTTTGATTGTAATTAAAGTACTATCGTGAATTTGTATATACAAGATGCGGCGCCAAAATCCGGACAAAATTCAATTTGAATTTCCCGCCGTGCTATACCACTTCGAGATGTCGCAATTGGCGTTCAAATAGCTTGACGCATGTACTAAACATTCATAACCTCGAAACAGCCGCAATATTGAAACTAAGTGCGGAGTATAATCGAAGAGCCGCGATTATCGATAGTGTTCGCGCTAGGCGCTCAGCGACAGAAAATCATTCGATTCTTCGGGTACCCAAGATCGACTGTGTATGATGTCGCGAAGTATAACAAGTAATAATTCATAACAGGTAGCAAAATCTAGTAAAATGCATAAGAAATTTCTTTTTTTTTTGGGCGCACCCCAACATGTATTTGCATCTACAATGAGAGAATTCTGCTATCAACTCCAAACAAATACAGTTTAATTAAATAACACAAAAAATACTAATATATATATATGTTATATATATATATATATATATATATATATATATATATATATATATATATATATATATATATATATATATATATATATTAAAGAGTACACTTAAAATATATTTACTTTTCATGAATTTTTACTAAACATGGAACCTAACATTAACTGATATTAATGAATTGACATGATTCCGCACTCTAGCCTGTCGGTAAGACTACATAAAAGTTGCCATAAAATTCCAGAGAGTGGTTTACCATATTATGTTCGTTACATTCAAAAAACCAATAAAATTTATTTTTAGTCGTACAGTCCTGTATTCCTCCTATCGTAAAATAATTTATTCTTATTTTATGAGGTACATGATTTGCATTATTGAAATAATAAAAGGCATAAAGCGGTCATAGAACTTTCATGACCTAGTTCTAACCAGAACTAATTGTTCTTGGCCACCATATACGTATTTACAATAAGAGTTGAATAGGAGATTTTTTATTGACATAGAAACAGTTGAATTTTAAGTTAGTTCAGGTTATTGAACCTTCCGCCATTTCATACACATTCCTGTTCATTAATTTTTTCGAAATAACTTTGTAGATGACTCAGTGTCAACGCTTTTCAAGCAGCCTTTTATATGGAGAACATCATCCCTTTAGTATAATTTGCCCAGCGCTGTGTTTCCCTCCGAGTATAATTTACAGCGATTCAAGAACAACGGGAATCGCTTTTTCCGCACACATGTCGCTCCTGGAGCGCTTTAGGGATTTACCTGCAGCACGTGTGCTAGACCCATAAAAAAAGTGTAATAATAAGCAGGATATTTTAATTACTTTGAAAAGAAAATTTTTTATAATATTTCTGCAATATGTTTTCTTTGTTAATCATATATTGTGGAAAACCACATAATATAGCTACACGTCAAAGGAAACTGTATAAATATATATATATATATATATATATATATATATATATATATATATATATATATATAAAAGACAGGAGTAGTCGCGACTGACTAGTTAAGAAAAATATGTTCTTAATTTAGTGGGGCTGCAGTCTATATTTAAATATTTATGGCCTTGGGTAGTGAAACAACCTTTTTTGTTAGTCGAGCTTTCGAAATTATATTTATTTCTTCTTCAGGACATCTGGAAAGACAAAATTTTCCTTTTTCTTTATACTGTCAAGTGAAAAATTACTTTTTTAAGTACATTCATATGATTGAAAAAACGAAAAAGAAAGAAGGCATGAGAAAAAAAATGATTGACTTACCAAAGTGGTTTTTTATAACAAAACAAGCAGTCATTAGCACAAAGGGACATTCTCCAATATACTGTTGTTAACTACATAATATTATAATTAAAAGGAAAAAATACAAAACGGCCAAAATGGCTGGCTTTGGTACTCTCTGCTAATCCCGTAAACCAGTAAATGAACAAAAAATTATCAATTTTTGGCGGTAAAGATGGAGTGTGATAGACCGATATAACTTTTATATGGTAGAGAAAGATCGAACATATTGATTCGTTTCGATCTGAGATATGCTTACAGTTGAAAAATTATTTAAATGGCAATTAGTGTAATGAATAAAGATAGAAATAATCGTTGAGAATGCAAATTTTTTATTTCAATAGCGCATTTGTCAACCTGCATACGGGGGATAACAGAAAGAAACAATGCAGTTACAGTTTTAGGAAAATAAAATATAAAATAATAGAATAATTGGATGGAAAAAACATTTTGTCCGTGTGTTATTCGTCTGGTGCAGGACGATCTGTTACTGATTGGTATTTTTCAAATTCTAATTTGAGGATGTAACTATACATGGAATTGAGTACCTGGGTGTCACTCTTTTTATTCATGGCATAGGGTTCCCGGTTAATATGGGCCATTTCTAAGAAAATTCGTTTGTAGTAAGAATCGGAGCGATCCAGGACCTCAGTCTCATCCCAGCTCATCCGATGGTCATTGTTATGACATGTTGTGCTAAAGCACAAGATTGTAAATTACGTCTGCAGTCACTTTTGTGTGATGTAATCCTACCCTTCAAATTTCTGGAGGTTTGACCTATGTACACCTTATTACAATTTGAACAAGGTATTTTGTAAATTACGTTCCAATTTTCATTTTTTAGGAGAGGAGTCTTGGTTTTGGTGTACAGTTTAGAAATAGTTTTAATTTGTCTTTTAGCAATTTTGAAATCAAACGGTTTGAAAATAATAATAAGTCTGTCAGTAAAATTGTCAATATAAGGAAGAAAGAAATAAAAATTTTGATTGTTTAATTGAGTAGAGGACTGATTAATATGAATTCCTTTGTTGTTACTTTGTATTGAGCGTTGTGAAGTAAGTGTTTGAGATTGTGATTTATATGTTATTATATTTTCTGGGATGTTATAAGATGTACTAAAAAGAAATTTAATAATTAAATGAACCGGGTAGGAATTGTCAAGTAGAAAGCTCTTAAGTTTTTTGAGCGACTCAGCTCTGTAATCTGGGTGAGTTAATTTGACTGCTCTAGTTTTCATACCTAGTATGAGGTTTATTTTGGATCTCATTGGGTGGTATGAGGAAAAACTTATAAATCTGTTTGAGCAGTCTGTACCATTTAGTTCTTAGAACGTTGACATCCGTACGGATTACCAACATATCCAAGAAAGGAATGCCACCGTTTGATTCTTCGTCTTTGGTGAATTGAATATGCTAGTTGTATGAGTTAAAATATATCCAGTGCTACATCAATTCTACCTTTTGGTACTGCCAGGATAAGGTCATCAACATACCGTTTAATAAAAGGTATATGAAAAGGTATAAGTTCCAGACAATCAGTAACCAAGTCATCGAGAACAAAATTCATAAAGTGAATAGGTGAAAATTTAGATCCCATAGGGGTTCCAATATATATATATATATATATATATATATATATATATATATATATATATATATATATATATATATATATATATATACAAACATATGCAGAGACATTGATTTATATATTATTTTAGTTTGTTTTACCCAAGAGTACAACACTTGTCCTACCTATCAGTCTTGAAGAGGGCATATAACACTATATTTATGAAGTAACCCTATTCACCTCCTACCGCAACCCATTAACCCCTTATATATTTTACCATAAATAATAAACCTAAAATTTGTCAATTTCATCAACTAAAACACCTGCAAAAATTTTCAAAATACTGTTGAAACTATCCAATATTTAACGATCCCTATCACCCCCTTGGATTAAAATACAAAATAATGAAAAAATAAACTAAGTTTTAAATTCTTCGACTCTAAAATCCTTGAAAAAGACACTATATATACGAAACAATCGTTCTAATCTATTCCCCCCCCAACTCACTCTCCTTATGTTTTTTAATAAATAATTATGCAAAATATTTGTTTACTATCTCAACAAAAAACAAGAAAAGTTACTATATTATTGTTAAAACTATACAAAATTTATCGACACGTTTCATCCCCTTCGTCTTAAACGATATCGTTCAAAAACTAGGTGTGTCATCCCCTCGTTAGATATTATCAATGTACCAACTAGTTTTTTTAATAATTAATTTAATATAATAATATAATTTTTCAATTATATACAGTCAGTCCAAAAAGTCTCCATACACCACCTGCTTTCTATACTACTCGTATTTTTCTATTATACAGTCCCTGGCCAAATTATTAGACGCACTGCAAGATTTCATGTAAAATATTAATTACTGAGTGATATTGTACCGTTTTATTATTTTAAATTGATTTGTTTTTTATTTTTATATTATCCAATCAATTACCTATTTATTTGACATAAATAAAACAGCATTAATTTAAAAAAGCATAAGTTTATTAAGTTTTAAAGAAAAGTGAAATTAATGTTAGTAAAAGTCAATATTTAGTTGAGCCACCTTTAGCCGCTATCAAAGCTTTAATTCTGCGCGGCATGCTATCAATGCAAGATTGTATTGTCTCCTGCATTTGAAGATGATGATTCCACACATGAATAATCTTTTCTAGGAGCTGGGTTTTGTTGGTAATCACATCTTTAGCCACTTCTCTTTTCATCAGCTCCCACACATTTTCAATGGGGCCAATCCAACAGAGGGATATTTTTTCTGCCAAAAAAGCTTTAACAGACCGAGCAGTGTGGCAGGGAGCTCCATCTTGCATGAAAGTGAATGGTTCCCCATTTGGAAACCATTCTCTGAGCTGCGGAATCAACCGATTTTGTAATACTTCTTTGTACTGATCTTGCCTCATTATTCCTTTGACGACGTAGAGACGTCCAGTGCCCTTGCCGCTGATGACTGACCAAATCATCACTTTGGTGGAATGTTTAACCGTCGGGACGACACAATCAGGATGAAACTTTTCTCCATGACGACGACGCACATACTGAGCTTTATTCTGCAAAATTTCGAATGTGCTTTCGTCACTGAAGCAGACCTGTCAAAAATAGGAAAAATATATAACTTCCATGTTTATTTGCTTTATTTAACTGAAAATGATAATAATGTATCAATTATTGATTAAATTGCTGTATCTTACCGATCTCCAGAAGTCCACATCTTTGTCTTGCCATTGTTTGGCCCACTTCAGGCGCTTTGCTTTCATTGCAGCTGTTAACTTGGGCTTCCTGGCGGGGCGACAGGCCTTAAAATCTAATTCTTTCAATTTTCTTCGAACAGTGCGCTCAGAAGCATTTACGCTAGCATCCTGGAGTTGTGATTTTATTACCTCTGTGGTAGCAAATCTGTTTTCTACACAAATTTTCTTCAAACATCTCTCTGACCGTGGAGTGAAAATTGGTTTTCTACCGCATCTTTTCTTTCTTTTCGGGCTTAATTCCTTCCCTGACTCAATTTTCTTTTTTATGCGTCGTACACTAGCTTCAGAAACCTCCAATCTTCGTGATATTTCTCGGTTTGTAAATGTTTTTGCAATCACAAGGGCCTTCACTTCAGCTTTTTTACGTGGTGAAAGATCGCCTTTTCTACCCATAATGAAAATAGTCCAATTACTTTTTTAAAACACTGCATACAAAATAAACTAATAACTGAGTAGTATAAAACTGTTAAACAAACAATCACAGTCCATAAAGCCACAGAAACACGTCCGTACCTGACTCGATTCCGATCGCGACTGATACAGGTTTGTACTTCTTTACGTTCATGTATCACTTTGTCAACACAGTGTTGCCATATGTTAAAAATAAATACAAATATGTAGTCTACAACAATTCTTTTAAATAAAAATCAATAATATTGTAGTTTAAATATACCATTATTGCATAAAAACTCTTAAGAAACATAAAATTACTAAAAAAAAATACAGTGCGTCTAATAATTTGGCCAGGGACTGTATTTAACTAATTATTTGGAACTATGAGGAAACATGTTTAAATTAATATATGAAACTGAGTCAACTAGGATTAGTATTAAAAGCAACTACGGAACATTTTATCAAGTTACATCATTGCTATAAAAATATAAACAAAATTAATGTCAAAAAAGTCTCCTTACATTTAACAATTACCAGTAGTAGTTTGACGGAGTTTAACGGAAAAAAACAACTTCGTTTAAACTAGTATTTAGTGGGGCCGCCGCACATTGGGGCGACGACGGCGTAAAAAATCGGATATTGGATGAAAAAATTAAAGATGTATTTTTCGAATATTGACGATTTTTTCCTTTAATATATATCATAAACCATACATAAATATGTTTATAACTAATTTATTCCTTCTGCCTTCCTTAAAATTATCCATTGAAGTGTGACATTTTCGTCAATGTTGGAATTTCTGTAATTCGAGAAATTACATTCTAAATTCTCTGTGGACAACATAACTACGAATATGAGTTAAACGCTTACTAGAACTTGTTTATTAGGTTTCAAGCAACAAATTAATCTTAGTGTAACGTCATTAGAGTGCTACAATATATTAATAAACATTTGACATATTCGACACAAAAAATTATTCTTACTTCAATATTCAAAGATGTATAAAATTTTTGGAATGAGGTGGAATGAGATAGCGCTTTCACCATCTGATAGGGCAAAGTCTCGAGTTTCCGGAGGTGTCCTATTTTTATCGCCCTTCGTCCCCCTTTGGTAAAAAAATGGACATTAAATTTCCCCCGACTTGATCTTTCGTTCTCCACTCAGCCATTCTCTCGGGCAGTATTCAAATGAAATGAAAAAATGACGATATACTCCTCATTTCTTATGAAGTATACACTTCTAAAAAAAGGGCAATTAAACTCTTGTTGCCTCTTTTCGGCAACGCGGCTTGACTACTTTGAAATTTCGATCTCATCATCTCGCGCCATAGTGAGACAAATGCGACATTTTTCGGTCATTTGCTCATAACTTCGACATTTGTCAATGGAATGACTTCAATTTAATACACATAATGTACGATTTATATATTTTCAGAAATATGAAATCAAAATCATACAATCACGAGCACGATAAAGCGTAAAGATAATTATTCACAGAATCAAAACTATTCAGCAGATTATAAACGATGCATCGGATGTTCGCGACCAAAAGCGATTGTGACGTTCGAGCAGAAATACCCGAACTGCCGAAATATTTGTATCACTATACCCATGGTACTACATGCCAGAGTCAACCCACAAGTTATTGATTCATGGCAGCGATATTATAACAAATGCTATCGTGCCAATAGGGCAATTATCTGAAGATGCTCAGGAAGCAAATCACAAATATTTCAGAAAATATAGAGAAAACCATTCGCGAAGAATGTCTCGGATATATAATAATGAAGATATTTTTAATAATTTGATGATTGCTTCAGATCCGATAATATCTAATTCGTGAAAATTGATGGAACGTAAGAAGAAAGAATTGTTCGAAGATGTAAAACATCTATTACATTTCAGTGATGATACAGATTACGATGTTTAAAACAAGAAGTACAAATATGAGAGGCAAGGGGACTCACAAAAATCAAGCACCCCGAAGAAACAAATATCTGTCACGTCCACGTCGTTGATCCTGGGTAACGCTAAGAGCAGTTAATTGATATTCGAAATATTATTCGCTTCATGAGTGTATTTTGATAGGTTAATGTTCCGTTACATGTCGCATGCGTAGGGCAATCATAACACGGGACAATGATATTAATGCTGCGTAAAACCAGTGTTTCTAATTTTAGCTATACCTCGAAAATAAAAAAAAATGTACCAAAACGAAACAAAAGGCATTTTAAAGCTAAGTGTTGATACTTACGCGTAGTATTAATGAAATTTATGAGAAAAATATTTGTGCCTGTGTTATGTCATGAAAATCCTTGAAACCGTCGTTTTTTTTGCAAATTTCCGTCATTTTTCTGAAAATTACGACGCGGTAGCCAAATTTGGACAACGGATTCGTGTTCAGCAGGCAAAAATACATTGAAAATGACTAATCGCACTCATGTAATCGAAAATTTTTCAATTTGTTGACTAGTATTTTGAAATAATTATACACAATAACAGTATATAGTATGATTTTTATTTCATATACTGAGCATATATTAATCGTACATTATGTGTATTAAGTTTGAAGTCATTCCAATAACAAATGTGGAAGTTATAAGCAAATGACCGAAAAATAACGCATTCGCCCCATTGTGCGCCGTTGACATGGACACATCTACTGTAACCTTTTTGTCATGCTTGCAACCAGCTTTTTAGTAACTTCTGTTAACATGTTCTCCCATTCGTTCAATATTGTGTTTTTTAATTCTTCTCTATTTGAAACATTATGTTTCTCACTGTTTGTGAAGAAAGATTTTTCGAAAATAGTTCCCGTACTTCTTTTTTTTAATTTTGGTGCACTTTTCTTGGGATCTATAATTATTTGTCTAACAATACTGGCCTCTTCATGTGGAGTCAGTTTCTTGGGACGACAGGAGCCTGGTCGAATTTTATAGGAACACATTGATTTATACTGGTTTACAATGTACTTAACAGTAGCACGCGACTTTTTATCAATTTTTCCTGTATTTCTCTACGATTTTCCATCTTTCCACAAATCAGTTATGATCTTTCGAACTTGAAATGGAATTTCACAATTGCTCTCGCTCATTTTTAATACTACTTTGAAAACCCACTTCAAAAGTGACAGATTATGAAGTATGGCCGAAAATTATTTATATGTTTTGAGTTTAGCGAGCAATAGATAGCTTGATAAAATGCGGCTAATTATAACCAGTTTTTTTCAATGTAGTTCTTGATTGTATGGAGACTTTGTTTACATTTCTATAACAATGATCTAACTTCTAAATAAAATGTTCGGTAGTTGTTTTTAATACTAATCCTCTTTGGTCAAGTTTCAAATAATAATTTAAACGAGTTTTCTCATATTTCGAATTAACATAATAACACAATAAACATAATAGAAAAATAGTATAGAAAGCAGGTAGTGTATGAAGACTTCTTGGACTGACTGTATTTTTAATGTGAGCCAAATTTTCATTTTCAAATTTGTATTTTCTAAAAAAAAATATTTTTAAAATATAAAATGTCTGGTCAATCTCTGCTCATAGTTTTTTAAAACATTTTAAAGAATATCATAAAAATTGGACGGAAAATAACTAACTAAAGTTTGATTTTCTAAACAGCTGATTGCACTCAACTGATAATTAATTCTGAAGCTAAGGCTACAACTTGTAACCTTACTACAGTAGTACAATATAAAAACTCAACAAATGCAGTTTAACTGTCTAGCGACTTTCAAGAGAATCGAGAATGTTGCGTTTAATGATAACATTTCCGTTGACACTTGTCATATCAAACTAAAATTTATATGCTCCATGTTGATAGTTATGACCATAGAAGTTTAACCCGAATGCTCTATTTTGTAATTAGTGTATGCCTAGTAGATTTGTACACCTTTATAACTTAATTTGCTGAACATATTTGAGTATAATGAGGTGAAGTTAACTGAATGCAGTTAACAAAGAGATAGAATTTTATAAAATATGCTGCAAATTTGCTAATAAGGTAAAAATTATTGTCGACCATACCTCTAAATTAGATAGTTGCTATATGATGAATCTCTAACTCTAAAATATGAAAGTATTTTTTCCAGAGATATTAGCTGTAGCGCCACTGTCTAACCTTTAGGGAATTGGAATTTAAACCGCCAAAAAATTAAAAGCCGTTAGGAAAGCCAGGACAGAAAATCCAAATTAATCCAAGTTAGTAAATCAATTTTAAGATGACTTTTGTGTAGTCTCTTCAAACTCTAGAGTGCCAAATCATGTTTTGTGGTCTTGTAAATTTCAAATAACATTTACTTTTCAGGAACAGAGGTAATTTTATTGAGTTTTAGTTTAAATATTTTTAGAATGTGTTAGATTAGGAGATTTTGAATCTTTTATTTAGTTTGAGGAGCTTAATGTGTAGCAATATGACGAGCGACGCAAGATTAACATTTATTACTAAAAAAGACCTAAGGGGTTGGTCATATTAGTTGCCAATTTGAAATATTTTCAATGGAGTTATAAATACCTGGACTTCATTAAAAAATCCTGCACTAATCTTATGGAAATTGGATCCCGGTCAAATCAGCTGAAAATGTAGTACGTTATGTTATGCTTCAAGCCATTTTGATCAAAAATCACCACGGGCACAAAGTCCAAAAATGAATTGATTAGGAATTATCGAGCGTGCAATTAATAAAAAAGCCGCTAAGAAAATGCTATTTTTGCGTTTTTTTTAAGAGCTTATTTTAATTAGAATATGATTTTACGAAAAGTTCCAACGGGATTATATGTTTTTTGGGTCGCTAATTATGAAAATATTAATTATTTTGACCTATTTCGCTTCTACTTTCGAATATTGGCCATTTTGGTCATTTGTGGAGTCTTTTTTAGTGTTCGGTACGGAACACTTATAAGATCACTTCGGTGTCTGTCCGTATGTCACACCCGATTTTCTCCGAAACTATTTGTCATAGATAGTTGAAATTTGGTAATAATATAGGAATTGATGGCCTTATCAGAGCCATGTAGTTCTGAAAGTTAAATTTTGACTTAAGGGGTTAGTTTTGGGGGGTGAAATCGGAAGTAAAAAAAAAATTTTTTTACTAGGTAATCGAGTATGATGTCAAATAAAAGCTTGTGAAAACGCGAGTAAAAATATATATATAATGTAATACTTGGGCGCATTTTTCTTTGTATTATTTTAAAAATATCGCTAAAAATCGCTGTCCACCCGCCTTATCTCGAAAAGTACTTATCAAAAAATTTTGAAAAAATTCTGGAATATTCTCCATGGGGTGTAGATTAAACGAAAATTATCACGAGTGCATTACCTTTAATAATGTAATAATGGTATATAAAAAAAACAAAAATTTCAAGGTCATCAGATTTCAGTAAAGATTGGAAACAAACTTTGTTGAAAACTCATTTGGGGTGTGTTTTGTGAAGTCACTGATCATTTTATACCTCTGTAACAAAATTTTTTATTTCAAAAGCAATCAACGTACGGAACACTAATTGCGCAAGTTCAACTTGCACTCGACCGGTTTTTTTTTTTATTTAATTCGTCTAAAAGATATTTTAGGGAAATATTCTAACGGAATTTTATGTTTTTAGTGTTCCATATGGAACACTTATAAGATGACTTCGGTGTCTGTCTGTCTGTCCGTCTGTCTGTCTGTCTGTCACACCCGATTTTCTCCGAAACTATTTGTCATAGAAAGTTGAAACTTGGTAATAATACAGGAATTGATGGCCTCATCAAAACCGTGTAGTTTTGATAGTTAAATTTTGACTTAACGGGTTAGTTTTGGGAGGTGAAATCGGAAGTGAAAAAATTTTTTTTTACTAGGTCATCGAGTGTGGTGTCAAATGAAAGCTTGTGAAAACACGAGTAAAAAAATATCTATAATATAATAGTTGGACTCATTTTTCTCTGTATTATTTATAAAAAGTCGCGAAAAATCGCTATCCCCCCACCTTATCTCGAAAAGTACTGATCAAAAAATTTTGAAAAAATTCTGGAATGCTCTCCACGGGGTGTAGATTGAACGAAAATTATCACGAGTGCATTACCTTTAATAATTTATTTGGTAATTAAAAAAAAATTCAAGGTCATCAGTTTTCAGTAAAGAATGAAAACTCCTTGGGGGTGTGTTTTGAGAAGTCACTGATCATTTTATATCCCCGTAACAAAATCTTTTATTTTAAAAGCAATCAACGTAGGGAACACTAATTGTGCAAGTTCAACTTGCACTTGACCGGTTATTAAATTAATAATTACGAATATAATAACTATTTTGAACCGATTTGATCCTACTTTTCAATAGAGTTTATCTTTGGCCAACTTTTGACCCTTTTCTGGATTTAATTAGACTAGGACATATAAAAGTTATACCTTATTTTTAACAACTCCAGGTAAATTGTTAGAAAAGAATGGTCTTTTTCTTGTCCATCTTACAATGTCTTCCGCTTCGCAATCCGTTCTTATTGTTTTATTCCGTATCCTGTCAAGTAGTGTTTTTCCACATATGGTTCTTAAAGTTCTCATTTCACTGGTTCGTAGTGCACTTTTTTTCTTTGTGGTGTCGAATCTAGCTACTTTTTGTTGTAATGTTTTTGTTTTTCCACACAATATCTCGTAGGCATCCGGATATTTGATTTGCTTTTTTTACTTGATCTCTTACTTCTGTTGTTAGGTTTCTAAAGCTTGATATCGTTGCTCCTAAGTAATTAAACAAACACATTACTTGTTCTATAGGCTGGTTGTCTGTTACCATATTAACTTACATCTACTCCATGTTGTATATTTCTGCGACTCTTCTGAAACTTTGCAACTGCTTTTGTGAGTTGTCTTCGGATTCATCAGTCAGCGCGACATCATCGGCATAACATGCCATACTAATTCTCTTTCTTTCCTAAGCGGTATCCATGACTGTCGTCTTTTGTTAGGTCTATTATCTTGTCCATTATTATACTAAAGAGTCTAGGACTCAGATTGTCACCTTGTTTTATGCCACATGAGTTATATACTTCTTCTAATAATTCTTTATTCACTTTTATTCTTGTTGTGTTGTTGGTGTTTAACTTCTGAATGATACGTGTTATTTTTTCATTAACTGCTTTATCTATTATTATATCTACAACATCTTCTAGTTTTACCTTGTCAAATGTTTTCGTTAGGTCTACGAAACAGATGTACGCTACTTTGTGGTATTCTATTGCTTTCTCTGCAATTTGTCTTATTATGAATATCGCGTCTGTTGTAGATCTGTTTTTCCTAAACCGCTGTTGTTCCTCATTAGTGGGTATGGTCGTACTTATCTACTCTGCTATTTTACTTGTGAATAACTTAATTATAGAGTTAAGGAGTGTTATGCCGCGATAATTTAAAAGTTCCTTTTTACTACCTTTTTTAAAGATCTGCACAGTTATACTTTTGTTCCATTATTTGGGTACTTCCATTCTATTGTAAATCTTTTCAAATAGTTTGTGTATTTCGATGTTTAATGTTTGTCCTCCATATTTTAGCAGCTCATTACAAATTTCATCTTTCCCCGATGTCTTTAAATTTTTTAGTTTCATTACGGCCTTGTTTACATCTTCTAATGTTATTATTCCTTGTTCTTCCAAATCAGTTGTTTGTAATGTTTCCACGCGTTCAGCGATAGTATCCTTGTGTTTGTACAAGTTTTTAAAGTTGTTTACCCATTCATTTTTCAGAATAGTACTTATTTGTACATATTCATATATACAGTCCCTGGCCAAATTATTAGACGCACTGCAAGATTTCATGTAAAATATTAATTACCGAGTGATATTGTACCGTTTTATTATTTTAAATTGATTTGTTTTTTGTTTTTATATTATCCAATCAATTACCTATTTATTTGACATAAATAAAACAGCATTAATTTAGAAAAGCATAAGTTTATTAAGTTTTAAAGAAAAGTGAAATTAATGTTAGTAAAAGTCAATATTTAGTTGAGCCACTTTTAGCCGCTATCAAAGCTTTAATTCTGCGCGGCATGCTATCAATACAAGATTGTACTGTCTCCTGCATTTGAGGATGATGATTCCACACATGAATAATCTTTTCTAGGAGCTGGGTTTTGTTGGTAATCACATCTTTAGCCACTTCTCTTTTCATCAGCTCCCACACATTTTCAATGGGGTTCATATCAGGGCTATTACCCGGCCAGTCCAACAGAGGGATATTTTTTTCTGCCAAAAAAGCTTTAACAGACCGAGCAGTGTGGCAGGGAGCTCCATCTTGCATGAAAGTGAATGGTTCCCCATTTGGAAACCATTCTCTGAGCTGCGGAATCAACCGATTTTGTAATACTTCTTTATACTGATCTTGCCTCATTATTCCTTTGACGACGTACAGACGTCCAGTGCCCTTGCCGCTGATGACTGACCAAATCATCACTTTGGTGGGATGTTTAACCGTCGGGACGACACAATCAGGATGAAACTTTTCTCCATGACGACGACGCACATACTGAGCTTTATTCTGAAAAATTTCGAATGTGCTTTCGTCACTGAAGCAGACCTGTCAAAAATAGGAAAAATATATAAAACTTCCATGTTTATTTGCTTTATTTAACTGAAAATGATAATAATGTATCAATTATTGATTAAATTGCTGTATCTTACCGATCTCCAGAGGTCCACATCTTTTGTCTTGCCATTGTTTGGCCCACTTCAGGCGCTTTGCTTTCATTGCAGCTGTTAACTTGTTCTTCCTGGCGGGGCGACAGGCCTTAAAAATCTAATTCTTTCAATTTTCTTCGAACAGTGCGCTCAGAAGCCTTTACGCTAGCATCCTGGAGTTGTGATTTTATTACCTTTGTGGTAGCAAATCTGTTTTCTACACAAATTTTCTTCAAACATCTCTCTGACCGTGGAGTGAAAATTGGTTTTCTACCGCGTCTTTTCTCTCTTTTTCGGGCTTAATTCCTTCCCTGACTCAATTTTCTTTTTTATGCGTCGTACACTAGCTTCAGAAACCTCCAATCTTCGTGATATTTCTCGGTTTGTAAATGTATTCGCAATCACAAGGGCCTTCACTTCAGCTTTTTTACGTGGTGAAAGATCGCCTTTTCTACCCATAATGAAAATAGTCCAATTACTTTTTTAAAACACTGCATACAAAATAAACTAATAACTGAGTAGTATAAAAAACTGTTAAACAAACAATCACAGTCCATAAAGCCACAGAAACACGTCCGTACCTGACTCGATTCCGATCGCGACTGATACAGGTTTGTACTTATTTACGTTCATGTATCAAAAAAAAAAAAAAAAAAAAAAAAAAATAAAAAAAAAATAAAAAAAAAAACCACAAAAACAAAAAAAAAATAAAAAAAAAAAAAAACAAAAACAAAAAAAAACAAAAAAAAAAAAAAAAAAAAAAAAAACAAAAAAAACAAAAAAAAAAAACAAAAAAAAAAAAAACCAAAACAAAACAAAAAACCAAAAAAAAACAAAAACACAAAAAACAAAAAACAAAAAAAAAAACAAAAAACAAAAAAAAAAAAAAAAAACCAAAACAAAAAAAAAACAAAACTCCAACAAAAAAAAACAAAAAAAACAAAAAAAAAAAAAAAACCACAAAAAAGTAAAAAAAAAACCCAACAAAAAAACAACAAACACAAATAACACTTTGTCAACACAGTGTTACCATATGTTAAAAATAAATACAAATATGTAGTCTACAACAATTCTTTTAAATAAAAATCAATAATATTGTAGTTTAAATATACCATTATTGCATAAAAACTCTTAAGAAACATAAAATTACTAAAAAAAATACAGTGCGTCTAATAATTTGGCCAGGGACTCTAGGTTTTTTCCTTCCCCTTAACATCTTCCATATCTTCTTCTGGAACCCATACAGGTCGTGTTCCATATCACTTGTAAACTTTCTCCAATATTCTCGCTTGATGTCCACGATACTACTGCGTCTCTAACTTCTTTATACTTATTGTGCTGTTCTGGTGTTTTCTTATTTTTATAGTCTAGATAGGCTTTTCGTTTTTCTAGCGGTAGAACCTTTATTTCTGATATATATCACGGTTTGTAGGCTTTCGAAGTGGTATTTATATTCACTTTATGCTGCACACATGCAGCTTCTGGAGCGCTTTAGGGACTTCCCTGTAGCACGTGTGCTAGATCCATAAGAAAAAAAGGTTTTAAGCGATATCGTTTCAAGGGGCGAGTATGGCTTTATTCGTGTTACTGAAATTTTAGTTTTACTTGGGAAAATATTTATTTTAGAACTACATGTTTGCAAGGAAAGTACTGGGTAAATAGCTTTAACGATTTTTTTTAATTACTTAAATTAAATTTTAATATAAAACTCAAAACTATGTTTCTGACAAAATGTACAAAATGCTTTCAAAATGTAACAGGTGCTGTTTACAGTCATTGCGTTCAGTGTGGGCATTTTGAATTGGAATCACCGGTGTGTTTCACATGTTTATTTACAAAAGCCAGACTTTACATTACCTATTGGTTTTATTTGCAAAATCCAGTCGTAATAGTTAAAATTAATGCCTCGCAAATTATTTTCAAAAATAACTATTAATCAGAATAAATATAGTTAAATTGTTTAGCTTCAGCATCTGTTGAGCTCGATTTAGCAATACAATTAAATTAAGTTAAACTTAAATTCCGTGATAACATGAATCAACTATTACTTTTTTAATATTGATATTTACAATCTGGAGTTAAGTTTTAACCTGATATTAATAATCCTACCGTTAACGGCAAAATGCTCTATTTTGTTAAATTGGTCGTAGTCTGTAATTTGATGTTTAACTCTATACTTTTTCTAAGAATTCTTATACGTCCTAAGACAAGCGAAAATGATTTAATTTTCCATTTTTATTTATTTTTTATCTAAATTAATCATATGGTCTAAAGATTCTAAGCTACATACAATGAATTCAATATATCGTTAGGTCCTATTTCCAGATAATAACTCCGTTTTTAACAGAAACTCTTTAAGTCCTGAATGCAGCATGTATTCGTAATAAATTTTTATATGTTTTTTATACTCTCTCTCTCTTTCCTTCCTTAAGGTAGTTCACTCGTGAATCTACTTTTCTTAAGAATTTGATGAAATTGAAATATGTTTTTCATTTAATTAAAAAAAAAAAATTGACCGATTGTGAAGCGAGGTATTCATAATTAAAGTGCACATAATTAACATGCAATAGGCCAATGAAGTAATAAAAAAGTCATAGTTTCATGTATATCTTAAGAACTAGTCTTATGAATTTTTTAAAAAACTAATATTTAGTAAAAAAAAAATTAGAAAGATTTTGAAATAAAAATAATTTTTTTTATCGATTTGTTAAAAAGATATAAATATTTGAAGTTGATATTTTTTTAAAAGAATCACCGCGTAGTGAGGGACAGGTATCACAATTTGACAACGTTGTATGTTGTCATACTTTACGCGCCAACATTCAAACAGCATTTACAGTGGTTAACTTTTAAACAGAAATTCATGTATATTTATATATATATATATATATATATATATATATATATATATATATATATATATATATATATGTATGTATATATATATATATATATATATATATATATATATATATATATATAAATATATATATATATATATATATATATATATATATATATATATATATATATATATATATATATATATATATATATATATATATATATATATATAATATATATATATATATATATATATATATATATATATATATATAAATATATATATATATATATATATATATATATATATATATATATATATATATATATATATATATATATATATATATATATATACAGTCCCTGGCCAAATTATTAGACGCACTGTTTTTTTTTTTTAGTAATCTTATGTTTCTTAAGAGTTTTTATGCAATAATGGTATATTTAAACTACAATATTATTGATTTTTATTTAAAAGAATTGTTGTAGACTACATATTTGTATTTATTTTTAACATATGGCAACACTGTGTTGACAAAGTGATACATGAACGTAAATAAGTACAAACCTGTATCAGTCGCAATCGGAATCGAGTCAGGTACGGACGTGTTTCTGTGGCTTTATGGACTGTGATTGTTTGTTTAACAGTTTTATACTACTCAGTTATTAGTTTATTTTGTATGCAGTGTTTTAAAAAAGTAATTGGAATATTTTCATTATGGGTAGAAAAGGCGATCTTTCACCACGTAAAAAAGCTGAAGTGAAGGCCCTTGTGATTGCGAAAACATTTACAAACCGAGAAATATCACGAAGATTGGAGGTTTCTGAAGCTAGTGTACAACGCATAAAAAAGAAAATTGAGTCAGGGAAGGAATTAAGCCCGAAAAGAAAGAAAAGATGCGGTAGAAAACCAATTTTCACTCCACGGTCAGAGAGAGGTTTGAAGAAAATTTGTGTAGAAAACAGATTTGCTACCACAAAGGTAATAAAATCACAACTCCAGGATGCTAGCGTAAATGCTTCTGAGCGCACTGTTCGAAGAAAATTGAAAAAATTAGATTTTAAGGCCTGTCGCCCCGCCAGGAAGCCCAAGTTAACAGCTGCAATGAAAGCAAAGTGCCTGAAGTGGACCAAACAATGGCAAAACAAAGATGTGGACTTCTGGAGATCGGTAAGATACAGCAATTTAATCAATAATTGATACATTATTATCATTTTCAGTTAAATAAAGCAAATAAACATGGAAGTTTATATATTTTTCCTATTTTTGACAGGTCTGCTTCAGTGACGAAAGCACATTCGAAATTTTGCAGAATAAAGCTCAGTATGTGCGTCGTCGTCATGGAGAAAAGTTTCATCCTGATTGTGTCGTATCGACGGTTAAACATCCCACCAAAGTGATGATTTGGTCAGTCATCAGCGACAAGGGCACTGGACGTCTGTATGTCGTCAAAGGAATAATGAGGCAAGATCAGTACAAAGAAGTATTACAAAATCGGTTGATTCCGCAGCTCAGAGAATGGTTTCCAAATGGGGAACCATTCACTTTCATGCAAGATGGAGCTCCCTGCCACACTGCTCGGTCTGTTAAAGCTTTTTTGGCAGAAAAAAATATCCCTCTGTTGGATTGGCCCTGATATGAACCCCATTGAAAATGTGTGGGAGCTGATGAAAAGAGAAGTGGCTAAAGATGTGATTACCAACAAAATCCAGCTCCTAGAAAAGATTATTCATGTGTGGAATCATCATCCTCAAATGCAGGAGACAGTACAATCTTGCATTGATAGCATGCCGCGCAGAATTAAAGCTTTGATAGCGGCTAAAGGTGGCTCAACTAAATATTGACTTTTACTAACATTAATTTCACTTTTCTTTAAAACTTAATAAAGTTATGCTTTTCTAAATTAATGCTGTTTTATTTATGTCAAATAAATAGGTAATTGATTGGATAATATAAAAATAAAAAACAAATCAATTTAAAATAATAAAAGGGTACAATATCACTCGGTCATTAATATTTTACATGAAATCTTGCAGTGCGTCTAATAATTTGGCCAGGGACTATATATATATATATATATATATATATATATATATATATATATATATATATATATATATATATATATATATATTTATATATTTTATATAAATATATATATATATATATATATATATATATATATATATATATATATATATGCATTCAATTCCAACATGTCAAGGCCCAATTACAAGAATAACGGTTATACTAATGAGCTACATATAAGAGAAGAAAATGATACAATTCAAATAATAACCAGAGTATAGAAGTAAGGACATTTGATAGTTAGAACAATCTCCAAAGTAAAAAAAAAATAGCAATAATAAAAAACTACAAGTTTGAAATAACCTTTAAACACTGAGCAGAGAAACAATAAGTACAGACAGCCTACTGGAATGGAAATCACAGGAGTTTCCAATGACATTGCCGTTCTTGCACATTATGTAAATAGAGCTGTGGAATAATATATTTGACCTAGCCAGGCTGAGGCTAAAAATAGGTGAGGGCCTTGCCCCAAGGCGTGGTACATGGAAAGATACATTGCTTAATAGGAAAGGGCAGTCAATATGGTGATTTAACAACTTACCATATCTCATGGGTTGATCATGTTGCAAATCAGTAGGTGTTGCACAAGAAGAATAAAGTTCGGGAAGTGCTGACAACCTCAAAATGCCGAAAACTTGAATATCCAATATGACCTACAGCAACTCATTTTACGGGAGAAGAGGCCCAGACAGAAGCAGGATATCTTAGCTAAAGAACTTGAGAAAATGGTGCGCGTTATCTACTATACAACTTTTTAGAGCAGCGATCAATACAGTTAAAATAGCTATGCTGATAGCCGACATCCGCACTACAAAAAGAAAGAAACCTTTGAACAAAACAAAGCGAAAAAGATTTAGTAAAAATAAATGTGAATCACAAAGATGTCAAGAAGAATGGCTGTTTTAAAAACTACAATAAAAAAATTCACTCTTACATAAATTTAGGTAGCCTCCATTGTCAAATTCAAGCCCGATGAGTCACTATGTTTGAGCGAATGTGGTTCACAGACACTGGAAAGATCGAGTGGATTAAACCACTTGTATAATAATATAACTAAACTGAAAACTAAATCATGATTTTGGTAGAAACAGTAAATAAACTTTTACACAAAAACTAATTATTTATTAAACACAGAGGTTACAATATATAATCCCTTAGGGACTTGTTTGTTTAATAAAATAATGAAATGTTTTTGGTCATTTTATCCCCATTGTTTCTAGTTTATTTATTGTACATTGAAGCAAATGAAATACCACAAAATAAATAAAAGCGTACATTTAATCAAGTTTTGAAAATAAATAAAATTACTAATTTATTTAGTTTAAATTCGCCTGCGTGGTTTATTTTGCAAAAAATTATGTCACGTAAATATCACTTCAAGATTGTAGAAGCTTATGTTTTTATAAATAATGATATAATCATTTTAAATAAAATTATAACAATATCGCGAAAACTTGTAAAATCAAAGAAATATTCATACACAGAACATATACTTCATTTTATTTTTATTATGGCTACAAGGAAGATGAGGAATAAAAAAAAAGGGAAAAAGGAAGAAAGAGGAAAAGAATAAAAAGAATGAAAAAATAAAGAAAAAAAGGATTAGACAAATAAGATACATTTGTTTATAATGAGAGAATAATCGATATTTCTTACTTAAAAAAAAAACACAAAAGCCGTCAAGTTGTTTATAGTCAGTGCCAAAACACACACACACACACATTATGGCTATTTAAATTATGGTTTAATGTTATCGACAATAGATCACATTACGTTCTTAATAATAAATAATATTATTTTTTTTACCAAAAAAACATATTTTATATTATATATATATATATATATATATATATATATATATATATATATATATATATATATATATATATTATATATATATATTTATAATATATATATATATATATATATATATATATATATATATATATATATATATATATATATACATATATATATATATATATATATATATATATATATATATATATATACATATATATATATATATATATATATATATATATATATATATATATATATATATATAGAGTTATCAATTTCACGGCTGTGTATTTAAACAAAAATTGTGAGTTTCGCAGGGTTGCAGCCAGATTATAAAGTATTTTCTAGGGCATTCACAAAAAAATAATACTCTTTTTACTTAGTGAAAGCTTTCGGATATATTCAATCCTTTTTTAGTCACTCTACAAAAGGGGACGGTGGTCATTAAAAAAAGCTTTAAAAAAAAAAAAAAAATTATTAAAAAAACTTACTGTAAGTGAGGTTACAAACATAAACTAGGCTCTTCCGACATTCTTTCTTTCTCCAAAAAAACTTTTTTGTCTCTTTCACCACACAGTGTACATGTAAACAATAAAAACATTCAAAAGGAAAAACAGTCATTAATTAAAATTTTCAAAATTTAACATCATTATACATGTATATACTCGGGACGCACAGAGAGCGGTATAGCACTGCCAGTCGTGGTAAATCTTAGCAGACATAGAATACTCAATTTCACTAATCAGTAACAATGACAATAACCAAAAAAACATTTTACAGTGCCCAAGCTACTAACATTATAACGAATTTCGTGCATAAAGAGGAGAAAGTTTTTTCTGAAGAGATTGAATATTTCAATAAGACAAAAATCTTTTTAAAAAATCATCCAGAAGTTTATATTACAAAATCCGATAAGGGTAACTCAACAGTTGCACTTTATAAACAGCAATATATGGAACTTGCAGAACTTTTGTTGAATGATGAGACTTATTATAAAAAAATTCCACGCGATCCCACGTCGACGATTCAGCAGAAAGCAAATAAAATAGTTTCTGATTTAAAAAAACAAAAACAAATCACTGATGTTAATGCAAAAAATCTAACAATTTATAACTCGATATGCCCAAAATTCTACGGTTTACCTAAGGTTCATACACCGACCTTATCTTTGCGACCAATCATCTCCTCTATCTATAGATTCCCCAACATCAAAACGAACTGGTTTTATAACTCAAATTTTAGCTACATCCTATGACTATAACAATGAATATTATGTGACGGATTTTTTCAAATTTTCAAGCTTTATCAACGATTTAAAATTACCAAACAATTTTTATTAGTCTTATTATAAGTCTGGACGTTGTTTCCCTATTTACGAATCTCTCTTTGGAGTTGGTACTCGAGAGCATCACTAAAAACTGGACAAGAATAGGAAATAATACTGACATAAGTCAGTCCAATTTTCTTGAAATAATTCGGTTCATTTTTAATAATACATGCTTCGCTTACAACAATCAGTTCTATAAACAAACATTTGGTACTCCAATGGGCTCAAAAATTTCTCCCCTTCTGGCACAATATGTGTTAGATGATTTACTACAAGAATGTATTCCAAAATTATCTTATAAATTACCATTTGTAAAAAAGTCTGTTGGTGATTTGATATGTGCAATACCACTTAATGGCGAAGAAGAAATACTTAGAGTCTTTAACAATTATAACAAATATATTCAGTTCACAATGGAAACAGAAAACAACAATAGCGTGCCATTTCTAGATACTAAACTTATCAGATGCGAAGAAAACAACAAAATCATTCTAGACTGGTACATTAAACCGAGTAGTTCTGGCAGGTATCTTAATTACTTCTCATACCACCCAGAAAGAATGAAAATAAACTTAATTCTATGTTTAAAAAACCGAGTGACTTCTATAAGCCACCCCACATTAAGAGTCAACAACTTAAGAAGGGTCTATAACTTACTTTTAGACAACTCCTATCCGAAGCATCTTTTAAACAAACTTCTTTTCTCTACAAGTGAAAGAGTTATAACTGATAACACTGATCAAAACCGAACAGCCAATTCTAACCCAAGAAAGCATTATGTATCTTTTCCTTATATAAGAGACTTAACCCCCAAACTTGCAAATATATTTCAAGGCAAGGACCTGATTGTAGCCAACAAAACATTAAAAACCACGACAACACTTTTTATCCGTTTAAAAAATAAAACAAACAACATTAACAAATCTAACTTGGTGTATCAAATTAGTTGCCATAACTGTGATAAAAAATATATAGGACAGACTTCCAGGTGCTTAAAGGATAGACTGGCATCACATAAAAGTGATATCAGACTGAGACCAGATGCTTGTGCCCTGTCTCAACACACAAATAATACCGGCCACTTGCCTAATTTTGAAAACGTAAAAATATTAGATTTTGAAAAAAACTACTTTAAAAGAAATTTTCTTGAAATGGTTTACATCAATAACCAAAAAAATTGCATGAACAAAAGATCAGATGTTCAACATTTAAACGTAATTTACTCCAACCTACTTCAGATTAGTAATAAGGAGGAAGTGAGATGCCTTCAGCTACCCCAAACTTAGCATAAAATATATTTCCCCTTTTTTCTTCTTTTTCCTTTTTTCTTCCCCTTTTTTACATTTCCTTTTTTTTTTTTTTCTTCTTTTCTTCTTCTTCTCACTGTGTGTGTAATTAATTTCAATCTTCTCATATATGTTTTTTCGAAAATAAAAAGATGGACATCTTATTATATAACACAAATTATAATTAGTTTTAAAATAAACCGTATATCCTCTATCTTCTTCTAGAGAGAAATTCCTAAATCTAACAAACATCTTCAAAAAAAGTGCATATTTACCACGACTGGCAGTGCTATACCGCTCTCTGTGCGTCCCGAGTATATAACACATGGGCTGAAAAGTCCCGGGCCTAACACATAGATGGCGCTAGTTTTATTGCAGTCACCTTTTTTTCAGTTAATACTAACCTTCAAAAGACAGCTGTTAAAATTTCATGATATTCTATTCATTAGTTTGTGAGTTATTGTGCTAAGAGTGACGCTACTTTTGTTATTTTCAAAACAATGGATCAAAAACAATTTCGTGTTTTAATTTTACACTGCTTCTTGATGGGAAAAAATACCGTTCAAGCGAAGCAATAGCTTGAAAAGTGTTATGGGGACTCCGCTCCATCAGAAACAACAATAAAACGTTGGTTTGCTGACTTCAAACGTGGTCGTAGAGACACTGATGATGCAGAACGCAGTGGACGTCCAAATGAGGCGGTAACACCAGAAAACATCAAAAAAATCCATAAAATCGTTTTGAATGATCGAAAAGTGAAGTTGCGTGAGTTAGCTGACATCGTAAAGATATCAAAAGAACGTGTTGGCTTTATATTGCATGAGCATTTGACTATGAGAAAGCTCTGTTCAAAGTGGGTGCCGCGTTTGCTCACTGTTGATCAAAAACAAGAATGTGTTGATGATTCTGAGCAGTGTTTGGCCATGTTTAAACGTAACAAACCGGAATTTTTGCGTCGATATGTGACAATGGATGAAACATGGATCCATCACTTCACTCCGGAATCAAAACGATCGTCATCTGAGTGGGCAGCAACTGGTGAACCTCGTCCAAAGCGCCCGAAAGCACAACAATCGGCTGGAAAGGTTATGGCCTCGGTATTTTGGGATGTGCGTGGTGTAATATTCATCGACTATCTTGAGAAAGGAAATACCATCAACAGTGAATATTATATAGCGTTATTGGAGCGTTTGAAGGCCGAAATTGCAAAGAAACGACTGCATATGGCAAAGAAAAAAATTTTGTTTCATCAAGACAACGCACCGTGTCACAAGTCAATCAAAACAATGGCAAAACTACATGAATTGAACTTCGAATTGCTCCCACATACACCGTATTCGCCAGATTTGGCTCCCAGCGACTACTGGCTGTTCGCAGACCTGAAAAAAAAATGCTCGCCGGTAAGAAATTTCGCACGAATGTAGAGGTTATCGCTGAAACTGAGGCCTATTTTGAGGCAAAAGATAAATCGTTCTACAAAAGTGGTATTGAAATGTTAGAGCGGCGCTGGAATGATTGCGTTGCTCTTGATGGAGATTACGTTGATGAATAAAGCTAATTTTGAACGAAAAAAACCGTGTTTTCTTTGTTAGGCCCGGGATTTTTCAGCCCGTGTTACATGTATAAAGGTGTTAAATTTTGAAAATTTTAATTAATGACTGTTTTTCCTTTTGAATGTTTTTATTGTTTACATGTACAATGTGTGGTGAAAGAGGCACAAAAGGTTTTTTTGGAGAAAGAAAGAATGTTGGAAGAGCCTAGTTTATGTTTGTAACCTCACTTACAGTAAGTTTTTTAATAATTTTTGTTTTTTAAAAAAGCTTTTTTTAATGACCACCGTCCCCTTTTGTAGAGTGACTGAAGAAGGATTGAATATATCCGAAAGCTTTCACTAAGTAAAAAGAGTATTATTTTTTGTGAATGCCCTAGAAAATACTTTATAATCTGGCTGCAAACCTGCGAAACTCACAATTTTTTGTGTATATATATATATATATATATATATATATATATATATATATATATATATATATATAATATAAAATATGTTTTTTTGGTAAAAAAATTATTATTATTTATTATTAAGAACGTGATGTGATCTATTGTCGATACCATTAAACCACAATTTAAATAGCCATAATGTGTGTTATTTATATATATATATATATATATATATATATATATATATATATATATATATATATATATATATATATAAATAAATAAATATAATATTTATTAAACCCCCGGTGCAAAACCTGTGAACGATTAAAAGTGCCCTCAAAGAGTAAAGAAATGACACAGAAGTACTATACGTTATATTCAGTAAACAAACAATCCAAGTCTGCAGACACATACATGCTATTTATTCAACCAATCAATCAATAGAGCTTAATTGCTTCATTATATACCATACATATTCAATTATTTACTTGTATGTTTCTTAGAACTAGCACCTAAAAAATTACCGTTGGCTGGTAACAAATCAAAACAAATAAAAGATAAGACACTAAAAATCATTTAACTCTTGATTTATAGAGACTTAACATATTTTTGCACTTTAGCGTCTTGATAGACTACAAGCAAATCACTTTAAAACTGATATTTTATTTGGGATTATCTTGGATTCTCCGAATTTTTCTAATACCTTTTTATCAGTTGTATAATGATTTTCAAGTCGATCTCGTTTACGAAAAAATAGGGGAGTTTCTCTATATCCTCAAAATTGGATGTGGTAAATGCAATTTATTTAACGCAAATATATATTGAAAATAGATAAAAACCTACACTTAATACATCAAATATGTACCAGGTGTCCAAGTATGAAATGCCCATTTTTTTTCTAAAAAAACATGTTAAATTCGGAAGAATGACAAAAAGTGCTTTATTCAAAGTATGCTCCATCGCTTGTTATACATTTTTCCCATCTTTCGGACAATTTGTGAATACCGCGTCAGTAAAAATCCTCCCCTTTTGCTGCGAACCATTCATCGAGCCATTTTTTCACATCTTCGTATGAACCAAAGCGCTGCTCAGCAAGTGCGTGACCCATCGATGCAAACAAGTGGTAATCGGAAGGAACCAAGTCTGGTGAGTAAGCCGCATGAGGTAGAAAACTTCCCAGCTGAGTGCTTCCAACGTGTCGCGAACTGGTTTTGCCGTATGTGATGGAGCATTGTCATGAAGAAAAATGACTTTGTGGTGCCTCTTTCGGTATTCTGGCCTTTATTCAAGCAGAGAACGGTTCAAATCGGTCAATTGTTGTTGGTAATGTTTAGTATTAACCGCTTCCCCAGGTTTTAACAGCTCATAATAGACCACGCCCCCTCTGGTTCCATCCAGCGAGCAAAATGTCACACGTGTTTTTTTTTCCGCTTTTTCCATTTGCCATTCAACTCATGTGGTACCCATCTACCGGTCTTCTGAATCTTTCTCATCTCTCATAGCCGATTGAAACAGGTCGTTGACTAACGCCCAATTGCTCGGCGAGTTGTTTTTGTGTTTGCGAATCATCTTGGTCCAACAATGCTTGCAATTCCACATCTTCGTATTTTTTTGGCGGTTTTCCACATTCCTTGTCTGCAACATCGAAGTTACCACTTTTGAAACGCCGAAACCATCGTTCACACGTATTTTGCGATGGAGCATGTTCACCATAAGCTTCTCGAAGCAATCAGTATGATTCAACAACAGTTTTCTTCAAATCAAAACAAAAAATTAATGCTGTCCGCGAATGCTCGTTGTTCGTTATAAATTTCGACATATTAAACACAACAACACAACACTATGCACACACTTTTCCAATTTATCACTCGTACGCGTCTGACACTTGTTGATGACACAACAAAATGGCGCAGTGTCAAATCTTTATAGCACAAACTGCATTGGTGCACCATCTGTTGTCTGAAATCCGCATTTCAAATCTCTTTTTCCCGCGAGCATTTTTTGAGGTCTATTGTCCACTCAGCTGACTGCCGATTTGATTCCGGTGCGTAGCGGTGGATCCACGTTTCATCTATTGTCACATATCGCATGCAAAAATCATTGTTGTTTCGCTTAAACAGGTCCAAATAGCGCTCAGAATCATCAACACATTATTATTGGTCCACTTTGAGCAAACGCGGTACCCATTTCGAACAGAACTTTCTCATGCCCAAATTTTCATACAAAATATGACCAACACGTTCTTTTGATATCTCTAGGGTGTCAGCTATCTTACGCAATTTCACTTTACGGTCCTCCAAAACAATTTTGTAGATTTTTTTGATGTTTTCCGGTGTAACCACCTCATTTGAGCGTCCAGAGCGTTCAGCATCATTTGTATCTCTACGACTGCCTTTAAATTCAGCATACCAGTAAATGATAAGTGATTTTCCATGAGTTGAGTCCCCGTAATACTTGTTAAACCATCGCTTTGCTTTGCTTGAACAGTATTTTTTCCCATCAAAACACCGTATTTAATCAACAAACCAAATTCGATTTTTTCCATGGTTTTGAAAATATCAAGGGTAGCTTCACTAAAACCACTGTAACTTGTAAACTAATCGTCAAAATGTCATTAAATTTTGCACGTATCGTTTGAGGGTTGGTACTTTCCTAAAAATCATATCGATTTTTGGAAAAGGGCAACATTTGTGTGTCAGCCTACATATTAAAAAAATATATACAAAATATGCAGGACAACACATATTTTAATTTTATTTATAATTAATGACTTCTAAGAATGTTTTAGTTTTATAAAACGTTGACACATAAATACACTTTGTAAAATTAAGTGTTGAGTTAATTTTGGCACGTATTACAACCAGGAGTGTTGTTGGATGAATCACTCTAATGTGTGTGTGTACCGAGAATTTTAATAGTACTTTTGAAAAATGTATTTTATTTTAGACATATAAAAAATTTGTTCGGAGTATCAAATTAGAAGAGAATTGAAAGGAAAAAATTCACTCTCCGAGGTTCTTTCACTTCTTCATATTTTAGGGAGTCCGTAAAATTTGTACAGTTTTAATAGTATTATGAGAAACTTCTTGGCTTTTAGTTGAGTATTGAAGACTTTTTAAGGGAAACTATTTATAGTCAAACATGCTAGAAGCTAAAGAGATAAATGTCCTCTTAGTGCAGTAAAAAAAGCATTTGAAATTACACAGTCTAGATACAGCAATATTATGATTTTATCCTCTCTGAAATATCACCAGGAGTATTGTCCTGAGTTTTGGACCTCGAAAAATTTGTGCTTTTTTGTTTATAAACAATTTAGGTTTTTAAAACGTGTTTTTTGAGCTTAAAATGTGAATAACTCCAGTTATAAAAGTCGGATCGAGACAAAAAAACTCTAAAATCAAACACTTCGTAATTAAATTTCCAATAAATTCTCTTTGATTTTTAAGTCGCTGATGTGTGTACATAACCTACAAAATTGAAAAAAACTAGGCAAAAAACTGTTTTTTTTTTGTCATTTTATACAGGTCCACTAATTGAACCGATTGGTTTGAACTTTCAGAAAATATGCCTTTTGTTGTAGAAAAAATACTCAGAAATTTTGGTACAAAAATATTGAACACAGTGGGCACATTTGAATTTTTTATTTAAAATTTGAATTGCCCGCCATTTTATGCCATTTGGTCCAAAATGGATCTTTTTTTTTTTTCAAAATTTAGGTCTCGACGTTAGCTTTCCGATGCCAGTAAAAAAAATAATTTTTGGAGTCATTTTAACCGTTTTTTTTAACATTTTGTTTATTAATTAAATAACAAATTCAGCCATTTAAAAAAAAAAAAAAATTGAAATTATTTTGTCACTTTTGTGTTTTGTTGTTAATAAACAAATGTAAAAAGAAAACGGTTAAAATGACTCCAATTTTCTTTTTAATGGCATCGGGAAGCTGCTGGCGTTTAGACCTAAATTTTGAAAAAAAAAAGATCCATTTGGAGCCAATGGCATAAAATTTTAAATATCAAATTCAAGTGTGCTCACCGGGTTCAATATTTTTTGAACCAAAATTTCAGAATATTTTTACTACAAAAAAGGCATATCTTTGAAAGTTTCAAGCCAATCGGTTCACTTAGTCGACCTGTACAGTAAAATATATAAAAAAAAAATAGTTTTTTGCTTGTTTTCTTAGTTTTGTAGGTTACGTATGCACTTGAGTAACGAGAATTTGTTGGAAATTTAATTACAGAGTTTGTTTTTTTTTTGTCTCGATCCGACTGATATAACCGGAATTCACATTTTAAGCTCAAATAACTGGTCAAGTGCAAGTTGAACTTGAGCAATTAGTGTTCCGTACGTTGATTGCTTTTAAAACAAAAAATTTTTGTTACGTGACTTCACTAAACACACCCCAAATGAGTTTTCAACAAAGTTTGTTTCCAATCTTTACTAAAAACTGATGACCTTAAATTTTTTTTTTTTTTTTAATATACCAGATAAATTATTAAAGGTAATGCACTCGTGATAATTTACACCCCGTGGAGAATATTCCAGAATTTTTTCAAAATTTTTTGATCAGCACTTTTCGAGATAAGGGGGGGACAGCGATTTTTCGCGATTTTTAAAAAATAATTCAAAGAAAAGTGTGTCCGGTTATCCGAGGTAACGTGGGGAGCACCCTCCTCGGATAAATGAAAACTTGGATAATCCGGATTTGTTTTTATTCATTCAAAAAATAAACACCAATACTTTAAACCGATGTATTAACGTTTTTTAACATATAAATAGGTACATACATTATAAAACAGTGAAATAGGTATCTGTGCGCTTCTGTTTCATATTGTATCTTCTTTTTCTCGCTACAATGTTTCTCCATCTATTAAGAAGAAGCAAATCCGCTGGGGTTGCCTCTGGTTGTTGTTCGATATACCTCAAAGCTTTTTCCAAAACCTACTTGTTGAGAGATCTTAGTGGGAGACTGTTCATCCACCGCCGCTTCGTCATCGTCATCTGATTTTTCGGTTTCCTGAAAGGCATTCGTTAGTTCTTCAATACTCATTTCTTCTTCTAAATCATCTGCTCAACAACATCTTCTCTTGTCACATTTTCGCAACCTTTTAATTTTTGCATTAATTCAAATAAACTTTTTTCTTTTTCTTCTATATCGCTGTCAAAATTTGAACAGGACATTTCTCCATGGCTCAATTTCAAAGCTAATTCATTTAATGGAGTATCATCTTCACTGTCATTATAGTCCTCAAAATCAATAACTTATGACCAAGATTTTTGAATAGTGGTAGTACGCACAGAATCCCAAGCTTGACTTACCCAGTAAATAACATTTTTCAGTGTAACCTTTCTCATCCCATTGATAATATCCTCCTTTTCTATGTATTCTAACAGATGTTCAAGATATATTTTTTTTTTTAAGTTTTCGAGGATGCCTTGATCCATTGGTTACATTATGCTGGTTATGTCTGGACGAAAAAATTTTACCACAATTTCGCCCACATGAAGTCCTTCTCCAGGGTGAGAGGGGCATTATCCATTAACAAAATTGCTTTAATAGGAAGACGGTTTCTGTTTAAAAAGTTTGGTCACAGATGGCACGAACTCTCCTTCAAACCAGTTAGTAAATAAGGTCGCATCCATCCATGCGCTCCTCTGAGTTTTGTAATAGACTGGTAGGGCTTTGAGTGAGATGTCTTTTAAAACTGTTGGACGTGCAGACTTGCCAATCACCATCAGTGGGATTTTGTGCTTGCCAGATGCATTGGAACATACCATTATAGTTAATCTTTCCTTACTTCGTTTGTGCCCAGGAGCTGATTTTTCCTGTCGAGATGCCAATGTTTTTGATGGAAGCATTTTATAATTCAGACCAGTTTTATCTTAGTTGTAAATTTGATCACATGTGTATCCACAATCTTCGATTTGCTTTTAAAAGTTCTGCTTAAACTTCGCAATTGATGACACATCAGCAGAAAATTTTTCACCACATAAAGTCAGTTGTCGTACACCGTACAGTTTTTTCCAGCGGTCAAGCCATCCAGAACTGGCGGTAAACTGATCTATCTCTGGGAATTGCCTACTAATCATTATTGCTTTCTGTTGTAAAATTCGACCTGACAGAGGCCGATTTTCATTGATTTTCTTCCTGAGGACGAGGAGGCTTGATTTATACACCACTCTTCTATTTTTGCGCGGTTTCTTTTCCAATCTCCAACTGTTACCTCACCTACTGCATAATCTCGTGCAACAACTTTAATTGTCTCTCCTGCTTCAATTCTTCTGATGGTTTTTAATTTTTCTTCAATAGGAACGACGATTCTTTTACGCTTGTTTTGCTCCATTATAATACGAGAAACAAAAATTCAAACAAAGCAGTTCGTATTGATTACACTTAACTACCAGAACTCCAACCAAATAAATTATGTGAGTATACTCGTACTTCTCCGTAGTAAACGCTATAACGCACTACATTCTCGCAAATTTACATGCTGAAAGAGTCCAAAAACATAAATTGGGGCAACACCTCACACGGGCCAGGGGGATTCCCTGAAGGCCCCGACGATTTTAAATGGAAATATGTACATCATATTTTAGAAGCTCGGTTAATACGCAGTATAGACGCGCGTACCTCGGATAATCAGGTTCTTAGATTGGCTCGGTTAGTCCGGAGCTCGGATAATAGCGACTCGGTTAATCGGTTCTACTGTATATATATATATATATATATATATATATATATATATATATATATATATATATATATATATATATATATATATATGTATATATTACTCGTGTTTTCCCAAGCATTCATTTAACACCACACTTGATGACCTGTTTTATGGGATACTATAAAAAAGTTTCAGAATATCTACAGAAAAAAACAAATTAATAAATGAAACTGAAAAAAAAATAGCCCGAATTGAATATGCAACCTCTCTATCTGTGGAAAATTATGTTGTGAAAATCATATCATTCAAGTGTGAACTGCTACGTTCCGCTGCCTGCGTATTGCTGGATATTTCCTGTTTATTTTTAGTTAAGTTGAACACACAGGGGTTCATGAGTGAATGGTACTAAACGGGGTAAAGCTCTATGTCCCACCTTGCTCCTCCTTCCCATTGCGTTTGATCAATATGCTAAACAAATTATATTTATGAGATTGTAATATATCAATAACCCTCTAGTCAATATACTGAAAGAATGGGTATTACGACATCCTCGCCGATAACTTTAGGATATAAAAAAGGGTAAAACTCCCTACTCAGGCGGGGAGGTAACGATAAAAAAAGATTTAAAAAAAGTACAGCTATAGACCTACAGGTAAATAAAAACCGTTTGAGACAGTTCAAATAGTTATTCTATACAAATTTCACCTACACTAAAAACAGTTAAAATTGCGCAATATCTTGATGTAAATTAACTAATTATCCCACTAACAGTATCTGAATAATTTAGTGTTCTAAAATTCAAAAGTGAAGTGCCCTGAGAATATCTCGTGTAATCAAGAGCAAACTGTTCGAAAGTCACCAGAATCTGGAACTGTTTAATACCAAATGTCATAATTTCTCATCTAACCGAAGTCGTTAAAGCTTCCGTTTTATTGTGTATTGATTTGTAGACCAAAGATATAATTAATAGTCAGTCCCACTTACAAGATCTAACAATAAGATTTTAAATTCAGGGATTTAACAGGGATTTTTCGTAAAATGGATGAATTCCTGGTCATAAATAAATTATGTCAATAAACTACAAAGTAAACAAATATAGATTTCAGAATTTTATATTTTTGGTCCAATACATATATATATTTTGAAAATGCCTAAAAAAAAATAAGGCGAAACGTCAATAAGCAACTAGCATTGTATTTTGCAAAACAACCTCATTGCCCAAGAAAAAATGATCAAGTTTATATATTTATATATATATATATATATATATATATATATATATATATATATATATATATATATATATATATATATATATATATATATATACATATATATAGCAAAGGAGCGTTCGCGAAGAAATAGTCATAAAACTATTTGTCTGTGATTACATCAAAATATTGTGATTTATTAATTGCGTTAACATGCCGAGAAAGTGTACGAGGCTGGTTTGAAAAGTCCGTGCAAAAATAAAAACTACTTATGTGTTTGGGATAAACCTTTTTTATTTTTCGACATAGTCTCCTTTTAGGCTTATACACTTCGTCCAACGATGTTCTAGTTTGTTGATCCCTTCCGAATAATAGGATTTGTCCAAGTCTGCAAAATATCCATTAGTGTCTGCAATCACCTCCTCGTTTGAATAAAATCTTTGTCCCGCCAGCCATTTCTTCAAATTGGGGAACAAATAGTAGTCCGAGGGAGCCAAGTCTGGAGAATAGGGGGGATGTGAAACGAGTTGGAATCCTATTT
The DNA here is from genome assembly GCA_019049505.1 of Pachyrhynchus sulphureomaculatus. Classification (NCBI taxonomy): domain Eukaryota; kingdom Metazoa; phylum Arthropoda; class Insecta; order Coleoptera; family Curculionidae; genus Pachyrhynchus; species Pachyrhynchus sulphureomaculatus. The sequence continues at coordinate 12,965,391 of CM032454.1, forward strand.
CCATTAATTTTGCGACCACAACTGCTGAGGTGTGTACTAGTGCGTTGTCGTGATGGAAAAGGACTTTCTTGTGGGCCAATTGCGGCGTTTTTCTTGCAGCTCGGTTTTCAAACGGTCCAATAACGATGAATAATATTCACCTGTAATAGTTTTACCCTTTTCCAGATAGTCGACGAGGATTATCCCTTGCGAATCCCAAAAGACAGTGGCCATAACCTTTCCGGCCAAAGGAACGGTCTTCGCCTTTTTTGGTGCAGATTCCCCCTTGGTAACCCATTGTTTAGATTGTTATTTGGTCTCAGGAGTATAGTAATGTATCGATGTTTCATCCACAGTGACGAAACGACGCTTAAAGTCCTCCGGATTCTTCTGGAACAGCTGTAAACCATCCTTGCAACACTTCACACGATTCCGTTTTTGGTCAAGCGTGAGCAATCGCGGCACCCATCTTGCGGATAGCTTTCTCATGTCCAAATGTTTATGCAAAATATTATGTACCCGTTCAGTCGAGATGCCCACAGCACTAGCAATCTCACGCACTTTAACTCTTCTGTCATCCATCACCATATCATGGATTTGATCAATGATTTCTGGAGTCGTAACCTCCACAGGCCGTCCAGAACGTTCAGCGTCACTTGTGCCCATATGGCCAGTCCGAAAATTTTGAAACCACTTATAAACTGTTCTAATCGAAGGTGCAGAGTCACCATAATGTTTATCAAGCTTCTCTTTAGTCTCCTGAGGCGTTTTGCCTTTCATAAAGTAATGTTTAATCACCACACGAAATTCTTTTTCGTCCATTTCTTGAAAATCACTCGACTTCTTTGATTCACACGAATGCCAAACACAAGGAAATAGACCAATATGGCTGAAACTTGGTGTGCGTTCATTCAAGAGATGCTACTAACTAAACATGACCTCGATACGCGCCGGTGGTGCCATCTCTCGGACTTTGCACGGACTTTTCAAACCAGCCTCGTATATATATATATATATATATATATATATATATATATATATATATATATATATATATATATATATGTATATATATATATATATATATATATATATATATATATATATATATATACAGTAATACCCCGCTTTACGCGAGGGATACGTTCCGAAAAAAATCGCGTTAACTGAAATTCGCGTATATCGAGGTTTATGATTAAACATAGTCAAAATTTAATACAAAAAAATACAAATCATTTTAATCAATCACTTTAATTCTAAGAACACTTTATGCAATACATACTCTTATTTTTTACGGAAAAATACATCTATTGTCTTTTGGGTAACGTTTTGTTTTACGTTCTTGTAAAATACGTTCATAACACCCAACACTGTTTTTAATTGTTTGACACACGGTCAAGACACGGTCATCATTATTGTCTATACTCTGCAATATGTCCAAACCTGAATAAATTTTTGAAAGTGCATTTTGTATTTCCCCTGAAGATAAAACTTTCTCTTCTACTTGTTCTTCCTCATCGTAGATAGGATTATTCTGTAACTCGATCAGATCTTCATTGCTAATAGGATCGTCGTGCGTTGCTACAAGTTCTACGAGATCTTCTACCGTGACATCTTCAAGTTCAGACCCCTCAATCATTGCAGCAATGTCTTCAAGCACTTGTCTCTGCATCTGGACAATTCTTCTAGGTGCTTCCACTACATCTGGCCAAAGATTACGCCACACCCCATTCATACAACTCATTTTAACTTCCTTCCAAGCCTCTTCTATGTTGTGAATAGACTTCATAATGTTGTATGACTTCCACCTCTCTCGCATAGACTGTCTTCCTTCCCCGTCAGTTTCATGAATTAGTTGGCTAAAAGTGCGGCGATGGTAATAAGCTTTGAAGTTTGCTATTGCTCCCTGGTCCATAGGTTGTAATATTGACGTAGTGTTTGGTGGAAGGAACTTTACGTACACTTTTAAGTCTCTGGGCGTATCAAGTGAGGTTGGATGTCCTGGGGCATTGTCTAAGAGTAATATAACTTTAGGTTCAAGCCCATTTCTGTCACAGTATGATTTGACTGATGGGCAAAAACTATTAGAATACCATTCTTGAAAAATTTCCCGTGTAACCCACGCCTTTCTGTTTGATCGCCACACAACTGGTAGACTTGTCTTGTCTGTGCCTCGCATTGCACGGGGTGTTTCTGAATGGTACACTAGTAAAGGTTTCAGTTTGAAATCACCAGTGGCATTACCACCCAGCAGAAGTGTTAGTCGATCTTTCGCAGCTTTGAAACCACTGGCTTGACGTTCTTCCTTAGAAATGAATGTTCGAGATGGCATTTTTTTCCAGTAAAGTGCGGTCTCATCAACATTGAAGATGAGACAAGCAGGAATTGTCTCTCGTCTAACGAAGTCTTGAAACTTGTCTGGAAACTCAGCTGCAGCTTGAATGTCCGCGCTGGCCGCCTCGCCTGTTATGTGGATATTGTGAAGATTAGAACGCTGCTTGAACCGATGGAACCAGCCTCTGCTGGCAGCAAAAGTCGGAGTGGCACTCCCTTCTCCTTCTTTTGTTTTCAGCATCTCATACAAAGATTTTGCTTTTGTGCATATGAGATCTTGACTTAGTGGTGTGTTCTTCTTATTCAAATCTTCGATCCAGACTGACAGTAATTTCTCCATTCTTTCTAAGATAGATGATCTCGAACGAGAAAGTTTTTGTTGCACTTATAGGTGTTGAACCTTCGCTGGAGATTTTAATTTTTTCCCGATTTTTATAAATCGTTCTCACAGTCGATTCTGAGAGTCCAAAATCTCTCCCAACAATTGTTGCTTTGCCTCCATTTTCCATTCTTCTTAACACTTTCATCTTCAATTCCAAAGTGACGCTTTTACGCTCTTTTTTCTTTACAGGCGGCATTTTTAACGTAGGGTTAAATTATGTATGTATGTATCTCCAATAAATATTAAAACAAAACTGCCAGCCGACCGAACTAACATTACGGAACAAATGAACACACGAAACGAACGAGGAAATCCCCATAGAACAAAGTCGAAGGACAGGGAATTCCCAATTCTTCAAAGAGAATATTCAGAGAAAGCGGGGATCCCCCCGCGACCATAGAGAAGTTAATGACTACATGAGCGCGAAATTTGAAATTCGCGTTATAGTGAAACCGCGCGTAACGGGGTCGCGCTAAGCGGGGTATTACTGTATATATATATATATATATATATATATATATATATATATATATATATATTATATAAATATATATAGAATGTTTATTTATATATATATATATATATATATATATATATATATATATATATATACATATACATATATATAAACATTTTACTATCCAAAAAATTACACAATCTATATAGCCCGAAGGGATGATAACCGTGCAGAAAACTAATAGAATGGAGATCCAGACAAGACAAAAGGGACAGAGGTAGATCACCAACAAGATGGAGCGATGACGTCAAAACAGTGGCAGAAAATTGGGTTAACACAGCTCAGGACTGAGATCAGTGGAAGTTCTTAGAGAAGGCCTATATCCAGCAGTGGATGAGGACGGCTGATATATATATATATATATATATATATATATATATATATATATATATATATATATATATATATATGTTATATATTAATATATATATATATATATATATATATATATATATATAACATATATATATATATATATATATATATATATATATATATATATATAATAATTTTTCTGTTGAACCTTTTGTTTACATAAACTTGGTTGGTTTCTCTTGGGTACTTAGGTTCTTTTGGAAAATACAAACTAGTTGTTTATTTGACCTTTCGCCTATTTTTTTAGGCATTTTCAAAAATATATATTCTTTTATTCATTCTAAAATTAGAAAAGACATGGTAAATTCTTTTTGGTCTAAACTAATCGAGAGTACATACCTTGAAAGTCAACTATTTGTATGTTAGTAAATTTCAAATTCTATATTTCTTGTCGACATATCGTGTTTCGTATTTTTTATTGATTTTATATTTTTTTTATTATCTATAATAGGCGTCTTAACAAAAAACTGTTATTGATATTAAGTATATATACCATTTTGTATTATTAAGAGGATATGTATGCCACCATATTTATTTTTTAATTAAATTTGTGTATATGTGACTGATTCCTCCTATGTCAGCCCTATCATTCACAGTGTTTTCATCCCTCATCGAAATAAAAAAAAATAGATTTTTGAAAATACCTAAAAAAAAAAATAAGGCGAAACATCAAATAAACAACTAGTTTGGATTTTCCAAATGAGCCTAAGTACTCAAGAAAGTTTATATACATATATATATATATATATATATATATATATATATATATATATATATATATATAATATATATATATATGTATATATATATATATATATATATATATATATATATATATATATATATATATATATATATATATATATATATATTGTTATGTATGATACGAACAACTTACATAACAAAATGGAGTAAACTATTTTTATATTCTTTAAAAGTATTTCTGATCAAAATTTTCTCATGTTTTCCTAACAAATACTAGTAATGTGGATTTTTGTTGAAAGAAATTATCCTAAAAAGCACCACCTAGCACCCTGAAGAAAAAAATAAAATATTTTCGAAAGCTTGGCGTAGCTAAGAAGGTGTAAAAAACCTTTTAGCCCTATTCCCATAACCGCTTACCCCAAGAATTTCAAGTTTGCTGTTTAACTAGTCTGTCAAGACTACCCTCCCCCTTAATATAAAAATAAAATTTATATATATATATATATATATATATATATATATATATATATATATATATATATATATATATATATATACAGTGACTCACAGCTTAAATGATGCAGTCGCTATAAGAAAATACTAACTGATCTCAGTACCTCTTTATTTATTTGGAAAAAACAACTTATTGAAATTAAATTAGTAAAGTCTCCTAAAAAAGTATGAATTACTTTTTGTCTTAAATATGCCTTACTTAATTAACAATAAATTATTAATTAAATTATATGCGATTTTAACGTTACAGCTTAAATGATGCAAAATTCAATATACCAAAATTATTAGAAAAACAAACTGTAGAATTTGAAATAAGTCTGCTAATATTTGGTCGGGCCTCCCTCATTATCAATAACGGCTTGTAATCTTCTGGACATTGATTCAACTAACTTTCTAGTATACTCCGGGGAAATAGTGTTCCATGCTTCAGTAATTTTTACTTTTAATTCAGTTTTATTTGATATTGGGGCACTATTTACTTTATTTTTTAATGTCAGCCACAAATTTTCAATTACATTTAAGTCTGGGGACTGGGCTGGTGTTTTAATAACATTTGGACAGTTATAAAGCAACCAACTGCGGACTCGAAATGACGTGTGCTTTGGATCATTGTCGTGATAGAACCGATAATTGTTTTCAATATCTAATTTTTGGCCACTAGCGACGAGATGCTGCCTTAGTATATCCAAGTACACATATTGGTTCATATTCCCTTCGACGAAATGCATGTTACCTACTCCTGCAGATGACATACAGCCCCATAACATCACTCCACCTCCACCGTGCTTTACCGTAGCTTTCATATTTTTCAATTTTAATTCTTCGTTAGGCTTTCTCCACACTGATATTTTCCCATCGGACCCAAATAAGTTTATTTTGGTCTCATCAGCAAATATTACTGAATTCCAGAAGTTCAAGTCTTTATTGATATGCTCTCTGGCAAATTTCACGCATCTATTTCTTTGGCTAATGAAAGACTTATTTCTAGCAGTTCGACCATGTAAATTATTATTTCGCAAGATCCGTCGAACTGTTTCGGGGTTACACCTTTTTCCAAACTGTCTTTCCACCTCGGCGCACAACTTTAGCGCACTTTTTTTTGGATTATTTGATACCTCTCTTAAAATCCATCTTTCTTCACGTTCATTGAAGATCTTATTTGGAGCCAACCTTGACTTATTCTTGACTCTATTTTCATTCCGGTAACGTTCAATGATATGCTGAACAGTTGACGAACATTTATTTACCATTTTGGCTATGTCTCTTTGGATGTATCCATTCCTGTAATGAATAATAATTAAATTTCTCTCAGAAATTGTAGTTCGACGACCCATTCTTAAACAATTTCGCTTTATTGAATGAAAAAATGTCAAACTAAACAAAAAACAATTGCACTAAGAAATCAAAGCAACGCCGCCTTCGTAAATTTCAAAATGCGATAAGTTTTTGACCCCTGTTGTTATTTTGCATCATTTAAGCTGTGACGTTAAAATTGCATATGATTTGATTAATTATTTATTGTTAATTAAGTAAGGCATATTTAAGACAAAAAGTAATTCATACTTTTTTAGAAGACTCTTTACTAATTTAATTTCAATAAGTTGATTTTCCCAAATAAATAAAGAGGCACTGAGACCAGTTAGTCTTTTCTTATAGCGACTGCATCATTTAAGCTGTGTGTCCCTGTATATATATTAAAATCTTAATGGTACAATGTTCAACTATACTACATTCATCTATTCAAAAACATCATTAATTGTCACTACTGCACAGATATAAAGATCGGTGAGAGCACTTAAGTATTCAAATGAGCTAAGAATTCCAATAATTGCAATATGTCTTTTCTAATCCTCCATCCTAATTTATAGTGTTATAAATACAGTTTAAAGTATCCGTTAAGCTATTTTAGTCCGTCGCCGAATATTCAAATATAATTTTAACTCTTGATCTAAAGTTATGTGAATAACAGTGCAACGCTTCACTCAACTAAATTTATTACTAATCAACCGTAGAGCTAAAAATAGTTATACAAGCTGTTTATGAGGCATATTTAACATTTAACTCATCTTGATATGCGTTAACTTATGAATAAATATATCTTGACATAATTATATTGCACGCATAGCCAACAAAACTTCGCAAAAGCTGGAAATATTATTTCTTACTAGACAGCGGTAGAATCAACAATATAATAGTATCAAGCTTAAGCTATCTATCTAAGTAAGGTTCAAATGCGACTATCGATACTGTCTGGTGTTTTCAATCCTGCTCCTAAACATACTCCACATTTATTAGCCTTTATCCAGCCTTGATTTTTTTTAGAGACTCGAAGGAAAATTTGGTGAAATAAATTTATTTTACAAATACTTTCAAGAGAAGTGTTCGATGGATGTAACTGGCTTGATTCCTCCCAAAGTGGTATATATTGGAAATGTATATCGCACTAATGCATCATCTGCGTATGAGGTTCACCCTGTTGCTCCCAGTAAAGTAAATCCCAAGATATAAGATTCTGCCTTTTTGCTTTGTCAATAAACGACCCTACTAAGGTTTTGTGCATAGTTGCCAGGTATTACGATAAACGTATTTTTATTTTATCTGTTTTGTATACCCCCTCACTTGCGCCTGCAATCATATTGAATCTATTTTTACCTATATATTTACTACCTGGCAACCCGGTTTGGAGCCCTTTAAGTATTTGATAATATAGACCTAATGACCACAGGTCCCCATTATGATTCGAAAGATACTTTTTATTATTTTTATTTTTTAATTTTACTTACGACTTATAATGTAACGGTTCTATTTTGTCCGTGGGAAAATTGTAATAGTGGCTATCGCAAGAGAAAACATTTATCACTTGACGCTAAACAAATAGTGAAAAATGTTTACGACAGTTTGGTAAAAAGAAATTTGAATAAACAAAGTGCTTTGCATGAAACCAGTGAACTAACAAAAACCCCAATTTCTACGATGGAGGGTATTGTAGGTAAACCATTACTCAGGAACAGGAAAAAACGGAAAGATTTTCAAGTGCATCATGTATACGATTGTAAAAAAGACGTCATCAGAAGAAAAATATATTCTATGTATGAAGAGCAGTTGGTGCCGACACTAGACAAAATAAAATTAAGACTGGTGCAGGACGGGACCAATATACATTGTGGTCGATCAACCTTTCACAGAATTCTCTTAAGAGTGGGATTCACGTTCCGAAAAATCAACAAGAGGCAAGTAATGATGGAGTCACAAAGATTACGAATCGTACGACATACTTATTTGCAAGAAATTAAAAAGTATCGATCAGAGAATTGGCCAATAATTTACCTTGACGAAACATGGTTCGATAACCATGACGCTATGCAAAAAGGATGGGTTGACAGCAATACAAAATGTCAAAGTAATTCTTTACAAAGCTTAAATTCGACCAACTATGGAATACTGCTCCCATGTTTGGAGCTCTGCTCCCAAACATACACTGCATTTGTTGGATTCTATTCAGAGAAGAGCTGTTCGTCTGATTGGAGACCCGGAACTGACCGTCGGCCTTCATTCGCTGGAACATCGAAGAACGGTTGGCGACTTGAGCCTATTCTACAAGTACTTTCATGGAAAGTGGTCGAAGGATGTGGCCCGGTTAATTCCTCCCAGAGCGGTGCATGTTAGAAGTACACGTCGCGCTAATTCTTCACATTCGTATGGGGTTCAGCTTATTACTCCTCGTACAACGCTTTTCAAGCAGTCTTTTATATGGAGAACATCATCCCTTTGGAATAATTTGCCCAGGACTGTATTTCCCACCGATTGCAATTTACAGCGATTCAAGAACAACGTGAATCGCTTTCTCCGCACACGTGTCGCTCCTGTAGCGCTTTAGGGACTTCCCTGTAGCACGTGTGCTAGACCCATAAAAAAAAAATTACTAACTTAAAACTAAACTTACTTTAATTCCATTGTTACGGGTCCTGGGGTAGGATTTTTTTATTTAATTGTAGATGACTCGGAAAAAGTATATCTCCTTTTTTTTGTATTTTCTATTTAATATTACCGTATTAATTTCAGTTCTATATGTATTTTAATACAATATCAAAGTTGGTAAAAGTTTGCTAAGTTGTGTATCTAATTGTTTAAATTAGATAATTTTTACCAATAAAATGACTTATTTACTTTTGTTATCTGACACTAAATATATTTTTTTGTAAAGATTTACAAATGTGTTATGGCTATTTCGTAGTACAACTACATCTTCAAACACTTAACTAAGTCTTAGTTAAGCGTTAACCTAAACTAACCTGAACTAACTCTCAGTTAAGCGTTTGAAAAGGTAGTTGTACTACGAAATGGCGATAACGCATTTGTAAATCTTTACAAAAAAATCTATTTACTGTCAGTTAACAAAGTAAATAAGTAATTCTATTGTGAAAATGTACTGTCACAATGTAACGGACCAATCAGTCAACTCTTTAAATTATAATTATTTTTGGTGTATTTGCCTTAAAATTAAGGTAAAAATAAAATCAGCTTTCAGTATTCCCTATTTTGTCAACATTTCATAAATGTCTAAATTTTACCATATAAGTATCATAATAATTTATGTTATATTTATATCAGTTTATATAAAAATGCACAAAAACTTTATAAGATGATGTTGTTACATATGCAGAAAAAACTTGAACCAAAAACTACTGTTTTAGAGGTAACGACGAAAGGATTTTCGTGAACAAAATTCCCAATACTTTTTATTAATACTCTTGAGATTCTTTTCATTATATCCAAAGCAACATTACATGCAGAACTCACATTTCTCTTAAGTTTTCTTACTCTCTCTCTTATTCATCTAAACAGTGCCGCTTTTAGGACTTGACAGGTTAAAACTTTTTAAATACGCAAAAATGTTTTGAATGAAGGTATTAATTTTATCTTTTAGTTAAGTTGGGAATGTGGAATGTTTGGCACAATGACACTACTCAGTATATATTACCACTACACCAAACACTTTTTTTTTGCACTCGACGCACGTTTCGCTAACCATGTTAGCTTCATCAGGAGGGATGATCGACTAAAGTTAAAGTACAAGTCTACTCTATTTATACTTAGCCTAACCCTTGAATTAATCTGGCGGAACTAATAGCATAAGCGAGACCATCAGTTCCGGTCAAGTAACCAGTAGAGGGGACTATAAAGAATAGGCCCTCTGTCTTTATTTAAACTACTTTTACATTTTATAATTCCCATACTTTCGTATGCGTTCAACAATTTCCTATCAGATACATTTTTAATTAATCTTAGATTATCTAATGTTACAGTATGATCAGCTTCAAGGACATGTTCGGCAATGCTAAACTGTCCTTTTCTACTGTATTTTAAGTGTGCTAATTGTTCTTTAAATCGTGTTTTAATTGACCTTTTAGTTGGCCCAACATACTGTTTGTCGCAATCGTAATTTCATAAATTCCACTTTTTTCACAATCTCTTATCTTTGGGACTTCCTAAGATATTTCTCAGAATGTCTGATGACTTGTAGACTAAGGTGAGGCCTACCTTATTAAATACCATATTGAGTCCCTTGCTATATTTCAGATTATATGGTATGGAGACAATTTGGTAAATGAATTTAATGGAATCACACCAGCTATTTAATATGGAAACAAAATCTTCTATATTTGCTTTCTTTGTATCAAAAGTCGCGAAAGTCATCCACATACCTGTACCATATCCTTGGAAAATATTCAAATCCTTGACTGGCTTCGGTTTCAAACATAATCATGAATAAATTGGCTATAAAAAGAAAATACAGATGATTTTGTTTCCAAAATAATTAGCCGGTATGATTCCATTAAATTCTCTTACGAAATTGAGAACAAAGGACAACTACCTTTTCTAGATATTTTAATTATTAAAAATAATAATAGATTAGAATCTGATATCTACAGGAAAGACACAGTAACAGATAGATATATTCCTAATGATTCATTTCATTGTAAACGACACAAATTAGCCGCATTACATTTTTCAGTTCATCGTTTGGTCACTTTTCCTCTGAATAGAGTAAACTTCAATAATGAAATCGTATTAGAAATATGACTAGAGTTAATGGTTATGACGATGACTTAGTAAACAAGTTAATAAATAGACATAAGTTCAGGTTAAATTCGAGGTATATCCACAAAGTAAGTTCCGTTTCTATTTCTCTCCGCGGCAGCGCTGCGATCGCAGTTCCGAGCATGCGTGGCAGTTACTCTGACTGAAGCAGAAGAAATGTACGCCATTTTCAGATCGCTGCTGCCGACGTGTTCTTTGTAGTGCTTCTTTATGATGTCAGCCTTAATTGAAAATGCCGCCGCTTGTGAAATCAGATCTGTGATTCGTTTTCTAAATGCAAAGAAAGTTAAACCAAGTGAAATTTATCGGCAAATCTGCGAGGTTTACGGACAAACTGCTATGAGTAATTCAATGGTTATAAGATGGGTCAGACAGTTCAATGAAGGACGTGATCAAGTGCACGATGAAGAACGATGTGGTCGCCCGTCTTTGGTTACTGATGAACTGGTTCACGCAATTGAAGAGAAGCTTAAGCAAAACCGTAAGTTTATAATTAGTGCTCTTGCTATGGAATTTCCGCAAATCTCACGATCACTAATTCATGAAATTGTTAATGAAAAACTGAAATTTCGAAAACTTTGCTCACGTTGGGTACCCAAAATTCTTACTGAATAACACAAAAAACAACGGATGGGCAGTACCCTTCAGTTTTTGATACGCTACAATGAAGACGGTGATGATTTTCTTTATCGGATAGTCACGGGGAATGAAACTTGGGTATCTTACGACACCCCAGAAACTAAACGGCAATCAATGGAATGGAGGCACACTTCGTCCCCAACGAAAGTTAAGCCTAAGCAAATCTGGACACCTCGAAAACTCATGTGCACCGTTTTTTGGGACAGAAAAGGCATTTTGCTGATTGTTTTCTTACCACGAGGCCAAACAATCAATGCACATGTTTACTGCGAGACCATTAAGAAATTGTGCCGCGCAATACAGAACAAGCGCCGAGGATTACTGTCGAAAGGTGTTGTTTTTTTTTCCACGATAATGCCCGACCTCACACTGCGAACGTGACGAAAGAACTCCTACAGGAATTTGACTGGGACGTGTTTGATCATCCTCCGTACAGCCCGGACCTCGCTCCTAGCGACTTTCATCTCTTCTTACAACTAAAATCTTTCCTTGGTGGTCGACACTTCAACGATGATGACGAGCTGAAAGAACATGTTACCACATGGTTGAAAACACAGGCGGCAACCTTCTATGAAGAAGGCATACAAAAACTTGTGCCACGCTATGACAAGTGCCTACAAAATTTCGGAAGCTATGTAGAAAATTAGTTTAACAGTCGTAGATTTTTGTACAATAAATATTTTTTCTGTATCTGTACACGTTTTTTTTATATAACCAAACGGAACTTACTTTGTGGATATACCTCGTATTTAGAATTCCACCTTTATTACACGCGATGAAAATAAGACCAAGTATCTCTTTTTACCATATAATCCGAATTATTGCTGGGGACTCAATTATGTTATTAATAATGTAGGCTTCACCTTAATCTATAAGTCATCCGACAATCTGATTAATATCTTAGGAAAACCCAAAGATAAGATTACTAATTGTGAGAAAAGTGGAACTTATGAAATTGATTGCGACAAAAAGTATGCTGGCCAAACTAAAAGGTCAATCAAAACACGATTTAAAGAACATTTAGCACACTTAAAACACAGTAGAGCAGAAAAGTCTAGCATTGCCGAACATGCCCTGGTCTGATGGGATTCCCTGGTTTCTGACTCCTAATAGGGCCATATAATTTCGGAGCAGTTGGATTCATGTTGATTATTCTTCTTCTCTCGTATTCTGAGACGCGCGCGCGGAAATTACATTGATTTCAGAGAGTGTCAATTTTAATTTATTTTAAAAATGCTTAGTGGAGTCACTTTTTATCTCGGTTACGTCTTCTGACTGGATAAACTGATGTATTTTATTGGTGTAATCACCCCTGGATTGCGTTGTTTGTAAACATGTATCCCCTACCGAAATATTCCACTAACCTAACTTCTAATATAAGTAGTTATAATTTTAATATGTTTGAACGAAATTGCTATGTGAAAGCAAGAAAGATTAAACGTAACTATAAAATTTCGTAATAAACGTAAAATATAATTTAGAAAAATTTACGATGGCTTTAATATTTCTACCGCGTAAATCATTGCTAATCCCAAATAAAAATATGAATTTTTTAAATATCCATGAAACATCAATAATACGAATTCCTACCGCTGACAGATAAGCTTATTCAAACAGCATCGCCGTGTGCACCGAGCCATTAACACCGATTTATAACCTCCATAAAACATAACGTGGAGAAAAGGGATGTGTTACAGATTGCCCTGGTTAGAGGAAATATTATTGTAGAACATTTTCATATATCTTTTATATGGCCTGTCGGTAGAGTATCGTTATGTACGCCCTGATTACTTTTACTTGTACAGATTGTTGCATTTCTTCACGTTTCATGGTCTTAAAGATCATGAAAAATATAGGTACTAACTTTCGTCGATCTGTCAGTCGAACTATTTCCACAATAAGGTCGAAATAAAATTAGATATCGATTTGAAATTCAAGTTCATTTTATTCAACTTTAAATTTGTAAATACAGCAAAACAATTTATAAATATGGTCACCTAGAGGAAAAAAACACACATAGCAACATGACAAAGTTTGGGACATACATTTTTTTTTGCAAAATTCGACTTCATTCATCAATATAGTCTCCTTGAAGAGCGATACAATAAGTCCAGTGCTTTTCTATCGTTTCTACACCTTACTTGTAGAAGTAAGAAGTCAAAATAGGCCACAGTTACGGCGATAATTTCTTCACTGGGGCCAATTTACTTTCCCGAGAGCATTTTTTTGGGGTCTGCTGATAGATAATAGTCGTTGGGGGCCAAATCTGGAGAATACGGTGAATGAGAAAGCAATTCGAACTTCAATTCATACAATTTTGACATCGTAACCATTGACTTGTGACACGATGCATTGTCTTATGAAAGAGCACTTTTTTCTTGTTCATTTGGAGCCGTTTCTTTGCGATTTCTGCCTTCAAACGCATCAATAACTTCATATAATATTCGCTATTAATGGTTTTTCCCTTCTCAGTATAGTCGATGAAAATTATTCCATGCGCATCCCAAAATACTAAGGCCAAAACCTTCCCAGCCGACTGTTGTGTCTTTGGTCGCTTCGGGCGGCTTTCACCGGCGGCTGTCCATTCAGCTGACTGCCGATTTGATTCGGGTATATAGTGGTGGATCCATGTTTCATCTGTTGTCACATATCGCATGAAAAAACCCTTTTTATTGCGCTTACACAGGTCCAAACAGCGCTCAGAATCATTAACACGTTATTGTTTTTGGTCCACTGTGAGCAAACGCGGTACATATTTTGAATACAGCTTTCTCATGCCCAAATGTTCATGCAAAATATGATCAACACATTCTTTTGACAACTTTAGAGTATAAGCTATCTCACGCAAATTCGCTTTACGGTCATCCAAAAAAATTTTGTGGATTTTTTTGATGTTTTCCAGTGTAACCACCTCATTTGGGCATCCAGAGCGCTCAGCACCATTTGAGTGATTTTCCAGGGGCAGAGTTCCCGTAACACTTATCAAGCCATTGCTTTGGTTGAACGGTATTTTTCCCCATCAAAAAACAGTGTTTAGTAAACACAGGAAATTCGATTTTTTATGAGAATATCAAAAGTAGTGTCACTAAAACCACTGTAACATGTAAACTAATCATTGAAATGTCATAAAATTTTGACACGTATCGTTCGAAGATTGGTACTTCCTAAAAATCATATGGATTTTTTGAAAAGGGCGACATCTATGTGTCTTTTCAGCGTACGTGTTACTTAGTTCATAATTCAGTGTTATCGCTACATAAATCGAAAACACTAACAATTAAAATAAATTATGAAAATATGATTTTTGTGAAATATCCAGTTTACTCGGGGAAGTCCCTCAGTCAAAGCAGGCAGGGACGTTGGCACGCGGCGCTATTGGGAAACGCAACAGCGATACTCGCCACAGAAAAATGAGACAAGGCGTTTATTTTTTATCCGGTTAAGAGAACATTTTTTTGTGTCCGCCTCCGTTCAAGAGGGAGTTAACATAATGCCAATTATATGAGAGTCGGTCGGGACAATGAGAAACTGTCCGTTCAAGGGAGGTGTCCGTGTAAGAGGGATGTCCACGAAGGGGAATTTCACTGTTCTATTTTTTTGTATAATTTCCCGTTCCCTCACGCGGTGGTATCTTTTATCTTTTTCGTGATATGTACGAAAAACCGAATTTTTCATTTTATTTTCGATTTTGTCGGCTTAGCCTACGCTTCAGAGCAGCAATCCTTTTTTTATCGTATTTTACTATCAAAAAACTACCTGTATGCCAAAATACAGCGTGTTAACATTTAATGAGAACTTTTCATCAAAATTTGCCTCTGACGACTCGGCTCTATACATATGAAGGTCAGTTTTTGACCGACAAATAATCTAGAATAAGACACTATAATTCTGGACTCATCTATGTAAATAAAAAATATTTCTTTCTTCGGCTCGAAATTTTCTGATTGCTCGTAGATATTCTCTTCTCCAACAAATTATTTTTGTTTTATCGATAAGAACAGATTTTCTATTGTGTTTTTCCCAACGAAAATTCAGGTTATGAAGAATTTTTCATAATTTTCAATTTTTTTAAATCTGATAAGTCCTGGTCTTCTCTGATTTCGTGCAAAACTTTATATAGTGTAGGTATTTCTTTTTTAATAAACAAATAGTGTACTTTTCTTCTTATTGCGTTCTTAAAGTCTTCATCGACCTCTAAAGGCACCTTCCCTTTGTGATTCTGAGGTTCGTTGCAAGGACCGCGTTTTCTTTCTTTTAGAAATCTATAGATAGTTGTTGATCTAATTCCCATCATGTTGGCAGATGTTTCCACGATTTCACGGACTTGGCTTGTTGGCTATTGATGCACTAGGGCATCGTGGACGTTAAGTATCATTGTTTTTTCTCGCAGGGAAAATGTAGATTTACAGACTTCGCGAACTTTGACCGGGGGCAAAACTGAAAGTTGAATTAAAAGTAAGGCATAGCCTCTTACTTACATGTATGACAGATCTTAACATAAAGTGAAAATTTGCTTATTCTAGCTTAACTCAAGTTTTTAAAAACTATACTAACATGATTTTTTTTCACCTGAGACTTAAACTTCCTTAGCCTAAGACTTACGCTAGCTTAACTTAGGACTTAAGTTAACTTAACCTAGGACTTATTGTAACTTAACCCAGTTTCATCCGAGAGAGGGTCTGAAGGTCTTGGGAATCGGCGGCGGGCATGTGGTGGGAGTCGGCAGGCGTCCCTGATGATTGGGTTGGGATGCTGGAACGCCTTCTCCATAAACTTCAGATGGGTTTTTTTCATGTGTGCCTTTACGGTAGGCACACCGAGGTCTCTGTGGATTAGCCTATTCCTTATTAACCATAAGGCTCCCGTGATCATCCTCAGGGCCTTGTTCAGCACTGCCTGGAGTTGGGCTAAGCATATTATAGGTTTTTGTTTTATTTTTATATTTACACAAAATATTTTTATTGCATACTTAGGTACTTAGGCACCTACCTACTGATAAGTACTTTGGTTAATTTCATTAAGCTTTATAACACTGTATATTTCTAGTTCTTAAGAATTGTTAATTGTACTCGTTAAGGTCTTTATTATACAAATAAGTACGTTTCATTATTTACTCGTTAAAATAAACTTTGAAATGCGTTGATTTATATAGCTTATTTTAAAGTTGAGAAGGCAGATAATAAAATATTTTTTAGAAAAAGGTCGCACTGTTGCATTGAGAGAGAAAATAAAGGTGGTTAAAACTAAAAATGCAAATAATTAGTAGAGAAATTTCGGACGCTTATGGTTTATGACATTTTAATGTTTATAACCCATGTTGTATACTATCAACTCCAAACAAACGGACTTTAGCATAATATAACTCCCTTCTAGTAAATCGATTTAATTTAAATATCTTCTTCTGAAAAAGATAATACTATATTATTCTCTATTTAGGAGCAAAAATTATTGAGAACTGAAATAACAACATACTTGTTTCAGGAGTAAACATACATCTATTTTAAATATTAAGAGTTTTATATCAGATCCTCCGGCATTAGTGTCTAATTGGACTATCAGTGGATAATCGGATTAGTTCATTCTAGACTACAGTTTCCTAAACGGCTTTAAGTAATTAGCAGACCGAGATAACATTCTCTTCTATGTTAGCGTTATTTTCGAACTAAAAGGGTAGGTAAAGTCACTTATCCAGCACCTTTCTAGCAGATAAAAGTTGAGATGGAGATGAATCGAAATTATGATTATGAGAAATTAATATATTTGTTGAATTTTGTGATTCCAGTAACCCTGAAAATTATAAAGGATATAATATAGGACTATGCTTAAAAATCTTGCAGTTGATAAATTACATAAATAATGAAGATTCACATGACAAGCGAGAATAACAAACACACAGACATAATATTAAAAATCGGTAAAGTTTTTTACCGAGCACTTCCCTTGCTAATATAGGTTCTAAAATCATAACTAAATTGAATTTCTTCACACTAAAATGTATTTGTTTGGAGTTGATACCAGAATTCTCTCATTGTAGATGCAAATACATGTTGGAGTGCGCCCAAAAAAAAAGGGATTTCTTATGCATTTTACTGGATTTTGCTACCTGTTTTGAATTATTTTTAAGGGTTCACCATATTTTAGGCAGAAAACCTCTGATATACAATAGAGTCATAAAAAGTAAATGAGGGTTTTTTTTTTTTTTTTATTTTTTTTTTGTTTTTTTTTTTTTTTTTTTTTTTTTTTTTTTTTTTTTTTTTTTTTTTTTTTTTTTTTTTTTTTTTTTTTTTTTTTTTTTTTTTTTTTTTTTTATTTTTTTTTTTTTTTTTTTTTTTTTTTTTTTTTTTTTTTTTTTTTTTTTTTTTTTTTTTTTTTTTTTTTTTTTTTTTTTTTTTTTTTTTTTTTTTTTTTTTTTTTTTATTTTTTTTTTTTTTTTTTTTTTTTTTTTTTTTTTTTTTTTTTTTTTTTTTTTTTTTTTTTTTTTTTTTTTTTTTTTTTTTTTTTTTTTTTTTTTTTTTTTTTTTTTTTTTTTTTTTTTTTTTTTTTTTTTTTTTTTTTATTTTTTTTTTTTTTTTTTTTTTTTTTTTTTTTTTTTTTTTTTTTTTTTTTTTTTTTTTTTTTTTTTTTTTTTTTTTTTCATTGGTAGCATAGCCGTCCGAACGTAACCTGCTTTTAGTGTTTAATAAATAAAATTGTCTTAAAAATAAAGTTATAAATATAAGATTTATTACCAATAATTTTTTAATCTACAGATCTATGTATATATACAAATTCACGATATGTACAGGTAGTATGAAATGCGGATTTTTTTCTAAAAAAAAAAACACGTTAAATTCGGAAAAATGATTCAAAGTATGCTCCATCGCTTGTTATACATTTTTCCCATCTTTTAGGCAATTTGTGAATACCATGCCAGTAAAAATCTTCCCCTTTTGCTGCGAACCATTCATCGAGCCATTTTTTCACATCTTCGTAAGAACCAAAGCGCTGCTCAGCAAGTGCGTGGCCCATCGATGTAAACAAGTGGTAATCAGAAGAAGCCAAGTCTGGTGAGAAAGCCGCATGGGGTAGAACTTCCCATCTGAGTGTTTCCAACGTGTCGCGAACTGGTTTTGCCGTATATGATGGAGCAAAAGAAAACGCGGGTCCTTGCAACGAACCTCAGAATCACAAAGGAAAGGAACCCTTAGAGGGTGATGAAGACTTTAAAAACGCAATAAGAAGAAAAGTACACCATTTTTTTATTGAGAAAGAAATACTTACACTACGTAAAGTTTTGTAAGAAATCAAAGAAGAGCTGGACTTACCAGATTTAAAAAAAATGAAAATTATAGAAATTCCTCAAAACCTGAATTTTCGTTGGATAAAACACAATAGAAAATCTGTTCTTATCGATAAAATAGAAATAATTTCGAGCCGAAGAAGGAGATACTTTTTATTTAGATGAGACTTGGGTTAATGAGGGACACACAGTGGAAAAATTCTGGATTATATATATATATATATATATATATATATATATATATATATATATATATATATATATATATATATATGTACATAGATCAATAGATTAAAAAAAATTTTGGTAATAAAGCTTATATTTCTATAACTTTATTTTTAAGATAATTTTATTTAATATTAAAAGCAGGTTACGCTCGGACGGCTATGCCACCGATGAAGATTTACATTTTATGACTCTATTTTATAGCAGAGGTTTTCTGCTTAAAATAGGGTGAACCCTTAAAAATAATTCAAAAGAGGAAGCAAAATCCAGTAAAATGCATAAGACATCTCTTTTGGGCACACCCCAACATGTATTTACATCTATAATGAGAGGATTATGCTATAAATTCCAAACAGATACACTTTAAATATGTGAATTGTATTATTCTTAATATTATTTTACATAAACTCCACAGACTTCTTAACTTTTTTGAACCTGAATTATTGGCATAATTATTTTCGCTGTACTCTTATCTAAAAGGGCTCTAAAAATTGCTAGAGAGTAAAAAAAAGGAAAAGTATTGCAGGCTGTTTGTCAAGCGAATTATTGTTGTACACGTTTCCGTATTTTTCTTTTTATTGCCAGTTTTCTAGCATTCCAAGTGGTTTATTCATATCAAAAGGAATTGCCTTTTTATTGCTTTGGTAATGGCAATAAAATTCCTGGCTGCTTTATATAAATTTAACATCTGTGTATAGGGATACTTTTAAAAATATATTATTTGAGTTTTCTATAGTAAGTGTAATATTGTGACGAAAGTCAAAGAATAAGTACATTTGTACATACAATACGTGTTTTCTCAAGATCACAAAAAATTAATAGTTTCGGGACTCTATGCCAATATATTTTTCACTACATTTTTAACACTATCTTGTAAATGGGACGGACAATCCAAATGAGTTTGATTCTGTGACATACCGATCTCAGAGACTTTCAGACGGTTTTTCGTCATCCACCCTCGATAATGTGTGGCTTTCATATAGGTGTGCCTGTTCCGACTGGTTATCTTATGTTTCGAGTGTATATATATACGAGGCTGGTTTGAAAAGTCCGTGCAAAGTCCAAGAGATGGCATCACCGGCGCGTATCGAAGTCATGTTTAGTTAGTAGCATCTCTTGAATGAA
This sequence comes from Pachyrhynchus sulphureomaculatus, assembly GCA_019049505.1. Classification (NCBI taxonomy): domain Eukaryota; kingdom Metazoa; phylum Arthropoda; class Insecta; order Coleoptera; family Curculionidae; genus Pachyrhynchus; species Pachyrhynchus sulphureomaculatus. Next base: position 12,985,566 of record CM032454.1, read on the forward strand.
CGCACACCAAGTTTCAGCCATATTGGTCTATTTATTTGTGTTTGGCATTCGTGTGAATCAAGGAAGTCGAGTGATTTTCAAGAAATGGACGAACAAGAATTTCGTGTGGTGATTAAACATTACTTTATGAAAGGCAAAACGCCTCAGGAGACTAAAGAGAAGCTTGATAAACATTATGGTGACTCTGCACCTTCGATTAGAACAGTTTACAAGTGGTTTCAAAATTTTCGGACTGGCCATATGGGCACAAGTGACGCTGAACGTTCTGGACGGCCTGTGGAGGTTACGACTCCAGAAATCATTGATCAAATACATGGTATGGTGATGGATGACAGAAGAGTTAAGGTGCGTGAGATTGCTAGTGCTGTGGGCATCTCGACTGAATGAGTACATAATGTTTTGCATAAACATTTGGACATGAGACAGCTATCCGCAAGATGGGTGCCGCGATTGCTCACGTTTGACCAAAAACGGAATCGTGTGAAGTGTTGCAAGGATGGTTTGCAGCTGTTCCAGAAGAACCCGGAGGACTTTAAGCGTCGTTTCGTCACTGTGGATGAAACATGGATACATTACTATACTCCTGAGACCAAACAACAATCTAAACAATGGGTTACCAAGGGGGAATCTGCACCAAAAAAGGCGAAGACCGTTCCTTCGGCCAGAAAGGTTATGGCGACTGTCTTTTGGGATTCGCAAGGGATAATCCTCATCGACTATCTGGAAAAGGGTAAAACTATTACAGGTGAATATTATTCATCGTTATTGGACCGTTTGAAAACCGAGCTGCAAGAAAAACGCCTGCGATTGGCCCACAAGAAAGTCCTTTTCCATCACGACAACGCACCAGCACACACCTCAGCAGTTGTGGTCGCAAAATTAATGGAAATAGGATTCCAACTCGTTTCACTTCCCCCCTATTCTCCAGACTTGGCTCCCTCGGACTACTATTTGTTCCCCAATTTGAAGAAATGGCTGGCGGGACAAAGATTTTATTCAAACGAGGAGGTGATTGCAGACACTAATGGATATTTTGCAGACTTGGACAAATCGGAAGGGATCAACAAACTAGAACATCGTTGGACGAAGTGTATAAGCCTAAAAAGAGACTATGTCGAAAAATAAAAAAGGTTTACCCCAAACACATAAGTCATTTTTATTTTTGCACGGACTTTTCAAACCAGCCTCGTATATATATATATATATATATATATATATATATATATATATATATATATATATATATATATAATTTCCTATCGAAATTAAATATTAATTGTCCGTGAAAAATATTGAAAAGATATATGTCGGCTTTAACATCCACCGGCTTCTTCATAGCTTGTTCCGAGAACCAACTTCTTCGGAATTTAGTAGAAGACTCCATAAATATACAGCGATATCAGAAAACTATCTGAAGCACAACACACAACAATAGAAAATTTGAATGGAGTAGTGTAATGGCCGAGAAGGAGTGTAAATTGAAGGGAATTAGTATTCAAATGTCAAAAATAAAAAGTTTTATAAATTCATTCCGGCTATATTTTTAGCCACGCCTCGTATATATATATATATATATATATATATATATATATATGGGAAGTTCAGTTTGGCTACGAGGAACAGCAGAGGGATGTTTTCACATTTTGTAAACGAAAATAACTTGTACGTTATGAACACATTTTTCCAAAAGCCAGAACATAGACGATGGACATGGCAAGGCCCAGTTTAACAAGAAACGAAATTGATTATTTGTGATCAAATGACAAGCATATTGTAATTGACACGACAATCCTGAACACGATAAGCATTGGCAGTGACCATCGGATGCTCAGAGCAAAAATAAGAATAAATCTGAAGCAGGAGAGACGTAGATTGATAACACATACAAAGATAAAAACACCAACAGGAATAATAAAGCAAAACACAGACGAATAAAATAAACTACCAAACTTAATGAACTAAACGCACAAATAACCAACATCCTGATCATCATGACTATAAAACAAATAGCAATATCGAAAAAAGAAAAAAAACACAAAATTAAGTAAAGATACACAATATCTCATGAAACAGAGACGACTATTAAGAAATGATCCTACAAATTGCAGATTAGAATAGGCAGAAATAGACAAAAAAATAAAGAAAAAGCTCAGAGAAAACGTCAGTTACTACAGGAAGGAAGGGAGACATCAAATAATAAAACTTATAAATAACGATAACCAAGAGATCGCACAAATCAAAGAGATAAAGAAAGCTACAAAGAAATATTATCAAACACTATATGACACGAGAATATCGCCACCGCCTGGGAAAGAAGGAGGAAATAGAGTGATAGTAAGGAATGTGGGATCTGAAGAAATTCCCGGTGTAACAACGGATGAAATAATGAACTCTTTAAAATATAGGCACAACAACAAAGAACCAGAGGACGATGAAATAACTATATAAATGATAAACTATGGAGGAACATCGATAATACAATCTCTTCAAGCTCTATTTAACCGGTGACAAGTGCCTCATAGAAAGTAAAACACCAACTCCTTGGGTAAACGATTTGATTGTGCTTATATTTAAAAAGGGAAACAAATTTAAATTGGAGAATTACATACCCATCAGTCTGTTATCGTTACTGTACAAAATCCTCACTAGAATCATAACGTATAGATTAGCAAAGAAATAAGACAGTTATGAACTACGTGAACAAGCGGGATTTAGACGGGGATACAGCACTTTGGACCATCTTCAAACAATTAGATTACTAGTCGAAAAAGCAAATGAATATAAGGTCACCTTTTGGATAGCAATGTTTGACTACCAAAAAGCATTTGATTCGGTAGAGATATGGGCAGTTCTTAACACCTTAAGTAACAGCAGAGTCGATGAACGGTACACAACTCTTTTTAAATATATATATATATATATATATATATATATATATATATATATATATATATATATATATATAATAAAAACACTGTTTTTAGTCAATTTCCACTGGTTTATTTAAATTTTGCGATGACGCGTTTCGCTGTCGATGCAGCTTCTTCAGATCTACATTTTACACTGTCAAGTTAGGTTTAATATTCACAGTTTTATATAATTTCTTAATTATAATATTACACCTAATTAAATTACATTGATAGTATTGGAAAATCCACACAGATTTGGAGTTAAGAGAATAAATTCATTAATGGTGAATTGCTTAAATCTACCTGGTCGTTGAGTAAAGTACCTGTAGTCCTTAATCGATTTATTTGCATAGTCTCTAAAAGGTTTAGTTTTAAACCTTTTTGTTGGGTGTGTAAAATTTTGAAATTCTTGTTAAATGTGTGATTTTCTGTTAATAGATGATTAGCATATGTTGAATTAGATTTTCTATGGATGAAACTTTTTTCGTGTTCTGTAATTCTTTGTCTAAATGTACGTCCAGTTTGTCCGATGTATGTTTTAGGACATGACCCACATGTTAATTGATAAACCCCTGATTTGTTGTCTTTATTGATTTGTGGTTTGTAGTTTTTAAGGTATTTCCCTATAGTATTGTTAGTCTTGTACGCTATGTTGATATTTTTTTGATTTAAAAATTTTTCCCCAGTTTTTCCGTTGGTTTGCCGAAATAGGTTAAGCATTTAAAAGTGGTATTTCTGTCCTTAAAACGTGGGTATATTTCTGAGATAGCCTTGTTTCTAAGTTTTTTCTTAACGATACTATTGATTAAAGTAACCGAATAACCGTTGTTAACGGCTACTTGTTTTATGTAGTTTAATTCTTTAGTAAAATTTTCTTCTGATAAGGGGATATTAGTTAGTCTATGTATAAAACTATGATAAGCGGCAAGTTTATGATGGTTAGGGTGATGAGAACTATTGTGAATTGTGGTATCTGTATGACAAGGTTTGTGATATATTGCAAATTCATGTTTTTTCCTGGCTTTACTGATTGTTAAGTCTAGGAAATTGATTTTCCCTTCGACTTCTTCTTCCATTGTAAAACTGATATTTTTATGTAAAGAATTAATATACTGTAAAAAGTGAGTTAATTGTCTGTCCGTACCTGTAAAGCATACAATTATATCGTCTACGTATCGATACCAGTATAGGCAATTACTACTATTGTTGTTATGGTTGTTAAATATCATTGTTTCAATACTGTCCATGAAAATTTCGGCAAGTAATGGACTCCCCATAATTAACCCTTCCTTACTATTGTAGAATGTATTGTTAAATGAAAAATAATTTTGTCTTAGGCAAGTTCTTAATAAATTAATTATGTCCATTTTTATAACTTCATTTACTTTGTTTTTTGTTAATAGGTTCTCTATTAAAATTATTGTTTCGTCTGGAGGAACACTTGGAAATAAGTTTTTGACATCGAAAGAGACTAATTTAGAATTATCTGGAATTGTTATATTCTTAACTTTATTCACGAGTTCGTATGAGTTTTTGATACTATATTTAGGTTCAAATTTGGTATGATATTTGATTAAATTAATTAAAAAGGATGACGTCTTATATGCTGGAGCAGACATGTAGGAAACAACTGGTCTGATTGGGTGGTCAAGTTTGTGTAGTTTTATGAGTGAATAAAGTTGTGGGATTTGGGGATTCATATTTATCAATTTAATTTTATCTTTATCGTGAATGATACTTTTAGCCTGTTCAATTTGTTCTGCAACAATCCAAAATTTGAAACAAGCTGATATAAGCTTTCTAGCTTCAAACTACTTCAAGTTACTAAATCGATTAAGGACTACAGGTACTTTACTCAACGACCAGGTAGATTTAAGCAATTCACCATTATTGAATTTATTCTCTTAACTCCAAATCTGTGTGGATTTTCCAATACTATCAATGTAATTTAATTAGGTGTAATATTATAATTAAGAAATTATATAAAACTGTGAATATTAAACCTAACTTGACAGTGTAAAATGTAGATCTGAAGAAGCTGCATCGACAGCGAAACGCTTCATCGCAAAATTTAAATAAACCAGTGGAAATTGACTAAAAACAGTGTTTTATTATATATTTATAATGAATTTCCATCAAGTAGAAGCTACAACAATCCAATATATATATATATATATATATATATATATATATATATATATATATATATATATATATATATATATATAAATGACATATCACAAATAATGCTTGAAGAAAAAACAAATAAAACCAAAATTAAAAAAGGAATTAGACAAGGCGATTCGATATCCAAAACTGTTCACTTTGACTCTAGAAGACGTGTTCAAATCACTAAAGTGGGAAAATAAAGGAATACTAATAGACGGTGAACGATTAAATCACTTAAGGTTCGCAGATGATATCACTCTGATCGCCAATACAAAAAAACAATTACAAGAAATGCTGTTGGAATTATATAACAATTCTCTAGAAATAGATCTAAAAATAAACTTCACCATGGGAAGTTTAGTTTGGGTACAAGGAATAGCAGAGAAGAAATGTTATCAAATTTTGTAAACGAAAATAACCTGTACGTTATGAACGCATTTTTCGAAAAGCCAGAACATAGACGATGGACATGGCAAAGCCCAGTTTAACAAGAAACGAAATACACAATGGCAATAGTGTTTGTGCTGACTTGGCTTGAACGCGTCAGCTAAACATGGAACCACATTGCCCAAAGGGGAGAAAGAAGAACCAAAGTAAAAATAATAATAAACGTGTACTTTTATTAAAACACAAAATAATAAATGTACAATATTTTTCCATAAACTAAACGCTTATCAATATCATTGTCAGGCCAAGTTTAGATTTATATGTTACTACTCCCCCATTGAACCTAAAGATAGCACCACAATCTTTCAAAGTTACCATATGGGGACAATAGATGTATAGTTTAAAAGTATATAGAAGAAAATGATTATTCGAAAGAAAATAAGTAAAACACATTATAAATAAGGTACATAATCGAGTAAAACTTAGCGAAAGTGATGATAACAGAAAGGAACTATTAATAGAAGGTGAAAGAATAGAACAGGTACAAACATTCATATATTTAGGACAAAAAATCGAAGACTGATTTGGATAGAAAAGTCTCGTTAGCTTGGTCTGCATTGGGAAGTTTACAATCTACATTTAAATTGGACATCCCAAATACAATAAAAGCCAGATTATTCCATCAATATGTACTGCCGGTATTACCATATGCCACTGAAACGTGGGTTTTAAATAAAAGTATAATAAATAAACTCCAGGTAACCCAAAGAGCAATGGAGAGGAGAATGCTGAATATTAGGTCGTATTCCTAACATCGAGATACGAAAAAGATCAAAAGTGACAGATGTAATACAACGAATTTGTATATTATGGTGGAATTAGGCGGGGCATATTGCAAGGCTGAATGATAACAGAAGGATACGCCATATAATTGAATGGAGGCCTAGAGAACACGAAAGATGCAGACCACAGACAAGATGGACGGACGACAAAAAGATTAGCAGGACACGATTGGATGCAAAAAGCAAACAACAAAGCTCATTGGAGACAACTTGGGGATGCTTACATTCAACTATGGATAGAATAATCTAATGATGATATATATACAGCCTTGGCCAAAAGTATTAGGCACCCTACAATTTATTTCATTTCTTGTGTTTCAGGGTTAAAAATTAAATTCGTATGTTTTGTAAAATCGTATATTGAGGTAAAATTATGAAATAAATTAATATTTGGTGTGTCCGCCCTTAGATTTAATTACAGCAGCAATTCTTTGGGGCATGCTGCGTACAAGCCTAGTACATTCAGTTGTACTTATGGCATCCCACTCATCCATCAAAACGCTTGTTAGCGCTGCTGTTGATGTTATGCTGTGCTCCCGTATCTTGCGCTTCAGAATACCCCAAAGATGCTCGATAGGGTTATCTGGAGACTGCGCCGGCCAATCCAACATGACAATGTTATTGTCTCTAAACCAGCGCATCGTAGCCGCTGATGACAAGGTGCATTATCTTGCTGGAATTTGATGTTGTCTAAATTAGTGTCGCCAAAAATGCGCCTTAGCGAAGGCATCAGTACAGTTTCTAGTACATCTATGTACTTTTGGCTGTTCATGCGGCATTCACAAACAAGCAATTCGCCGACACCTTTAGCAGCCATGCAGCCCCAGATCATAATGCTGCCTCCTCCGTGTTTGACAGTAGGTACCACGCAATCTGGATGGTATTCCTTGCCGACACGCCGCCTCACGAATGTTACACCTGACGTTCCGAATAGCGTAAGAATGGACAAAATACTCAATTAAAAAATTAGTTATTATTTTGACTAAAACGGATTATATCAGGAGTATTTGTATGTAGTTATTTGTTAAAATAAATCATATAAATACTTACCTCAAAGTTGGATTCCTCGGACCATACAACATTAGACCAATCCTCTTCGCTAAAATGTTGGTGCTTCAGAGCCCACTCTAAGCGTTTCCTCCTATTAGTCTCTGAAAGCCAAGACTTCTTTCTTGCTTTGCACCCTCTAAATCCAGATTCTGTCACTCTTCTCCTTGTCGTTCGAGAACTAATCGGCATCCCAATCTCTTCCGACAGAGTTGCAGCGAGCTCAGATGATGTTTTTTTCGATTTCTAATAGACTCGCGGATGAGTTTTCTGTCCTGTCGCTCATTAGTCTTACGTTTTCTGCCCGTTCTCATTCTGTTGGCATGGAAGCCAATCTCCACAAACCTTTTAATAGCACATTGCACTGCGCACCGAAACCATTTCACTAATTCGTACTTGGGACTTGCCTTGTTCATGTAGGGTTTGAATTTTAATTCGTCTTTCGATACCAAGCTCACTTTTCTTAGGCATTTCTCAAATATAAGAATGTCCAGTTCACAATTAAAACACGCACGAAAGCTTCTTGACACTACAAGTAGTAAAAAGAGACTGATAAAACATTAAAAATATTTTTCAAAAAACCTCATTATCGCAATTTTGTGGGCCAGGTGTTTTATGGACCTGTAAAAGAGATTTTTTATTGTTTCAGTTAGCTTTTGACAGCGCCGCGCCGCGCCGCTTATAGTATTGTGAAAACAATTAGTCTTTTTAAAATATTTTATGAGTTTCACGTGTTTATTAAGGGTGCCTAATATTTTTGGCCAAGGCTATATATATATATATATATATATATATATATATATATATATATATATATATATATATATATATATATATATATATATATGATACTTACTGCTGTAATTTTCAGGCAATATTTTACTACGCCAAGTTGTTCTCTTCTCCTTATTATTCTAGTATAAAGAAATACATTTTAATACATTTATTTATATAATTTATTGAAAATTTCTCTAAACTATATTTTTCGTCGAAAGATTATTTGGTCATGTAATAGTTGATTTAAAAATATTTTTGCTCGTTCACTTCCATTTTAAGTGCAAGTTAATCGGAAGCATTTTATGTATTAATTTCGTCCTACTGATTTCAGTGTTGTTATACACTAAGTATCTGTTTTAAAAAAGTTTTTGTTATTAGTTATTAGTCAGATGAGACATGAAATCACACTTTAAAATGTTCCTTACTTCATTACCATATAATGAATTATTGTAACAGATCAACTTAAATTTTAAACAGACTACATGGAAATAAAATATCAGCAGCGTCTTAAATGGATGTAACTTTTTCTTAAATAACATTATTTAAATAAAAAAACTGTGCGGTAATTTTTTTTAGATTTTCATCGAATTTTTATCGTTGCTGTCTTATGAAAAAAGGGATAAAACCAACAGTCTGCTAGCCTTTATGTTTTTTACAACTTAGTTTTTATTTGAAACACAAAATGTAAATTTTTATTATTCTCCCTTTATAATATTTCATTTGATATCTCGCTTGTAAACCAAAAAAAATATACTAATCCCTTTAGCATCTCGAAATTACCGCTAAATTATCGAATAACAATTTTTGGTCGTTTGACGTTTGTCGTCCTACTAAAGATTATCTTATTACGTCAAACGTTCTCTGTGGAAAAAAAGCTATGACAAATAAAGAGATAGACTGACGAAAAGCAGACCTTGAGTTGGTGCTATAAATGTACCATTGTTCATACCAAGACTCCACATGTTTACAATAAAACGTGATCACACATCTCAGCTGACCTCAGAACTTTCTAATTGGATGGTATGCGAACCCATTGGTTAAATGTACATTATTGTCATATTTCCCAAATTTAAAAAAATCAGTCATTAAAAATCCAATCTAATAAAGTCCGTAATTTCAGCTAATAAAGAAGGAAGTAAATAATACTATACGTGGGTTACTATTTATATTTCTGGCCTTGGCAACAGTAAGTGTTGCCAGGTGCCATCTGACTATTCCATTAGAAACTTAACATTGTTGAACATAACATTTGAACAAACATTTTGTCATTTGAGCGCAATTTGTGTTGTTTACAGTAAGTTGAAAAATTCATCTCGGGCAAAAAATGGAATTAACTCGTAAATATTTTCGTGCGATTAATTTTCATAACTTTCGACATGGATTATCAAGACAAGAGTGCATCGATGAACTTAATTCTTTATACGGCGATAAAGCACCATCCTACAGCACTATAAAAAACTGGTATAACGAATTCAATCGTGGCCGACGTTCGCTCCAGGACGAATTCCGTGAAGGTTGTCCAAAATCAGTTGTTGCGCCAGAAAACATCGCTGCTGTGCGTGAACTGATAAAGCAAGAGCGTCATGTGACAAACCGTGAGATTGAGGCATCTTTGGGCATTAGTATGACAAGCATCAATAATATATTGCTGATCATTTGACCGTAAAAAAGATTTGTTCGCGTTGGATCCCGCATAATCTGACAAACGCTCAAAAGAAGGCTCGTGTCGATTGGTGCAAGGAAATGTTGAAAAAATACGATCAAGGTGCATCAAAGGCTGTGTATAATATCTACACAAGTGACGAATCATGGATCTATGCATATGAGCCCGAAACAAAACAGCAATGGGGTCTTCCAAGACGAGCCAAACCCAACAAAAGTTGTTCACGGAAGAAGCACATCGAAGCAAATGGTTGCCTGTTTCTTCAGCAGTATCGATCACCTGGCGACAGTGGAGTTAGAGCAACGTAGGACGATCAATTCTGAATGGTACACGACCATTTGTTCGCCAGAAGTCTTCGGAAAAATTCCGAAAAAGTCGAAGAAGAGGCGAATCATTCTTCATCATGACAATGCGAGCTCTCACACATCGGCTCAAACAAAGAAATATTTGACCTGCCAAAACATCGGACAGCCCTGATTTGGCACCCAATGACTTTTTTTTATTCCCGCACACGAAAAAAAAATTACGTGGTCAACGATTTTCGACATCCGAAGTGCATTCAAAACGCATGTTTTGGAGTTACCTCAATCGGAGTGGAAAAAGCGCTTCGAAAATTGGTTCAAACGCATGCAAAAGTGTATTGATCTTCATGGAGAATATTTTGAAAAACAATAAAACCAATTTCGATCATAAATATTTGTTTTTTCATTATTAGGCCAGATATATAAATAGCAACCCACGTATTTGTAAGAAACAGCTAAATATTTTGGAAATTTGTACTTGAACACGTTACATATAACCACATATATGGTAATTAGCTATTCAAATTAATGACAACACCGTTATGCATTTCGAATATGTTTTACTACCAAACCATTCTTGTTTTTAGTGACATTATTCGGTAGCCGTGTAAGGTAATTTTTTTGCATAAGACAACAGACAACGTTGGAATTCTATCCAGTGTTTCCCACTTGTCCCTACCATACCCACTGAAGTTTCTAATAGATCATTGATTTGGCGGGAAACGATATTATGACTGACATGTTTTATTTAATTTTTTTATGTCTAGGATCGGCACGGAACACTAATTGCATGAAAAATTGAGATTTATTATATAAAGTAGGAAGATACCGAAAATTATCTCACTAATAATATTATTGTAAAATCACACGCATATTAACAATCTTAAAGAAGAAAATTGAGAATAAATGCCGCCTTCTTTCATGGAAGATTACGAGTATTATCCAACGACCGATCTTCCGTTCACGGTTGATTTTCTGTGGTAAATCTTGATATGTCTTCGGTAATTGATTACTTTGCCTATCTCGCTTTACTGGTCATTTTTTGAAATCTGCACTACGACTAGAATAAAGCTTTTTATCGGTTAAGTAGGAAGATATCTTTTTATTATTTTGCGAAAAGCCAGATAAGTTACAAGGAGAAATTCTTTTTTAATAACCATTTTAACAAGTATCTCGGGAAATTACGAGGCTGGTTTGAAAAGTCCGTGCAAAAATAAAAACTACTTATGTGTTTGGGGTAAACCTTTTTTTATTTTTCGACATAGTCTCCTTTTAGGTTTATACACTTCGTCCAACGATGTTCTAGTTTGTTGATCCCTTCCGAATAATAGGATTTGTCCAAGTCTGCAAAATATCCATTAGTGTCTGCAATCACCTCCTCGTTTGAATAAAATCTTTGTCCCCGCCAGCCATTTCTTCAAATTGGGGAACAAATAGTTGTCCGAGGGAGCCAAGTCTGGAGAATAGGGGGATGTGAAACGAGTTGGAATCCTATTTCCATTAATTTTGCGACCACAACTGCTGAGGTGTGCGCTGGTGCGTTGTTGTGATGGAAAAGGACTTTCTTGTGGGCCAATCGCGGGCGTTTTTCTTGCAGCTCGGTTTTCAAACGGTCCAATAACGATGAATAATATTCACCTGTAATAGTTTTACCCTTTTCCAGATAGTCGATGAGGATTATCCCTTGCGAATCCCAAAAGACAGTCGCCATAACCTTTCCGGCCGAAGGAACGGTCTTCGCCTTTTTTGGTGCAGATTCCCCCTTGGTAACCCATTGTTTAGATTATTGTTTGGTCTCAGGAGTATAGTAATGTATCCATGTTTCATCCACAGTGACGAAACGACGCTTAAAGTCCTCCGGATTCTTCTGGAACAGCTGCAAACCATCCTTGCAACACTTCACACACGATTCCGTTTTTGGTCAAGCGTGAGCAGTCGCGGCACCCATCTTGCGGATAGCTTTCTCATGTCCAAATGTTTATGCAAAATATTATGTACCCGTTCAGTCGAGATGCCCACAGCACTAGCAATCTCACGCACCTTAACTCTTCTGTCATCCATCACCATATCATGGATTTGATCAATGATTTCTGGAGTCGTAATCTCCACAGGCCGTCCAGAACGTTCAGCGTCACTTGTGCCCATATGGCCAGTCCGAAAATTTTGAAACCACTTATAAACTGTTCTAATCGAAGGTGCAGAGTCACCATAATGTTTATCAAGCTTCTCTTTAGTCTCCTGAGGCGTTTTGCCTTTCATAAAGTAATGTTTAATCACCACACGAAATTCTTTTTCGTCCATTTCTTGAAAATCACTCGACTTCCTTGATTCACACGAATGCCAAACACAAAGAAATAGACCAATATGGCTGAAACTTGGTGTGCGTTCATTCAAGAGATGCTACTAACTAAACATGACCTCGATACGCGCCGGTGGTGCCATCTCTCGGACTTTGCACGGACTTTTCAAACCAGCCTCGTATATATAAACAGGCAGTCGTATTGTGAAATCAGATAAAAATCTAGTTTTTTACTTCTCGTGCTAATGGAAAAATATTGTCTTAGTGGATAAAATCACACTTCAGGACTTTTGCATTACTTCACTTTGCCGTATTCTTAGATTACGACCTTTATCAATTACGGCCTTTTTACTTCTATCGCTAGAGTAAAATAATCGGTCAAGTGCAGTTGGACTTGCTCTCCTGATAATTTTCGTTCAATCGACACCCTGTGGAGAATATTCCAGACTTTTTTCAAAATTTTTTGTTTAGTACTTTTCGAGCTTCGGGGGGGGGGGGGGGGGCAACGATTTTTCGCGATTTTTTTACAATAATACAAAGAAAAGTGTGCGCAAGTATTAAATTATATATATTTTTGAACTCATATCTGTACAAGTTTTAATTGACATCCCACTAGATGACCTGGTTATTTTTTTTTTTTCATTTCTGATTTCACCCCCCTAAAACTAAACCCTTAAGTCAAAATTTAAGTTTCAAAACTATACGGTTCTGATGAAGTCATCAATTCCTATATTAGTGCCAAATTTCAACTTTCTATATTTCGGAGAAAATCGGATATGACAGACGGATAGACAGGCAGACGGACAGACAAAGGAACAGACACCAAAGTGATCTTATAAGAGTTCCGTACGAAACACTAAAAAGAGCCTTCACTTTTTAAGACCGTCGCCTGGATAAGTTGTTGCTTTTCACTGAGATAATCAAAAAATATTATGCATAATTACCGCCATTGAAATATATCAGAGGCTAATGGGACTTGTGAGAGGATTAGAGGGTTTACTGGGATTATATCGTATTTTACGTCTTCTTCAGGGTTTTTAGAATTGAAAATCGGAAAATTATAATATTTTTCCCTTATTTTCAATTTTATAAAAATAATCTATGCTAAAGAGAATGACAGATTTCAGATATTAATATCTCTGGATGGAGGTTCCATAAAAAAAACCAGCCAATAGCAAATTGGACTTGCACAGTTAGTGGTCCATACCCTGATTACTTTTAAAACGAAAATTTTTATTACGGAGGTATAAAATGATCAGTTACTTCACGAAATACCCCCCAAATGAGTTTTCAAAAGTCAATATCTAGGATTCGGACACAAACTTGTTTGTGATGGCTAGAAAAAATTGTCTATAACATGAACTTCTATATAATTAGGAAAATTACACACATTGCCTATCTAGGTTCTGTCTCTAGAAAAACTACTATCTTTATCATTTGTATAAGCATAATGCTACTTAAATAGGTAGATAGACTATTATTAACATATTCCAAAAAATGTTTTTTATGTACCTACTAGCAGTGCCTGCGGCTCCGCTCGCGTGGACTTGATTCACTACTATCGTCACTGCTTATTTCTTATGTTACCTAACGTATCTCTACATAATTTCCGTTATCTAGGCTTATCTCTGCTCATCTCCCATTATTTCTCCTTATCTCCCCACTATTTCCCCTTATCTCTCCTTATCTCCCATTATCTAGGCTTATCTCGACTTATCTCGCAATATTTCTCCTTATTTCTCATTATCTTACCATAACTCCCATTATGTAGACTTATCTCTGCTTATCTCCCATTATTTCTCCTCATCTCCCATTATCTCACCTTATCTCCTATTATCTAGGCTTATATCGAATTATATAGAACATATGTATAAATTTATAAAAAACACGTAAATCGGATAAGTGGTTCTCAAGTAATAAGCGCACTAACGGACAGACAGACAGACAGAGAGACGTTGCATTTTATATATATTATATTCTTTGCAACATGATATTGTTCCATATTTAATGGTTTAGGCAGTGTATTGCAAGAGAACGCGCTAACGGTAACCTTTTTTTCCGACTTGATTCACTATTATCGTCACTGCTTATTTTTTGTGTTACCTAATACAAAAAATATATCCTATAACCTAGCCAGAGAACATATGTAGGTTTGAAAAAAAAAGCACTTAGCGCCCTAATGGACAGACAGACAGAGAGACGTTACATTTTATATATATTATAGATATAGATTATTATTATATAACCTGTCCAAAGAATATATGTATGAATTTAAAAAAAGACACGTAAATCGGATAAGTGGTTCTCGCGTGATAAACGCACTAGTGGACAGACAGACAGACAGAGATTCATTGCCTTTTATATATATATATATATATATATATATGTATATATATATATATATATATATATATATATATATATATATATATACATATATATATATATATATATTATAGATTATAGATTATAGATATTCTCTGCTACATAATATTGTTCTATATTTAATGGTTCAGGCTGTGTATTGCAAGGGAGCGAGCTAGCGGCAAACTTTTTTCCGACTTTATTCACTATTATCGTCACTGCTCATTTCTTATACTACCTATCGTAATAAAATCTAGCTTATAACCTGGCCAGAGAATATATGTATGTTAAAAAAAAAAGTACGTAAATCGGATAAGTGGTTTTCCAATGATAAGCGCACTAACGGACAGACAGACAGACAGACAGACAAATAGACAGAGAGACGTTGCATTTTACGTATATTATAGATGATAATTTTCGTTCAGGTTAGGTCAGGTTGGGCCACCTTATGGCGAATATTCTAAGATTTTTTCGAGATTTTTTGATTAGTACTCTTATAGAAGGGGGGGTCAGCTATTTTGGACAATTTTTTAAAAATAATGTAAAGAAAATTTGCGCTTCATATATACATTTTTGAGTTCGTGTTCTTACAAGCTTTCATTTGATACCACACTTGATGACATTGAATTTTTTTTCACACGATTTCACTCCCCAAAACAACCCCTTAAATTGAAATTTAACTTTCAAAACTACACAGAGAAGAAGTGGCAAGTAAGAAACCTAAAAATGGAAAAGCACCACCAGAAGATGGGATACCAAACGAACTAATTAAATATGCCGGAGAAAGCTACATATCGGAAATGACAACGTTCTTTAATAGGATATTACAGGAAGTAGAAATACCGAAGAAATGGACAAAAAGCATCACGATACCGATATTTAAAAAAGGCAACAAAAAAGACTCGAGCAACTACAGAGGAATAACACTGCTAGCAAGTATTATGAAAGTGTTCACAAGTATTCTGAGAAGTGAAATAGAAAACAATATACACATAAACGACGAGTAACCAGGGTTCCGCCAAAATAGATCAACCACAGACGCTGTCTTTGCAATAAGGCAAATAAGAGAAAAAGCTATAGAATACCAGAAACCAGCATTTTTGTTTCATCGACTTAAGGAAAACATTCGACAGAGCCAGGCTGAAAGATATATTAGAATTAATAAAGGTCCTAATTCCGTACCCAATACCACAAATAATCCAAAAACTCAATCACGGTAACACAACAAAAATAAGACGTAATAACGAATTAACAAAGGAAATAAATATAAATGTAGGAATAAGGAGATAGCTTAAGCCCGTTACTATTCTGCATAATAATGGACAAAATCATTTAGGAAGTAAAAAACTAGTCAACGATGGATAGGAACGAAGATACTGGGATATGCAGATGATATTGTTCTAATATTACAATCGGAATACGGCCTTGTAGGACTGCTTTATAGATTCAAACAAGTAGTAGAAAGATACAACATGGAAGTCAATACCGACAAAACAATAGCTAAAGAACCAGTAAAGAGTAAATTAGAAATAAATGAAAAATTAATAGAGCATGTAATGAAATTTCCATATCTTGTAGTACTAATTACTAGCTACCGAGATTTAATAGAAGAAGTGAGATAATAAAT
This sequence comes from Pachyrhynchus sulphureomaculatus, assembly GCA_019049505.1. NCBI lineage: Eukaryota > Metazoa > Arthropoda > Insecta > Coleoptera > Curculionidae > Pachyrhynchus > Pachyrhynchus sulphureomaculatus. Next base: position 13,001,952 of record CM032454.1, read on the forward strand.
AAATAAAGCAACAGCAATATTGGTGAGAGTGGCGTGAACATGTGCAAAAGCATGGAAGATACGAGAATGATAAAAATATGTATGAACAAAAAAACCACATGAAACAAGACCAAAAGGACGACTACCAAAGAGAGATGGAGAAACAACTGGACAGCCGAATCACTAGAGGCTTAGTAACGAAGTAGAACAGGTCTGTGACCTACTCAGAAGAGGAAGTAAGTAACTACACGGTTGTGATTAAGCCATTAATTCCTATCTTTGTGATATATTTGAACTTTCTTTCTCAAATAGGTTCGGAGAAAATCGGCTGTGACAGACAGACATTGAAGCGATTCCATAAGTGTTCCGTTTTTCACGGAATACTTAAAATAAGGCAAGCAAATGTCAGAATAAGAATATTTTGCCTTTGTTGCTTCTATTAATTAGTTTGTCATTCTCTTGAAAAAGATAAGGTGTTTTTTGATATTCATGGGATTGTTTACATTGATTGAGTGTCTAAAAGTCAAACTGTAAATCAAGTTTACTATAAACGGGTTTTGACCACCCTTCGTGAAGTTGTGAGAAGGAGAAGACCTGAAAAGTGGAAGAATCGGTCTTCGATCCTTCACCAAGATGACGCAATAGCGCTCAAGCCGCTGTCAATCAAGAAGTTTTTGGCTAAACATGGAATCCCCGTGTTGGATCATCTACCCTACTCACTCGTTTTGAGTCCGTTGACGCAGGGAAGAAAAAACCAAAACCGACGGAGATAAAGATAAAACTGTCAGAAGATGATCTGCAACACTGCTTTCAACAATTCGTATCGAGCGGTGTAAGGATCGAAAAGGAGTGTATATTGAATAAGATTCGGGTTTTAATGTCAAAGTTCAAGTGTCAAGTCCGGTTATTTTCTAGCTACATCTCGTATAGAAATATTATTACAAAATTATCAGTGTATCAGTAATATGCATACATCGTTTATATCCATTTATAGTGCAGTAAAAAGCTCAAAATAATGAGATAGGCATAGTTTAGACGCATGATTTTATCCTCTCTGGGAGTATGTGTTTTGGACCTCGAAAAACTTTGTGCTTTTTTGTTTATAAACAATTGATGTTTTCAAAACGCGTTTTTTGAGCTCAAAATGTGAATAACTCCGGTTATATCAATCGGATCGAGACGACTCTTCGTAATGAAAATTTCCAACAAGTACTCTTTGTTTGTAAATCGCTCAAATGTGCACATAACCTACAAAATTCAAAAAAACAGACAAAAATCTGTTTTTTTTTTTTTTTTTTTTTCCTTTTATTGTACAGGTCGACTAAGCGAACCGATCGGCTTAAAACTTTCAGAAAATTGTTATAACAAAAATACCCTGAAATTTTGGTGCAAAAATATTGAACCTAGTGGACACAATTGAATCTGTTATTTAAAATTTTAATTACCCTCCATTTTATGACATTTAGTCCAAAATGGATCCTTTTTTTTCAAAATTTAGATCTCGACGTCAACTTTGTGATGCTATTAAAAAATTTTTTTTTTGAGTCATTTTAATCGTTTTTTTTACATTTGTTTATTAATCAAATAACAATTGACATTTTGAAAAAAAAAAATTGTTAACTAAATTGATTTTTTAAAAAAATAAATAAATAAAGGTCTCGCGATTCTCTACCAAATGTGATAAAAAAATTTCAATTTGAAATGACCGAAAAATCGCATTTGTTTTTATTTTATTAATAAACAAATGTAAAAAAAAGGTTAAAATGATTCCACAATTTTTTTTTAATAGCATCGGAAAGCTGGCGTCAAAACATAAATTTAAAAAAAAAAAAAGATCCATGTTGGACCAAATGGCATAAAATGGCGGGCAAATCAAATTTTAAATAACAAATTCAATTGTGCCCACTCGGTTCGATATTTTTAAACCAAAATTTCATGATATTTTTTGCTATAACAAAAGGCATATTTTTGCTATAACAAAAGGCATATTTTCTGAAAGTTTTAAACCGATCGGTTCACTTAGTCAGCTTGTATAATAAAATGAAAAAAAAAAAGTTTTTAGTCGATTTTTCCAAATTTTGTAGGCGTGAGCGACTTAAAAGTAAAGAGGATTTATTGAAAATTTCATTACGAAGAGTTTGGTTTTTTTCATCTCAATCCGACATATATAACCGCAGTTATTCGCATTTTAAGCTCAAAAAAATGCAACTTCAATTGTTTATAAACAAAAGAGCACAAGTTTTTCGAGGTCCAAAACTCAGGACGATACTCCTGGTGGTACCCCAGAGAGAATAAAATCATAAAATTGCTATATCTAAACTGTGGAATTTCAAATGCTTTTTTTACTGCACTATTATTATACAAGCACTTTAACTTGGTGACTGGTGTAACATACAAATTTTGCACACGTTTTTATACAAATAATATCTCAATCTTAAAACACTTTTATAATGTGAGGAAAATATAAAGTGTCAATAATAGGCATGATTGCCTAATAAAATAGTAGTACTAGTATATTAATAACTAAGTCTGTAAGTCGTCTTTAATTAAGCTTATTGAATGAAAGATAACTGCATTCATTTAGGTTAAGTTTATTGTTATTACTATGAAATATAACCTATCCATCTTAATAATTGTCTATCTTTATTAAGACCATCGGATTAAAAGTTAAGTTTATATTCTGATTAAATAGAAATAGTAATGACTTTTATTACTCCCTATCGGGCAATTTTAATACTGAATTTCATAAAGTTTTTCCGTTAAAAAACTTTATCAAAAATTACTCAAATTTAATATCCTCGGCTGTAACGTATATCCAGCGAAACAATTAATTTTCCAGACTGATTATGTAAAAATTAAATGAAACAAACTTAAATGAAAAAAACTTTTTCGGTTTCCTTTTTTGTATTTAATAAATTATCCTCCTAACTGATTGTATATACTTTTTGTAACGATTTGACACTAATTCAAAAGAACTTTTTATTTTATTTTCTGGATTTGCATGCAAAACTCATATACCAGGTGTACAAGTATAAAATGCGGATTTCAGACAACAGATGTTGCACCAATGCAGTTTGTGCTATAAAGATTTAACACTGCGCCATTTTGTTGTATCATCAACAAGTGTCAGACGCGCACGAGTGATAAATTGGAAAAGTGTGTGTATAGTGTTGTGTTGTTGTGTTCAATATGTCGAAATTTATACCGAACAAACAGCATTCGCGGACAGCATTAATTTTTTGTTTTCATTTGAAGAAAACTGCTGTTGAATCATACCGATTACTTCAAGAAGCTTATGGTGAACATGCTCCATCGCAAGATACGCGTGAATGATGGTTTCGGCGTTTCAAAAGTGGTGACTTCGATGTTGCAGACAAGGAACGTGGAAAACCGCCAAAAAATACAAAGATGTGGAATTGCAAGCATTGTTGGACGAAGATGATTCGCAAACACAAAAAAACAACTCGCCGAGCAATTGGGCGTTAGTCAACAAGCTGTTTCCAATCGGCTACGAGAGATGGGAAAGATTCAGAAGACCGGTAGATGGGTACCATATGAGTTGAACGACAGGCAAATGGAAAAAGCGCAAAAACACGTGTGACATTTTGCTCGTTCGGTACAAAAGGAAGTCGTTTTTTGCATCGTATAGTTACAGGGGATGAAAAGTGGATTTAGCGCAAAAAATTATGGGTAGATCTAGGCGCACCATCCACATCGACCGCAAGACCGAATCGCTTTGGCAGGAAGACAATGCTCTGTATTTGGTCGGACCAGAGGGGTGTGGTCTATTATGAGCTGTTAAAACCTGGGAAAACGATTAATACTAAACGTTACCAACAACAATTGACCGATTTGAACCGTTCGCTGCTTGCAGAAAGGCCAGAATACCGAAAGAGGCAACACAAAGTCATTTTGCTTCGTGACAATGCCCCATCACATACGACAAAACCAGTTCGTGACACGTTGGAAGCACTTAGCTGGGAAGTTCTACCCCATGCGGCTTACTCACTAGACTTGGCTCCTTCCGATTACCACTTGTTTGCATCGATAGGTTACGCACTAGCTGAGCAGCGCTTTGGTTCGTACGAAGATCTGAAAAAATAGCTCGATGAATGGTTCGCAGCAAAAGGGGAAGATTTTTACTGGCGTGGTATTCACAAATTGCCCGAAAGATGGGAAAAATGTATAACAAGCGAAGGAGCATACTTTGAATAAAGCACTTCTTATCATTCATCCGCATTTCATACTTGTACACCTGGTAAAGGCCTCCTAAATGGTCTCTAGGTCAATAAAAGAGCACTTTCATCGATTTCGTTTTAATTTATCGGAATACTGAAATGTCACAACGTGCCAAATCAGGCTCGATTTTAAGGTGGAAATTAACGAACGAGTGAAGTGTGCCTTAGTGTACTACATGGGTGAAAGCCCGGAGACTTTCCGAGAGATGGCAGCACAAACAAAAAAGCCCATATAATTTTCAGTTAGTGTCCACTCTCAAAAGATTCGTGTAAAATTTTCATGACATTTTGTCTATTACTTTGCGAGATGCAGCTGTTTGAATCACGCTGCTTTTCACTTTTCATTCAAATCGATGTAACAAAAAGAATTTCGGGTGTTTATTAGACATTGCTTTTTGATGGAAAAAAATAAAGCCAGAACCAAAAAATGACTTGAGAAATGTTATGGCACATCGGCTCTGTCGAAAGCAACTATATGTGGACGGTTTATTAAACTTAAACGCGATCGTACAAGCACCGATGCAGCACACGTTCCAGACGTCCAAATTATGTAGTCACTCCAAAAAACATTTAAAAAATCCACTATACAGTTCTTCCATTTCATTCCATATATTCCAACTAATACTAGCTATATGAGAATCTGAACAATGGTTGGAAAGTATAATATTTTCCTTACACAAGAAAGGCTCTAAGATGGTATGTAAAGGATGTCCCAAAAGTCACGCAAGATTTGAATTTGGCGCCATTTGTACGGTAAAGTGTTGCCAACAAAACAAAAAACACAGCGTGACAGTTCAGGGTTATTAAAAATTGAGCGCTATACGAAAGAACAACGTGTTTTCACTATTGAGCAATATTTTAAAAATAATGAAAGTTTGGCAGCTACAGTTCGGAATTTTCGTACAAAATATGGTTGGAATAGTGATTTAACCTCATCAACTGTGAAAAGATTAATTGAAATATTCAGGAAGACTGGATCAATTAGTGATATTAAACGCTTTGGTCGTCCTTCAACAAGTCGTTCGATACAAAACATTGAAGCAGTTCGTGAAAGTGATGCTGAGACTCCAGGAACATCAATTCGGCACCGTGGTCAACAATTGGACATTTCGAGAAGCTCTCTACAGCGTATTCTCACGAAAGATTTGCATCTTCATGCTTTCAAAGTTCAGTTGACTCAAGAACTGAAGGCTACTCACCACGCACAACGAAGAGAATTCGTTGAATGGATTATGGAACAACAACAAGTGGATACTGATTTTTTGAAGAAAATCATCTTCAGCGATGGGGCTCATTTCAATCTTGATGACATGAGATGTGACTGTTGCGAAACAAATGCATCCACAACGTGTCACTGTTTGTGCGGATTTTGGGCTGGAGGCATCATCGGACCATTCTTCTTCGAAAATGCGGTTTGCCAGGCAATAACAGTTGATGGTGATCGTTATCGCGATATGATAATCCAATTTTTTGTGCCTAAATTGCAAGATATGGATGTGAACGACACGTGGTTTCAACAAGACGGTACCACATGCCATACAGCCCGAGAAACAATTCAATTACTACATGAGTCATTTCCTGGTCGCGTAATATCCCGTTTTGGTGATCAGAATTGGTCACCCAGATCATGCGATTTAACGCCGTTGGACTTTTTGGGGTTTTTTAAAGTCTAAGGTTTATGCCAACAAGCCCACGACCACCCACGACTTGAAGGAGGAAATTAAGCGCTTTATCAACGAAATTCAGCCATATTTATGCAAAACGGTCATGGAAAATTTCGACAAAACAGTGCATATGTGCCAGAAAAGCCGTGGAGGCCATTTACCCTATATGTTATTCCATATATAACCCTGTACTGTATACTTTATGAATCAATAAAAAAATTACAATTTTTAATTAAAAATCTGTGTTTTCTATCAAAATTACTTCTTGCGAGAATTTTGGGACGCTATTATCGTGTCAAAATGCGAAGTGCGTATAGTGTCCACACTTTCTAAATATTTCTAAGTTAACAACGGCTTGAGACAGAGAAATGCATTGTCCCCGATACTTTTTAATATAGTCTTAGAAAACGTCAACAGAGATACTTTACTACATCTACAAATATTTACACCGAATGGACCGCATCTGCTACTGGCTTATGCAGATGACATCGATATCATGAAGAGAAATGTAATCGAAGTGAAGAAAAGGTTTATAAAAATTGAAAAGAAAGCCAATATATAAATGAAGAGAAGACCAAATACATGTATAGTAGTAGACAACTTGACAGAGACAGACTTGACCAAAATATGTTATAACTTCGAATGAGTGGACAGTTTCAAGTACCTGGGAACAACCATAAAAGCAGATAACAGCATAACAGAAGAACTCAAAAGACGTGTACGGAGTGCAAACAAATGTTTATTTGCCTTCAAATGGGTGTTCAGTTCCCGAAACCTTTCAAGATCGTCAAATATCAAAGTGTATAAAACTATGGTTAGACCGGTTCTCCTATATGGATCAGAAAGCTGAACGATGACGAAACAAATTGGAAAAAAACTAAGATGTTTCAAGAGGAAGATACTCAGAATATGAATAACAGTTTATAATTACAGTAGGGAGCAGCTGTGTTTAGAAAAGTAGAAAGCACGTAAGAGGGGCAGAGCGAGCGCGCGTGCAGCGACGAGCGTTCTGAGACCGATTTAATAACGTGCTCAAATATATAGAAGGAATCCTTCGATCCTTATAAAATTTTGGGACAATATTTTTCATGTTCGAAAACGCTCATAAAAAAAATTAGAGATAAAGTAGACTGACCCCTTAAAAAATGCGCCAGATATTTATTTGTAATCTAAGATAATGGCGCCTAGTGATGGTTAGTAAGAAACATGCCACGTCTTCTAGACTTTAACTACCAATCCAGAGATCTACACTGTCATTCTGTAAAGCCGCCGTTAGGCGCTCAATTAAATATAGAGTTTTTCATTAGGGATGTCCGACTTTTGACAGCTAATAGCGGCCATGTTGATTGGCAGATGTTTGACATCTGATATCAGTTGCGTTTAGTAAGGTTTGCGATTCAATCATGATCGTTTCATGTTAAAAAAAAAACGCTTGGATATTGTCTAAAATTACTCAATTACTCCAAAATAACTCGATCCTGCTGGAATATCTCTTCAAAGAATTTGACGAAATGAACGCAAACGACTATTATTTCCAAAAGGATGGCGCACTGCCCCATATTTCCGACCCAAACGTAACTTTATTGCGCGTCAAGTTCGGTGAGTCATTAATTTCACGAAATGGCCTTACCGCTTGGCCTCCGAGATCATATGATTTAACGTCTTTGCGCTATTTTCTTTGGGGCCACGTTAAATCACAAGTTTGCAGCAACAAACCAGCCAGTTTTGATGCACTTGAAGCCAACATTCGTCGTGCCATAGCCGGCGTAAGGCCGGAAATGCTGGGCCGAGTAATGGAAAATTGGTGTAAACGGATTCATGTCTGCAAAAATGAACCGTGGTGGCTATTTGAGCGATATCTTGTTTAAATCTTAAACGGCATAAAATTTCCCTTTAAATAAAAGTTTCAGAATGAATTTTGCTTAAAAGCTCTTTGTTTTATTCAATTTTAAAGTTAGGACGCTTTTAATGGAAAACCCTCTATATTGTGCTTGATGGAGATTATGTTGAGAAATAAATTTTGGGTTTTTGCAAAAAAAATGTTATTTACCTTATTTTTTACTCTTTGTAGTATGTTTAAAATAAGAAAATACTATTTATGGCCTCTTTCATGACTCAAAACTTATTTGTTGAGGTTCTAGTTTCTGTTATTAGGTTTCATATTTATACTGTTGGATTAATCCTACGTTATTTGGTAGCAAAATTTAATTACAAATGCCGTATAATTACGTTTACTTAACATTTTCTCGGTGGCTATTGATATGAGGGCGTGAATAGTTAACTGGTGTATAGTCTAGTTAAACCTTACAAAGCAATTTGTAGTATTTTAAGTATGTCCTAGATAATGTAATCTATAATATATATAAAATGCTGCGTCTCTCTGTCTGTCTGTCTGTCCGTTAGTGCGCTTATCACTGGAGAACCACTTATCCGAATTACGTGCTTTTTTTCTAAAAACATGCATATGTTCTCTGGTCAGGTTATAAGCTATAATTGATTACGTTAGGTAACATAAGGAATAAGCAGTGACGATAATAGTGAATCAAGTCGGAAAAAAGTTTGCCGCTAATGCGTTCTCTTGCAATACACTGCCTAAACCATTAAATATTCCATATTACATATTCCATATTTAGTGGTTTAGGCAGTGTATTGCAAGAGAACGCGCTAGAGGCAAACTTTTTTCCGACTTGATTCACTATTATCGTTACTGCTTATTCCTTATGTTACCTAATGTAATGAAATATAGCCTATAACCTAGCCAGAGAATATATGCATGTTTAAAAAAAAAATCACGTAAATCGGATAAGTGGTTCTCCAGTGATAAGCGCACTAATGGACAGACAGACAGAGAGACGTTGCATTTTATATATATTATAGATATATTATAGATATTCGTTGCTACATGATATTGTTCCATATTTAATGGTTTAGGCAGTGTATTGCAAGAGAACGCGCTAGCGGCAAAATTTTTTCTTACTTGATTCACTATTATCGTCATTGCTTATTCCTTATGTTACCTAGCGTAATAAAATATAGCCTGTAACCAGGTTATAGGATATATTTTATAGGAATGAGCAGTGACGATAATAGTGAATGAAGTACACGCGAGCGGAGCCGCGGGCACGGCTAGTAAGACATATATTTGTAAAATTTTGTATATCGCTGTTTATAACATCGTATATATTTAGTACGTAATGACAAGTTAGCAGCAATAGACTTTTTAGTGTACGGAACACTTATAACATCACTTGGATGTCTGTCTGTCACACCTGATTTTCTCTGAAACTATTTGACATAAAAAGTTGAAATTTGATACTAATATAGGAATTGATGGCCCCATTAGAGCCGTATAGTTTTGAAAGGTAAATTTTGAGTTGTAGGGTTAGTTTTGGGGGGTGAAATTAGAAATGAAAGAAAAAAATTTTTACGAGATCATCGAGTTGGGTGTCAAATGAAAGCTTGTCAAAATACGAATTGCGCACACTTTTCTTTGTATTATTTTTAAAAAGTCTCCAAAAATCGCTGTCACCCCCCTTGTCTTGAAAAGTATTAATCAAAAAATTTTGAAAAAATTCTGGAATATTCTCCACGGGGTGTAGATTGAACGAAAATTATCACGAATGCATTACCTTCAATAACTTATCTGATATAAAAAAAAAAATCTCAAGGTCATCAGTTTTCAACAAAGATCGGAAACAAACTTTGTTGAAAATTCATTTGGAGTGTGTTTTGTGAAGTCACTGATCACTGTATACCTCTGTAACAAAAATTTTTATTTTACAAGCAATCAACTTACGGAACACTAATGTGAAGTTGCCACAGTTTCATTATTTCTAATTTTTATAACATAAATAACTGGGTAATAAGGCTCTCAAATGGTAGAGAATCAAGCATAAAATACTATCTCGGTTGATTTCATGAAATCTCCGTAAAATTATCTCGGAAACTACAGGTTTTATTAATATCATCACTAGGTAAATTCTTTTACTACATTCCTTATAAGGAAAAACAAGCGATATAAACGAAGTTAAGATAAAGCTATTAACGCCCCTCAAAACATGTTATCTGTTGCAACAAACATGCATTTAAGTTTAAAACGAGCTCAATAAAAACCTACAATGTTATCCTGAATGCTTATTAAATGAACATAAAGTTAAAACTGAATAAGTGGTTTTAATAGATGCGTCCCTATTATAATCAACGTATAGTCTAGAAGTGGTAAAAAAATGAATAGCAATTAAGTGATATTATGTGCTCTATTGTATGTTTACTTGATAATCATTTCTTAAATTATATATTACTAGCCGTGCCCGCCGCTCCGTTCGCGTGGTCTAGATTCACTATTATCGTCACTGCTTATTCCTTATGTTACCTAACATAATAAAATATATCCTATAACCTGGCCAGAGAACATATGTATTTTATAAAAAAACACGTAGATCGGATAAGTGGTTCTTGAGTGCTAGGCGCACTAACGGACAAACAGAGAGACGTTGCGTTTTATATGTATTATATGGAATATTATTATTAAGTAACCTGGCCAGAGAACAAATGTATGAATTAAAAAAAAACAGGTAAATCGGATAAGTGGTTCTCGAGTGGTAAGCGCACTAATGGACAAACAAACAGACTGACAAAGATACGTTGCATTTTATATACAGTCTCTGGCCAAATTATTAGACGCACTGTATTTTTTTAGTAATTTTATGTTTCTTAAGAGTTTTTATGCAATAATGGTATATTTAAACTACAATATTATTGATTTTTATTTAAAAGAATTGTTGTGGACTACATATTTGTATTTATTTTTAACATATGGCAACACTGTGTTGACAAAGTGATACATGAACGTAAATAAGTACAAATCTGTATCAGTCGCGATCGGAATCGAGTCAGGTACGGACGTGTTTCTGTGGCTTTATGGACTGTGATTGTTTGTTTAACAGTTTTATACTACTCAGTTATTAGTTTATTTTGTATGCAGTGTTTTAAAAAAGTAATTGGACTATTTTCATTATGGGTAGAAAAGGCGATCTTTCACCACGTAAAAAAGCTGAAGTGAAGGCCCTTGTCATTGCGAAAACATTTACAAACCGAGAAATATCACGAAGATTGGAGGTTTCTGAAGCTAGTGTACGACGCATAAAAAAGAAAATTGAGTCAGAATTGAGAAAGAAAGAAAAGATGAGGTAGAAAACCAATTTTCACTCCACGGTCAGAGAGATGTTTGAAGAAAATTTGTGTAGAAAACAGATTTGCTACCACAAAGGTAATAAAATCACAACTCCAGGATGCTAGCGTAAATGCTTCTGAGCGCACTGTTCAGTTAAATAAAGCAAATAAACATGGAAGTTTATATATATTTTTCCTATTTTTGACAGGTCTGCTTCAGTGACGAAAGCACATTCGAAATTTTGCAGAATAAAGCTCAGTATGTGCGTCGTCGTCATGGAGAAAAGTTTCATCCTGATTGTGTCGTCCCGACGGTTAAACATCCCACCAAAGTGATGATTTGGTCAGTCATCAGCGGCAAGGGCACTGGACGTCTGTACGTCGTCAAAGGAATAATGAAGCAAGATCAGTACAAAGAAGTATTACAAAATCGGTTGATTCCGCAGCTCAGAGAATGGTTTCCAAATGGGGAACCATTCACTTTCATGCAAGATGGAGCTCCCTGCCACACTGCTCGGTCTGTTAAAGCTTTTTTGGCAGAAAAAAATATCCCTCTGTTGGATTGGCCGGGTAATAGCCCTGATTGAAAATGTGTGGGAGCTGATGAAAAGAGAAGTGGCTAAAGATGTGATTACCAACAAAACCCAGCTCCTAGAAAAGATTATTCATGTGTGGAATCATCATCCTCAAATGCAGGAGACAGTACAATCTTGCATTGATAGCATGCCGCGCAGAATTAAAGCCTTGATAGCGGCTAAAGGTGGCTCAACTAAATATTGACTTTTACTAACATTAATTTCACTTTTCTTTAAAACTTAATAAACTTATGCTTTTCTAAATTAATGCTGTTTTATTTATGTCAAATAAATAGGTAATTGATTGGATAATATAAAAATAAAAAACAAATCAATTTAAAATAATAAAACGGTACAATATCACTCGGTAATTAATATTTTACATGAAATCTTGCAGTGCGTCTAATAATTTGGCCAGGGACTGTATATATATATATATATATATATATATATATATATATATATATATATATATATATATATATGTATTGTAGAAGATTGTAGACAACCTGGCTAGAGAATAAATGTATGTATTAAAAAAAAAAACATCTAAATCAGATAATTGGTTCTCAAGTCATAAGCACACTAACGGACAAACAGACAGACAGAGGGACGTTGCATTTTATATATATTATATTCTCTGCTACATCGTATTGTTCCATATTTAATGGTTTAGGCAGTGTATTGCAAGAGAACGCGCTAGCGGTAAACTTTTTTCCGACTTGATTCACTATTACCGTCACTGCTTGCTCCTGACGTTACCTAACGTAATAAAATATATCCTATAACATATGGCCAGAGAACATATGTATGTTTTTAAAAAAAAGCACTTAAATCGGATAAGTGGTTCTCGAGTGATAAGTGCACTAACGAACAGACAGGCAGACAGACAGACAGAGAGACGTTGCAATTTATATATACATATTATAGATATATGCTTTTGGATACAGAATAGATGGACTCGATAAACTGTAGAAACCGGACCCTTCTAAATATTTTTTTTGCTATTATACTTTTCCACATAATATATAACTATATATAACTCACATTTAACAAAAAAATATATCAGTTATCGGAAATCGTTGTACCATACATTAGTATTAACAAAACCGTAAAATGCCGTTTTGTAGTAGTAGTAATATTAGTAGTAGTAGTAGTAGTACGAGGGTAAATCAAATATAAACCAGAATTTTTCTCTCAACTCACGTAAGGTAGACTGATCGCCTTGCCCTCCCATTATTATTTGAGTAGGGGTGTCAGGAGCGGGAGAGACCACCCGATCGACTCTCTCTATCGAGTTTATCGTCAGTAGCGGAATCCCAGAGCAGGAGGTACCAGTATCGATTATGTAACGCAGTATTATTAAGTTTTTAACGCTAGAAAACGTAAAACCTTTTTAACTTTTGCATAGACTGACGAAACAGTGGGGTAAAATGACGCGAAAACTGAAATCTATGACTGGCACAAGAACATCGAGACCGGTAAGGCACCGAAATTACAGGCAATTAAAGTCGAGAGAAATTAAGATAAAATTGAACTCCTAATTTATAGCATAACTGGCTGTAAGGCAGAACTGCCCAAACCACTCTACCCCACCTTACGTCTTATGTTGATTATAAAACTTGTATGGAATACTTGTTTTCACTTGTTGTATTGATTTAGATTGTAGATGTGGAGAAACCTCAGCCATAGCATCTCGTTATAACGTACGCGGGGTCCTAGGTTCAATTCCCAGGAGGTTAGTATTAGTATTTATTTAAGTGTATTTAGTCGGCAAACCGTTAAAGCCGACATTGTAATTGGTGGAAGGTCAATTTGTTCGACTGATGATAAAGCTGCTCTTCCCGCAATGCTTTCGAGTAAAACACCTATTTAAAATCGGTTTTGGATGGATCTTAATCCTTTATCGCTCTTTAGACCGGTCCTGATGGAAACTGTCAGTATATTTTATTGAAGGACCACTTGAATCAGGAAAAATTGACAATGTCGAGCGGGACGTATATTTGATATCGGTTGGTAGTAAGCAAAGCATGTTAAGTAAGGTCGTAAAAATAAGTAGGGTATGAACCGCCGATCATATTGTTCGGATTCTATTTTAGAATGACGGCTGATATTACCTAGATCGTAATTAGGATTTTCGAAAAGAACCATACAGGTTCTTAGGTTTGATTACCTGGCTACTCTCTACTCTCCACATCATACCAAACAATATTATTATTTAAAGTGGTTTAAGATTTATCCACATCAAATTTTTGTTAATAAAATTCAAGTAATTTCCATGCCGAAGGGTTATACGTTATAACAGCGCTATGTATTTACTGTACCAACATATAATGAGATGACGATAGGCGTAAAACAGCGAGCCATAATTATGATAATATCTATATTACTTACATATATTAAAAACTATGCATATTGCTTACATACATTTTAACTCTGATATAACGAGCACTCAAGGGACCGCAAGATTTGTTCGTTACTAACAAGTGCTCGTTATAAAGGAAATAAATATGAAGAGTTCAAAATTCTGTTGATTTTCATGTAAAATAATTAGTAATTAAGCTTTGTTACTTATTTCTGGTGTTCAAATAATTTTTTTTATTAGTTTACTGAGAACTTTCCGAGCCCGAAATGCCCTGGTGGTCAGGTATGCAAGAATATGCAAGAAATGTAATCTTGAACGATTTCTAATGCTTTTAATACCTCGGGCAGAGTCAAAATTTTTTGATGCCTTATCATCTGTTATTGGTACTGTAAAAGTCAGAATCACTATGGGCATCATTAGTGATAGTTTTACAATCTGCTTGAACATATAAGGTGTGGGTAGAAAATAACCTGACTAAATTTATAAAACTGTTTATTTTTCAACTTTGACATTAAATCCCTAATCTCCTTTTCGATCCCTACACCGCTCCATATGAGCTTTCCATTGTTGGAAGCAATGATGCAGGTCGTCTTCTGCCAAGTTCATCATGACCTCCATTGCTTTTTTCTTCACTGTGGAAGGAACTCAAAACGCGTTCTCTTCAACGCACTTTTCACTTTGGGAAACAAAAAAAGTCACATGGAGCAAGGTCAGGTGAGTAGGGTGGACGCTCCAACACGAGGAATCCATGTCTCTCCAAAAACTTCTTGATTGATTGTGCGTTGATGCGTTGTCTTGGCGGAGAATCCAAGACCGATTCTTTCTCATTTAAAGTTTTTTCTGCCTCACATGTTTACGAAGAGTGGTAAAAAGTTATTTATAGTAAACTTGCTTTATAGTTTGACCTTTAGGCATCCAGTCAATGTGGACAATCCCACGGATGTCATAAACATGATCGTCATTGCTTAGAATCTTAATTTTTTCAGCCGCGCTTTCTTTTGCCTCGGTGAGTGCTTTTCCAGTGCATAGATTGGCGCTTGGCTTCGGGGTCATACGTGAAAAACCACGATTCATCATCACATGTTAGGGTGAGATTCAATGTTTTTCAGGATGTTAGTGCAAACGGTCATTTGAGCTTGCTTTTGAAAGACAGAAAGGATTTTCGATACCAATTTTGAACACACTTTGCTCGTGTTAAAATTGTCATGTAAAATTTGCCGAACAGTTTCCTTGTTAATATTTGTTAACTCTCTGACAGTTCTAATACATAGACGTCGATTTTCTCTAATAATCTGTCTGTCTGTTTTTGAATATTATCGTCTGTTTTTGCTGTTCGTGGACGCTCAACTCCAAAAGTTGTCATAAACTCTTGATAAACAATCATCACCATATACTTCTTGCAGTAAACTTATTATTTCTATAGCAGACTTTCCAAGTTTAACGAGAAATTTCACATTAATTCGTTATTCAACATTGACACTAAGCCTTTTTTCGTCGCAAAGCAAATACACGATCCGATGTGCAAACGCTTATCAAAATGGCGGAATAGGTAGAAGAGATATTCAAGCTCAATGCCCCACCATTCCCAAACGCAGTCCTGTTATTTTCTAGCCACACCTCGTAGGTAACTAAATCCATACTTTCAAAGTCATTGATACCATTTTTAGTAACCTATTCAAATAACGTCCAATTGTCAACATTTTAATTTTGCAATAGTCAGTATTTAGCAAGTAGCAAGTCGTCTTCTAGTTCAAATCTGTCGTTCTGAAAATCTGCATACCAGAAGCAATGTCTAATATGTTTTCAGATACATTATCATAAACAGCACTCAGCATTGTGACTGCATCTAGTATAGAAATCTTAAAATATTCCTTTCGTTTTTAGTTTTAAAATCAGGAATTTTCTATAGTCGCGAGTTATGTTCTGACCCATAGACTAGAGCAGGGGTGCTGAAACTTGAACTGCTGGCGATCTACCTCAATATTGTTAGACTACGATCGATCGACTCTGAGAGGCTGCAAGTAAGTGTGATGCAGGATTGTCGTCTAGGTAGGGTGTATCGTGGCATAGATATTAGTTTTCCGCACAATATGCATTTTTTTAGTCAAGGTAAGTGTAGGTCTGCTCTAAAATGTCAATGAAAAAACTCATAATTATTCACAATTACGAGTTTATTGGTTCTTACAAAACAAACGAGTTCTAGTGTCTAAACTTAACTAAAGAGTGAGTTTGGATGTTGAAGCGTGGCACTGCATGTCCTCAACATACTTTTCATAGGATGGTACGTAATTACCGAGTGCTAATCGCAAGCATGATGACATATGTTCGTCAGTTAGTCGATTGCGATATTTTGACTTAATTATCTTCATTTCAGAAAAATGCAGACTCGCACAAGTAAGTTGACCCAAACATTGCCGTCAGTTGAAGGGCGATTTGCCTTAGATTCGGATATTTATCTTCAGATATAAAACACCAGAATTTTGTATCAGATGCTGTGGCTTTGAGATGTATATCTGATATAATCTGCACTAACTCATTTTCAACAGAACATGAGTCCATGTTAAACTGACTTGCTATTTCAGTAGCTAATTCCTCAGTGTTTTTACACACGAAAAAGGATAACTTATAAATGATGCGATATTTGCCAATTTACTGAAATCATAAAAAACGTATTTCGAATTGGCTCAAAATATTTGATAAATCTGCCTCATAAATATCATAATTCAAGTGAGGAATCCTTGCTTTCAAAGACAGGAAATTTTTCAGATCCTTTCTTTTCAGTTGATCTATCATAAGTTGCAATTTACTTTTGAATGCGTTTATTGCGCTAATCATCTGAATAATAGTTTCTCCTTTACCTTGAAGCTCCAAATTAATGGTGTTTAAATGCATTGTGATGTCTGTCAAAAATGCCAAATCAGTCAGCCATTTTCCGTTTTTCAGCATCTGAGTGTCATCACCTCTTTCGTCCAGAAAAGCTGTTATTTTGGGCAATAATTCTTGAAACCTTTCTAGGAATTTTCCGCGACTCAACCACCTGACGTCCGTGTAAAGAAACTAAATCAGTGTGTTCAGCTGACTCACTATATTCCAACTGCAATTTAAAGAGCAGTCGTTGCAAGCTACGTGCACGGATAGAATTCACAATTTTTATTGCAATGCCCATAATCTCCTCCATGTTTAGAACTTTTAAACACAAAAGTTGTTGATGTATAATGCAATGGAAGGAGAAAAATAAAGGGAAATCATCATTAGCTTGACACAATGCCACAAAACCGTTTGTGTTTCCAGTCATTGTTGGTGCTCCATCGGTTATAATGCACACTAGTTTATATATTGGTAGCTTGTAGTTTGTTACAAAATTGAAGAAAACGTCATATATTTCTTCGCCACGGTCTTTTCCTTTCAGAGGAATCATTGTCAAAAACTCTTCCTTAGCCGACATGTCATTGAATACCATTCGAATAAAAATACACAGCTGAGCAGTGTCTGTCATATCGGTGGATTCGTCGAACTGTAAAGAAAAGTATGTACGTTCCATGATATCATGTTTTAATTTATCTGCCATGTCCTGACTCATGACTTCAACACGCCTTGTGACAGTCGGACGAGATAACTGAAGTTCTCTAATAGCAGAGATAATCCCTGTTTTATTTTTAAAATCTCCAAATAAAGTCTCACCCACTTCAATAAATGCTTCCTTCACAACCAATCCATCATCAAATGGTTTCTTGTGTTTCGCCAATATATGAGATATTTTAAATGACGCGATCTTTGCAGCTTTTGATTGTTTGGCTGGTCTTGTGAACATGGTTTGTTCTTTTTTCAAACAAGTTATCAAATCACGTACTTTTCGTTTTCTTAATTCACTCTGTGACGGAAAATCCTTTTCATAGTTTTTATGAACCGTTTTATGATGCCTCTCTAAAGTTCCCACGCTTAGGTATTGCAACTGACGCACGGCAAATGAGACAAATGCACTTATCCTTTACCATACAAAAGAAAAATTCTTCCTCCCAATCGTTATTAAAATGATAAGTTTTACTTTTCTTCGCCGCACTCATTTTGGACTATTTATTAATAGACTTTGTATCGATGTATCGCCTTCAAGCTACAACTCAGACTTACTCCTATTCCTGCAGGCGCAACATTTATATCGGCGCGAACGAAGTCTCGAATGTTCCCGTCAAACACGCCGCCCGAAGTTTCTAGAAAAATCAGCGGGAATCAAAAACGCGGCTTTTCTTGACAAGTACCGCGCGTTCTTTTGATAAAGCCGCCTTTTGCCGCTAGCAGGGGTTATTACGATAAAAGAAAGTGATGAGGGGGTTATTTCTGGCCTAATTGTGGATGGAATAAATTTTAGTAGTTTATTCATTACATTTTGTTTTAGTTACCTAAAACAAAATCTGTGACTAGTTCTATATCGGAATTTTTTTCTCGAGATCGACTCAAAAAGCACACGCGATCGACTTGTCGATCGCGATCGACCGTTTGAGCATCCCTGGACTAGAGTATCAACGTTACATTAGATAGAAGGAATATAAGTTCAATGTTATGTCTTTTAGCCTCAGATTACAGGGACAATTCTCTAGCAGCAATGTTATTTGCCAATTGGATCGAATCAAGCATCTCGCATCTCTTCTATCATCGAACCATTATTGATTGGTACATTTAAACTTCTATGCACCGTAAACTATTTTGGGAAAATCTTGTCTACATCGGATCTTACAGGTTGTCTTAGTCGTTTTCAGTTAACATTTCGCTTACTTAATGCTGCTTCCGAAATTAAATCTCATGATGCCCATATTATTGACAATGTCGAACTGGACAATCAATCCCATATTTTTACAGATATCGACATGACATTTTTCACTTTTTAAAAGTTCAATAATTTTTAATTTTTCCGCAAAGGAAAATCCAGTCACTATAATATAATAAAAATATGTCAGTAAATAGTGCGGCAATCGCAAAAAAAGAAGTGTTTTTAGTGACATCGGCATCCTCAGTAAGGTAATGACGTGATACTCGCTGTATGCTAGCAGGAGATATTTTTAAAAATTGATCGTTGTAAGCGGATGCTCATTGCAATCGTGCTCATTTTAACTGAAATCATATGCACGCAATTTTCTACATCAAGAAACGGGATTTTTAAAATGTCTCGTTATGAAAGAGAACGAGAATTCATTATAAGCAGGGCTCGTTAAAAGCAAGTTTCATTGTATTTTAAAATTTTCATTGAACTCTTCAGTAAGGCCTTTCCCTAAAAGTCCATAGTCATAGAAACAAATGCAATTAATATCGGTTCTAATAAATAATCTTAAGTAACTATAAACTTTTTTAATCAACATATATTATTCACACCAACGCGACGATATAATAGTACATGTTCTAATCCGACATTGTATTAACATGAAAACTCAATATTGAAGCCTTGTTTGGTCAGTTTTAATACGATTAGAGGAGAGCGAGGCAATGTGGAATATCTTAGTTATAATATAGTAGGGACTGTTATATTATTAGAGATTCTTTGTAAAGATGATGTGTTCATGCAAAAAATAGAACATTATTCGGAAAAAATTGCTAAAGTTATTTATCTGGTAGTTATCTTGCAAATACACGTTGTTAAGTCCACTTTACATATTATTTTGGTTAGGGTTATAAATAATAAAATAATAAGAAACAACATTTTCAGATTTTTGAGCTCCAATAACCCTAAAATGGAAATACATTACGTTATACGAGATCTGCCCGAAAAATATTCGACTTGGCTATGGCACCCAAGCGCCATCTTTGGGGTTTGAAATTCACCAGTTCCACCTTATCAAGTTCTCGTCAAGCCGCAAAAACCGCCCGCTCTGTATAAGGCAAGCAGGGTTTACAGTGGTTTTCGCTTTCGTCGCGTTTTTGTTAGCGTGGAGCGGATCGAACAAAGAATTGACATCAAACTTGGAGAATAATCTTCGGAAACGATTGAGATGATGCACAAGGTCTAGAGATATGAATTTACGGACAACATACAGCCTAAGCCACACAGCCTAAGCATCGGCTTAGGCTGCGTGAAGTTGCTTAACGTTTCGTGGCTGTGCCGATGTCCCGGACTGTGGGACCAAATAGCATGATGAGGCACCTGGATACAAAAAATTCCGGAGGTAAAATAGCCCCCCGTTCGGATCTCCGGGTGGGGGCTGGTTCAGGTGCGTCGACATGCAGAGATCAGAATTTTAAAATGGATTTTTGCAACATACGAGGTTTAAACTCGAACATAAATTCAGTGCACCAACACCTGCAATCAAATAAACCTCATGTACTCACTCTCTGTGAAACCAAGGTCAGTTCATCGACCAGCACAGTTAATTATCTTTATCCTGGGTACGATTTCTATTCCCGATTTAGGCGTAACTTTGGAATCTGTCTTTTTGTCAGAAGCGACCTCTCTTGCCAACGAGAAGAGGCTCTGGAGCCCCAAACTTTGATGTTATGTGGTTAAAAATAACGACATAAAACGTATTTTGATGAAGCTAGACACCAAAAAGGCTTCTGGCGCTGACGGAATACCTGCCATAGTTCTCAAAAACTGTGCGAGGGAACTAACGCCAGTTTTCTGTAGACTTTTCAACCTATCTTACAGAAGAAGAATATTTCCTTCCTGCTGGAAATGTGCCACAGTTCAGCCGATATCTAAAAAAGGCAAGAAGACCTTGCCAAATAACTACCGACCAATCGCACTGCTTTCAATAATATCGAAAGTCATGGAAACGGCTATCAATCAGCATCTTCTGAAATATCTTGAAGGATTCAACATTATTAGCGATCACCAATATGGCTTTCGTAAAAATAGATCAACAGGAACACTTTGGAGAATCTCTAGCGGTTGTTCTTGACATATCCAAGGCATTCGACCGTGTTTGGCACGATGGGCTGTTGGCTAAGCTACGTTCTTATGGTATGTCTGAAAAGTTCTGTTTGTGGCTCTCATATTTCCTCAGAGAGCGTTCTTTGCGAGTGGCAGTCGACGGATTTCTTTCTAACACCTTCACTATCAACGCTGGTGTACCCCAAGGCTCCATACTGTCTCCTACTCTCTTTCTCATTTATATTAACGATCTGCTGGAAAAGACCGAGAATCCAATCTACAGCTTTGCAGATGACAGTACACTTATCTCTTCATTCACTTTGAATGCTCGGACATCGGCTACTCAGACGAACATCCGCAGACAACAGGAAGTCATTCAACTTAACAAAGACCTAGAAGAAATTCTATCTTGGGGTGACAGTAACCAAGTGGAATTTAACGCTACAAAAACCCAGGCGGCAGTTTTTTTCTAAAAAGGTTAACGTTGCTGAACCCGACATAGTTATGTCGGGGCACTCCATTCGTCTAACATCGTCACTCAATTTGTTGGGCGTTAATTTGGGAGCAAATATGTCCTGGCATGAACATGTTGCCGGCATAGCAAGGAGAGCTTCTCAGAAGTTGGGAATATTATTTCGAACCAGAAAGCTCTACACTTCACAACAACTGTTAATTCTTTACAAAGCTCAAATTCGACCAACTATGGAATATTGCTCCCAAACATAGACTGCATTTGTTGGATTCTATTCGATTCTATTCAGAGAAGAGCTGTTCGTCTGATTGGAGACCCGGAACTGACAGGTGGCCTTGATTCGCTGGAACATCGAAGAACCGTTGGCGACTTGAGCCTATTCTACAAGTATTTTCATGGAAAGTATTCGAAGGATGTGGCCCGTTTAATTCCTCCCAGAAAGGTGCATGTTAGAAGTACACGTCACGCTAATACTTCACAACCGTATGAGGTTCAGCTTGTTACTCCTCGTACAACGCTTTTCAAGCAGTCATTTATATGGAGAACATCATCCCTTTGGAATAATTTGCCCAGGACTGTGTTTCCCACAGAGTACAATTTACAGCGATTTAAGAACAACGTGTATCGCTTTCTCCACACACGTGTCGCTCCTGTAGCGCTTTAGGGACTTCCCTGTATCACGTGTGCTAGACCCATAAAAAAGAAAAAAAAAGAGTGGTACAGGCCATTCAAAGGTGTCCGCATGTCTGCTGACAGTGATCCTCGTTCCGGCCGAACTTCGAGCACAAAAATGTCGGAAAACATCGAGCGTATGCATCTTGGGATTGAAAAGGACTGTCGTTTGACTACTCGCGAGTCTGAAAGTGAACTTAGTATCCCAAAAAGTACCTTGGCGAAAATTGTAACCGATGTTTTGGGAATAATTCGCGCTGCTGCTAAATTCACTTCAAAATTGCCGACGGCAGAAATTCCGAAATGCATCACAGCATAACATAGCTTCGGCAGCCTCGTATAATCATAGCCGAAACGTCCGAAAGTGACTACAATTTGACACGATCTAATCCCAAGAACAACGATTTCACCATCACCATAAAATCTATTCTTAAAATACTTTTTTTTATTGGTCTAGCACACGTGCTACAGGGAAGTCCCTAAAGCACTCCAGGAACGTCATGTGTGCGGAAAAAGCGATTCACGTTGTTCTTGAATCGCTGTAAATTGTACTCGGTGGGAAACATAGCGCTGGGCAAATTATTCCAAAGGGATGATGTTCTCCATATAAAAGACTGCTTGAAAAGCGTTGCACGCGGAGTAACAAGCTGAACCTCATACGGATGTGCAGTATTAGCGTGACGTGTATTTCTAAAATGCATCGCTCTGAAAGGAATTAAGCGGGCTACATCCTTCGAACACTTTCCATGAAAATACTTGCAGAATAGACTCAAGTCGCCAACCGTTCTTCGATGTTCCAGCGAATCAAGGCCGCCGGTCGGTTCCGGGTGTCCAATCAGCCGAACAGCTCTTCTCTAAACAGAATCCAACAAATGCAGTATGTGTTTGGGAGCGGAGCCCCATACATGGGAACAGTATTCCATAGTTGGTCGAATTTGAGCTTTGTAAAGAACTAACAGTTGTTGTGGAGTGTAAAGCTTTCTGTTTCGAAATAATATTCCCAACTTTTGAGAAGCTTTCCTTGCTATCCCTGCAATATGTTCATGCCAGGACATATTTGCTCCTAAATCAACGCCCAACAAATTGAGTGACGATGCTAAGGGAATGGAGTCTCCCGACATGTCAGGCTCAGCAACGTTAACCTTTTTAAAAAAAACAGCTGCCTAGGTTTTTGTAGCATTAAATTCCACTTGGTTACTGTCACTCCAAGATAGAATTTCTTTCAGGTCTTTGTTACGTTGACCTCCTGCTGAGTAGCCGATGTCCAAGCGTTCAAAGTGAATGAAGACATAAGTATACTGTCATCTGCAAAGTTGTAGATTAGATTCCCGGTCTTTTCCAGCAGATCGTTAATGTAAATGAGAAAGGGAGTAGGAGACAGTATGGAGCCTTGGGGCACACCGGCGTTGATAGTGAAGGTGTTAGAAAGAAATCCGTCCACCCCCACTCGTAAAGAACATGAGAGCCACAAACAGAACTTTTCAGACATGCCATAAGAGCGTAGCTTAGCCAACAGTCCATCGTGCCAAACACGGTCGAATGCCTTAGATATGTCATGAGCAACCGCTCGAGATTCTCCAAAGTGTTGCTATTGAAACTGCTATTGAAACTGTACAAAATTTATCGACCCCATCCCTTTCTCATGAAGTAATATCCCTTAAAATTATAGGTTTCATTCCTGCTTCAGGTGTTAGTAATGTGTGTGACAAATTTAAAATCGATATCTCATTTCGGTCGAAAGTTAATCAGCAAACAAAAGAATACAGACCGACGGAAATTCGAAACTATATTTTTCGTGACGTAGTGACAAAATTTCATAATGTGATTTTTTTTTATATGTACAATACTTCTCTGAATAATTGGAGTAAAAATGCGATAGTACTATTGTTTCATGTTTGGTGGGTACTTCATTTTACACTTATTTAAAATTAAAAAATTTGAAATTTTTGTTGTCCAGTTCACACTTGTCAAAAAACCTCGCAAAATTGCTGTAACAACATGCTGAAACTTTTAGCATTCGAAGATTTACTATAAAAGCAATAATAAAGATTTTTCCAATTTTTTGCAAAGTTTTGAAGTTGACAAGGAATTCGCTCTCATAACGATCTAGATTTTTTTATGAATGTTGTTTTATCTTACAGCCCATCCTAATAAAGACCATAAAACAAATCCCTTAAATTTGCCATCCTTACGTCCTCAAGGTATGCTACATGCAAAGCTACAAATAATTTACTACAGGATAAATTTGATCAGATGGTGGATTTTAGCAAAAGATTAGCTAACAACTATGCTCCATTACATAACTCAATATACAAGTAAGGTAATATTTTTTACTGCTATGTACGTCTATGCATGGTTAGTCAATAGATAACCCCTCTAACTCGTTTATTTGGTCTTAAAATATGTTAGCTACAGCATTTGTTACAGAATCTTCTGGATTTTCTAAAATCAAAAAATAGTAAATATGGATTTTTGATTAGTTTTTATCACAGTCAAGTACCCTTAGAATGTGTAAAGTTTCCAATTCTTCATTTTCGTAGTTTTTACAGTTAATTTTCAGTTATGATGTGGTTATATATTTAAGCTAGGGATTTTTCTTTACCTTTTATAATACCTTGTATATTTCCGTTGTTCTTGCCTTTTTTTGTTATAACTGTGTTTAATAAATATGTCGTTTTTCACTCTCTGAGAAGCCTATTTTTGTACTTACACTTAGATTTCAGTAATGTGCAAATTCCTGACATAAAAAAAATGCTATTGTCAGTTTGCATGATTGCCAAACGTGCATAGCTAATTTTGGCATAACATCATAAAAATATAGAAGTTTTCGTGTAAATATTTCTATCTTCGAAACTGTAAGAACTACAAAATTGTTTAAATTAAAAAAAGCTATCATTTTCGGTCTTGATTTAAAATACGTTTACAATGCAATTTTATTTTGATTTCCAAGATATTGAAGAAGGTTTCAAAATTTATTTTCAAAATAAAACAATAAGAGTTAACGAAAAACTTTGAAGGAAACAATCATAATTCAATCTCCTCTTGTAACTAACTCAGATCATCATCAACTATACGTTTTTAAAGAAGAACCTATGTATTTTATTTAATTTTTTTGAAGGAATTTTTTCACCCCAAATACAATGATGTATGACTGAGTCCTATATTTCAACGTTTAGGTACAAATATCTATTGTATACATAATTTTGTCAGTTCAATTGACAAGTGAAAAATGTTTACTACACTTTTCTTTTTGGTAAATGGTAATTAAATCATTATTAAACATTAAAATACTGGGTAACGACATATTTGCCTTTGCTCTCTATAAAAAAAGTTAAAATATAAATATTTACAGTTTATTCAAATTGTTCTCTCTTGAAATGAGAATACCTAACGAGATATTAGCTCTAAATATTTCTTGGAATACAGTTTCCCGATGAAAATGCTGGTTTTCTTGAGTCCATAGTTAGTAGACCTTCCTATTGAACCACCTGTTATTGTTACAAAACCTGTATACGTCTCACCATAAAAAATTTTTACATCTGTTTTCGTTCGTCTTGTTTTACAGAGAATCCATCTGCAGAAAATGCACCTTCGCTGATATTCTTCTTGTCATAGATATTGCATATTGTGTGTGTGTGTTAAAAATATACGGGTGTAAAATTTTTTTTGTTATGCCAGTTTCTTTTCCAGTTTCGGGTAATGAAAAGTACACCAGTTTACAATATTAAACAAAAGAGCGCGAGAAAGATGTTTACAGCAACTGGAAGTTAGCGTGATTAGCAATTCCAATCAAAACAGACAATTTATTCCGCCAAATTTTATTACCTATTTTGATTGGCATTGTTAATCCCGCCAAATTATCATTACTATAAACTTTTTCCCCGTTCTCTTTTGTTTACAGTGTTGTAAAATGACATTTTTAGTGTTCCGTAAGGAACACTTATAAGATCACTTCGGTGTCTGTTTGTCTGTCCGTCTGTCTGTCTGCCCGTCTGTCTGTCACACCCGATTTTCTCCGAAATTTAACGTAGAAAGTTGAAATATGGTACTAATATAGAAATTGATGGCCTCATCAGAGCCGTGTAGTTTTGAAAGTTAAATTTTGACTTAACAAACTAAACAAATTTAAGACGAATTTTGATCAAATTTTTTTTCTTTTAAACTCATGTGTAAATTAATTTGGTGAAGTGATTTAATTTAGTGAATACTATAACATGTTAAAAAATAACTGGATTATATACGTAATAGTTGTGACACGTACAAAATAACGTTTACGAAAATACTATTATGTCGTCTATAAAGTTCCATACTTATATAAATTTATGTGTCGATATTTATACAATGTGACGGGACCACAAAATTCTCGTCCATGTCTCCACGGTATAGCAAGAGTAAATCCTGATGGAGACGGAAGCAGAGCGAACCATAAAAAAAGACATTTGCCTCACTCTCCCCTGCTTAATTTACTTCTTCTCTCTTTAAGGAAATGCCACTTAAATAAGAATTTTAGTCAGTTTAGATAAAACTACTGACGCCCCCAAACGGCAGTTAAAGTGCATTCAGATTTTAAAAGAGCCGAATAAAAGCTAATAATAGCTATCAGAGTGCCTATTTAAAAAGGATATTAACTTAACGCGGATATAAATAGCTTTAATAAGGAAGAATAATAAAAATAGATTGGAAATAAATATGCAGGATGTAAAATGTATTAAATATATTAAAAAACATGTAGCAAATACGTTCCAATATTGATAAAATAACACTGGTCAACACAAGTCTTGTTTCCTTTATTTTTTTTTCTGTTATTGGGTATTTCTATGGCCCTGACTATGAAAAAAATACTGGGAAATTGCTAACAGCTTTACCTTTCGAAATATACAGTTTTATTATTTTGCCAAAAAAATACAAAAAAATAATACATTATGTTAACAAAATTTCTATTGAACACTAGCAAATGATCTTTTATAAGATTTCCTTGAATGAACGACTTTAGGTAGATCTCGTTGCAAACTCCTGCAGTAGTCTGCCATCACATGTGAGTCCCACCGCCCCTGATAACGCCCTTCCATTGTCCGAAGATCCTGATGAAATCTTTCACCCTGCTCCTCACTAAAATCACCCAGATTTTGTGGAAATCAGTCTAAATGCGAGTGCAGGAAGTGGATTTTTATGCTCATGTTGCACCCTAGCTCTTGCAAGTTCGATAACATGCACTCAACAAGCTCGACATGGTCGTCAGATTTCTTTTTGCCTAGGAAGCTACTCATAACCAAAACAAATGAATTCCAAGCTTTGAATTCGACTTCAGTCATTGATTTGACAAAATTAGGATCTTTCACGAGTTGCCTAATCTGTGGCCCATCAAAAATACCAGCTTTCAATTTTTCTGAACTTAATCCTGGAAACTTGCGTGAAAGAAAATTATAACATTCGCCACTTTTGTCAAGCGCCTTCACAAACTGTTTCATTATGCTGAGTTTAATATGAAGTGGTGGAAGTATGATGCGGTCTCGGCTAACTAAAGGCACATTTATAACATTTTTTGTACCAACTTTTAGCTCTTCCGCACTGGCCAAACTTTTTGTGACCAATGGTATTATTTGTCACGACTATCCCAGAGACACATGAAACAAGGGAACTTTGTGTACCCCCCTTGTTGACCTAAAACAAAGTTAACCATTTTCAGATCAACACAAATGACCCATTTGTGGTCTTGATACTTAATTTTTTTCCATAACCGTAGAAAAATTTACGTATTCTTCTTTTAAAGTCGTCGAATGTGCAATAGGTATAGATCCGTACTTGTTACCGTTATGACTCAAAACACACTTTAAACTTCTTTTGCTGCTATCTATGAAAAGACGCCAATCACTAGGTTGGTACTGTTTTTAATCCCATCTGCTGCAAAATACCACCAACATCGTTACAAAAAACTAAATCCTTCTCTTGAGAAAAATACGGTAACAGATTTTTTTCTCGGGTACGATAAAATGTAATGTTGGTTTCCGGAGTAAGCAAATTTTTTTCTTTTAAACGAGATGCTAAAATTTCAGAAGCTTGTTTAGGTAAGTTCAGATCTCTTACTAAGTCATTTAGTTCTTTCTGATTAAATGGTTGAGGTTTTGAAAGGCTACATTTGTAGTCTGAATCAGAGTCTTCACTTGATGTATTTCGTTCGGGTTCACAGAGATTTGGATCATCAGAAGATTTAGATGTGCTGGGTTGTACCTCTTGTGATTTTAATTGAGGTCGTTGAGCAGAAGATAAGTTAGGATATGACCACTTACTTCGATTTCCAGGGTTAATTCCGTTTATTTTCACAACGCAGAAGTAGCAATCGTCATGATGGTTTCGAGGTTCTCGCCAAATCATGGGTGTTACGAACATTATTGCATCTCTTTTTCCACTGGACCATAACCGTAGACATACCACACATTTCTGGCATACAATATGAGAAACCCATGGCTTGTCCTGATTACACAATTTTATTTTAAAGTATTGATGATACGCAGTTTTCACAAAGTCCGATATAGGTTTTCGATATTTTGCAAATATATATTCACCACAAATATAACAAAAACAATCGGGATTAAGCACACAACATCTTCTTGACGAAGCCATATCTAAGACAACAACAAAATATATTTTAGTGTCCAATAAAAAACGAAAATCTAAGTAAAAATAGTAAATGAGGGTAGTTAGCTATAACTCAAAAACAAAAGTTGTTAGAGAAAAATTGTTGCCATATTTAAAAAATACGCGTCAATTTGAGATAGAAACAAAAAAAAAATCACAGGAAACAAGCAATTTTTTTTTTTGTTGACCAGTGTAACATATGCTCTATAGGTAGTATAGAGAAATTTTTATTATCGAAATAAATAAATCTTTTTCAACAATGTTATAAATATTAAAGGGGTTGATTTCCTTCGAACAAAGTACATAACTCACTGTTAAATAGTTAAAGCTTGCCTATCTATCGTTAACAAAGAAGAGTGTCCTTGCCAGAAAAGCTACACAAAAAAAGTTTTTGGATAAAAACCGCCCTACCATGACGAAACTAAAACTTTTCTAATAAATGACATTTTTCGGGCCATTGGCTAACACTACAAATGAGATATTTTGTGGAAATTGTGTACGGTATGGTCCATACTAGTCAGTCTGGGACAAGTTAGTGAAAGGTGAAACCAATTTGTGTATTTTTTTACAATTTTGTTCGTGTAAATCATTAAACTCGGTATCGATTTTAAGTTTGCTTGTTATTGTAACAAAAATTTTACGTTTCCTCCGGGAAATTTTTGAAATGACGTTACATCAATAAAAAAAAAAATACTAACCAGATGTCTACTGTAATAGTAGCAGTACCAAAATTGACAAATAGTAACAGAATTATAACAAAAACTTAAATGATTAAGTTCGATTTGCATAAATTTAATTCTCAATTCTAATATGAATCCTTAAAAAAATCAGTAAAATAATTGATAAAATGGGTACGCTAGCTCGCTGACTTTATAAACATGTTAGTCCAATGTGTTGGTCGTTAAGAAAAGATCCACCGTGTATTTTGAGTACGATGCCATTTTTTTTATCATGTGAGGAAGTCTAAAGTTCAATTTGAGTGTTCGGGGTCGAGGTTGCACCCATTTGGCAGCCATATTGAAAATAGGAGTGAAAATGGTTATTCAGTAACCGTAAATCTGACAAAAATTGTGTAAAAAATTTTTTGGTAGATTTTGTAATAGTCTACAACTTTTCGAGATAATTTTTTATTGTTACTTAATCTATAACATATATAAAATGCAACGTCTCTCTGTCTGTCTCTCCGATAGTGCGCTTATCACTGGAGAACCACTTATCCGATTTAAGTGCTTTTTTTTTTAAAACATACATATGTTCTCTGGCCAGGTTATAGGCTATATTTTATTACGTTAGGTAACATAAGGAATAAACAGTGACGATAATAGTGAATCAAGTCGGAAAAAAAGTTTGCCGCTAGCGCGTTCTCTTGCAATACACTGCCAAAACCATTAAGTATAGAACAATACCATGTAGCAAAAAATATTTATATGATATATATAAAATGAAACGTCTCTCTGTCTGTCTGTTAGTGTGTTTATCACTCGAGAACAACTTATACGATTTACGTGATTTTTTTAATTCATATATTTATTCTCTGGAAAGGTTATCTATAATCTTCTATAATATATATAAAATGCAACGTGTCTCTGTTTATCTGTCTGTGCGTTAGTGCGCTTATCACTGGATAACCACTTATCCGATTTACGTGCTTTTTTTAAAACATACATATATTCTCTGGCCAGGTTATCTGTAATATATATAAAATGCAACGTCTCTCTGTCTGTCTGTCGGTGTGTCCGTTAGTGCGCTTATCACTGGAGAACCACTTATCCGATTTACTTGCTTTTTTTAAAAGAACATACATATATTCTCTGGCCAGGTTATAGGATATATTTTATTACGTTAGGTAACATAAGGTATAAGCAGTGACGATAATAGTGAATCAAGTCGGAAAAAAGTTTGCCGCTAGCGCGTTCTCTTGCAATCTCTGCCTAAACCTAGTAAAGGTATTAAAAAGATGGAAAATCCTTGAATTAAATGTATCGATTTGCAAGGTAACTTGCCATAATTTTTCCATCCAAGAATTAGATTAATTATGGACATACATTAACTTTATATAAATAGATTATTTTATATCCAGACAAAATTACAAAAGGTTTTATAAGGTTACGAAAATGACGAAGCAAAAAAAATAGTTAAAAAAAATAATCAATGGCAAATCTTACCAAGGCCATTTATCGCCGCAAGGTGAATCAAAAAATGGATATGTAGTAATTCAAATCGCGTTTTTTTGAAACTTAAATTAGGATCTAACCCAAGCTATAAGTCTATCACTGTCTTTATTTGGATTATTGGATTCTAAGTTAGACCAGGCCTCTTTCTTATATTTTTTGAAAGTATATAAAAATAATTTCTATAACTAAATGTAAACTTATTTTATCTCAACCTAAGTTCTTACAATAAGAATCCTATGCTCCAAGTTTCAGCCATATTGGTCTATTTCTTTGTGTTTGGCATTCGTGTGAATCAAGGAAGTCGAGTGATTTTCAAGAAATGGACGAAAAAAGAATTTCGTGTGGTGATTAAACATTACTTTATGAAAGGCAAAACGCCTCAGGAGACTAAAGAGAAGCTTGATAAACATTATGGTGACTCTACACCTTCGATTAGAACAGTTTATAAGTGGTTTCAAAATTTTCGGACTGGCCATTTGGGCACAAGTGACGCTGAACGTTCTGGACGGCCTGTGGAGGTTACGACTCCAGAAATCATTGATCAAATCCATGATATGGTGATGGATGACAGAAGAGTTAAGGTGCGGTGAGATTGCTAGTGCTGTGGGCATCTCGACTGAACGGGTACATAATATTTTGCATAAACATTTGGACATGAGAAAGCTATCCGCAAGATGGGTGCCGCGATTGCTCACGCTTGACCAAAAACGGAAACGTGTGAAGTGTTGCAAGGATGGTTTGCAGTTGTTCCAGAAGAATCCGGAGGACTTTAAGCGTCGTTTCGTCACTGTGGATGAAACATGGATACATTACTATACTCCTGAGACCAAACAACAATCTAAACAATGGGTTACCAAGGGGGAATCTGCACCAAAAAAGGCGAAGACCGTTCTTCGGCCGGAAAGGTTATGGCGACTGTCTTTTGGGGATTCGCAAGGGATAATCCTCATCGACTATCTGGAAAAGGGTAAAACTATTACAGGTGAATATTATTCATCGTTATTGGACCGTTTGAAAACCGAGCTGCAAGAAAAACGCCCGCGATTGGCCCACAAGAAAGTCCCTTTCCATCACGACAACGCACCAGCACACACCTCAGCAATTGTGGTCGCAAAATTGATGGAAATAGGATTCCAACTCGTTTCACATCCCCCCTATTCTCCAGACTTGGCTCCCTCGGACTACTATTTGTTCCCCAATTTGAAGAAATGGCTGGCGGGACAAAGATTTTATTCAAACGAGGAGGTGATTGCAGACACTAATGGATATTTTGCAGACTTGGACAAATCCTATTATTCGGAAGGGATCAACAAACTAGAACATCGTTGGACGAAGTGTATAAGCCTAAAAGGAGACTATGTCGAAAAATAAAAAAGGTTTACCCCAAACACATAAGTAGTTTTTATTTTTGCACGGACTTTTCAAACCAGCCTCGTACATGAAGTTTCTTAAAGCTAGGACTTAGAACGAAGACTAAAACTACCTTAGTCTAAGACTTACGCTAACTTAAACTAGGATGTAACAAGACTTAAATTAGCACTAATAGCTATAATTGTAAAATTTGTAATAATAAATTAAAATTGAATTTAAATGACGTGAAAGCACCGGCACTTTTTCCTTGTATCAGTACATCTACCAAGGAAGGGGCACACTGAAATTTATAAAGACTACCGTAACACCGTAAACCTTTTAAAAACATATCGGAAAATCATTCACATAAGGATATACAAGTTGTGTAAAGAAAACATGTCAGCTAAATAATTTGACTTATTTTCTATGCCGGTTTTGATTCAGCAATGTAGAGACGTCAATTATGATGTATATGTATGCTTGATCGACTACAAAAAGGCCTTTAATAGAGTCCAACATCACAAAATGGTCGGAATTCTTAAAGACCTTGGGCTAGATGGAAAGCATTTACGGATTATTAGCAGCCTCTACTGGAAACAGATGACATTTATTAGGGAGAAGAGGAGCGTTCAGAAGCAATATGGATTGAGCATGGAGTAAGGCAGGGTTATGTCTTGTTCCCACTATTGTTTAATATATACTCTGAGCAAACCTCCAGAGAGGCACTGGAAGAGGCTGATGAAGGAATACGAATAAATAATATTTGTTATGCTGACGGTACAGCGGTTATGGCTGATAACTTAAAGGGTCTACAACATCTTATGACAAAAATAAACGAATTCAGTAATCGATACGGCCTCGAACTTAATATCAGCAA
This sequence comes from Pachyrhynchus sulphureomaculatus, assembly GCA_019049505.1. Lineage (NCBI taxonomy): Eukaryota > Metazoa > Arthropoda > Insecta > Coleoptera > Curculionidae > Pachyrhynchus > Pachyrhynchus sulphureomaculatus. Next base: position 13,034,982 of record CM032454.1, read on the forward strand.
AACAAGGTACATGGTAATCAGCAAGTCTCCAGTTCCTGATACCTTGTTGATGGTTAACAATCAATAAATACAAAGAACTCCACAATATTCATAGTTAGGTACAGTGATAAACGAACAATGGGATCACTCGTAAGCAATTCGTTACCGTATCTAAAAAACTATAGAGGCCTAAGCATAATATCGAGTATGGGACGTTTGTATGGAAAAATTATTAAAAATATCATTGAGGAAAATATAAAAGGAAAAATTGGAGAAGACCAAGCAGGCTTTACAGCCGGAAAATCATGTATAGACCACATATACACTATAAAACAAACAATGGAAAAAAAAACTGGCAGAGAATCATCTAGCCATCATAGACATAAGAAAGGCCTATGACTCAGTACCAAGACAAAGATTATGAAACGCAATGAAAGAAATAGGCATTGATAAAGAACTAATATACGCAGTAAAAGCTCTCTACGAAAACAACACAGTGATCATAAAAATAGGACATAAAATAGGGAAGAGACTCCAAACATCAAAAGGCCTATTACAAGGATGCTCTACATCCCCAACACTATTCAAAATATACCTCGAACAAAGATTAAAAAAAATGGAGGCACAAATGTAGTGGAATGGGATTCCCAATACGAGAAGATTACTTATATACTCTAAGTTTCGCAGACGACCAAGTAATCATAGCGCAAGATGAGGAAGACCTCAGTTTATATGGTAAGAAAACTGAAAGAAGAATACACTAAGGCAGGATTAGCAATAAACTTTGATAAAACGGAATATCTAACAACAAAGGAGAGAGACGTGGAGAATCTAGAAGTCGTTAACGAAACAATAATTAAAGGAACCGATAGATTTAAATGTTTAGGAACCATCATTTCAAAAAACGCAACATCAGAAGAAGAGATTAAAGCTAGATTAGGACAAACGCGGACATGCATAAGACAATTAAATTCGATCCTGTGAGACAAGCACATTACAAAGAGAAACAAAACACTCATATACAAATTAATAATACAAAGCATAATGACATACGGGTCAGAATCATGGACGATCAACAAAAGAAATAAATCTAAAATTAACGCGGTAGAGATGGAGTATTGGAGAAGATGTTGTAGAGTGACACGTATGGAGAGAATAACAAATGAAAAAATAAGAAGCAGAATGAGCATCAAAGAGAACGAAATAAACACCATTGAAGAAAAATGATTAAAATGGTATGGACACATAAGACGGAGCGAAGATAATAGGTGGATAAAGAAAATAACGAGTGGAGCCCTATAGGGAGAAGAAAAAGAGGAAGACCCAGCCGATGTGGACGAGGCTATGGTGGACATGGGTCTAACAGATGGAGACTGGGAAGATAGAAACGGATGGAATCAAAGGCTGAGAGAAGGAAAACAGCGTCAGCTGTAGAAAATCCTTGATATATATATATATATATATATATATATATATATATATATATATATATATATATATATATATCTAAAAACTAGAGCAGTGTTTCTCAAAAGTCCAACAATAAAATTAAGCACAAAAATAAGACTCCTAAGATGTTATATCTTCAGTGTCCTTCTTTACGGTGTTGAATCTTGGACGCTGACTGAAGCCACTTGTAAGAAACTTGAGGCATTTGAATTATGGCTATATCGCAGAATTTTGAAAATTTCCTATACTGACAATATTACCAACGAGTATATCTTATGTCACATGAACAAGAAACTGGAAATTATGGAACTGTTAAAGTAGGAAAATTGGAGTATTTAGGACACATAATGAGAAATTCCCACAGATATGTATTACTACAGCAAATGATCCAAGAAGAGATTTTTGGAAAAGGGGGACCATGACGCAGAAGTATCTCCTGGCTCAACAAATACTACTGGTCTTTTCAGAGCTGCAGTGGAGAAAGTAATAATAGCCAGAATGATTGCCAACAATCGAATCGAATAGGCACTTTAAGAAGAAGAATAAATTAATGGAGATACGGGTTACAATCTGCGTCATACCTGTTATTACACAGTAGTTGGCTATAAAAACTTGGCTTGTATCTGTCCGGATTTAGTGTTCTAATCTGAAATAGCAAAGATACCGGAACACGCCTTATGTAGTTGTACGGGTATATGTAAATTGCCTCCCGAGATAAAACTAGACCCTAAATAATAGGTAAATTGCATCCCATAAATTTTAGCTACCTGATATAGATGTGTAAATTGGGTCCCTGTTAATAAGTAATAAACATGGTTTATAAGCTTGATTTTATTGAAGAACAAAAAATGTAGACAACAAATTAAAAGAAAATACCTAATTCAAAGTTTTACGATATAACCTAAACCTTAAATCTACCTATAATACTAAAGTGTACTAAAGTGTAAACGTACATGATGATATTTCACAAATGTATATAATAAAATATACATAATATTCCATACAAACATACAGCCTTGGCCAAAAGTATTAGGCACCCTACAATTAACTTCATTTCTTGTGTTTCAGGATAAAAAATTAAATTCGTATGTTTTATAAAATCGTATATTGAGGTAAAATATGAAATAAATTAATATTTGGTGTGTCCGCCCTTAGCTTTAATTACTGCACCAATTCGTTGGGGCATGCTGCGTTCAAGGGGCATGCTGCGTTCAAGGGGCATGCTGCGTACAAGCCTAGTACATTCAGTTGTACTTATGGCATCCCACTCATCCATCAAAGCTCTTTTTAGCGCTGCTTTTGATGTTATGCTATGCTCCCGTATCTTGCGCTTCAGAATACCCCAAAGATGCTCGATAGAGTTTAGATCTGGAGCCTGCGCCGGCCAATCCAACAAGACAATGTTATTGTTTCTAAACCAGCGCATCGTAGCCACTGATTTATGACAAGGTGCATTATCTTGCTGGAATTTGAGGTCGTCTAAATTAGTGTCGCCAAAAATGCGCGTTAGCGAAGGCATCAGTACAGTTTCTAGTACATTTATGTACTTTTGGCTGTTCATGCGGCCTTCACAAACGAACATTTCGCCGACACCTTGAGCAGGCATGCAGCCCCAGTTCATAATGCTGCCTCCTCCGTGTTTTACAGTAGGTACCACGCACTCTGGATGGTATTCCTCGCCGACACGCCTCACGAATGTCACACCTCACGTTCCGAATAGCTGTAAGAATAGAAAAAATACTCAATTAAAAATTAGTTATTATTTTGACTAAAACAGATTAAATCAAGTATGTATGTAGTTATTTGTTAAGTTATAAAAACTTACCTTTAAGTTGGATTCGTCGGACCATACAACATTAGACCAATCCTCTTCGGTAAAAGGTTGGTGCTTCAGAACCCACTTTAAGCGTTTCTTCCTATTGGTCTCTGAAAGCCAAGGCTTTTCTAGCTTTGCACCCTCTTATTACAGCTTCTGTCAGTCTTCTCCTTGCCGTTCGAGAATTAATCGGCATCCCAATCTCTTTCGACAGAGTTGCAGCGAGCTCAGATGATGTTTTTTTTTTTCGATTTTTAATAGACTAGACTCGCGGATGAGTTTTCTGTCCTGTCGCTCATTAGTCTTACGTTTTCTGCCCGTTCTCATTTCTTTGGCGTGTGAGCCAATCTCCACAAACCTTTTAATAGTACATAGCACTGCGCACCGAGAACATTTCACTAACTTGGCTATTTCTACTTGGGACTTGCCTTGTTCATGTAGGGTTTGAATTTTAATTCGTTTTTTCGATACCAAGCTCACATTTCTTAGGCATTTCTCAAATACAAGAATGTCCAGTTCACAAATAAAACACGCACGAAAGCTTCTTGACACTACAAGTAGTAAAAAAAAACCGATAAAACATTAAAAATATTTTTCAAAAAACCTCATTATCGCAATTTCGTGGCCCAGGTGTTTTATGGACCTGTAAAAGAGATTGTTTATTGTTTAAGTTAGCTTTTGACAGCGCCGCCTGTAGTATTGTTAAAACAATTAGTATTTTTTTTAATATTTTATGAGTTTCACGTGTTTATTAGGGGTGCCTAATACTTTTGGTCAAGGCTGTATATAATAATTAATCTTTAGCACCACAATGGAAAGATATGCATTTAATAAAACGCATTCTGCTAATTTCGTTGTTAGTGTTCCGTACGGAACACTTATAAGATCACTTCGGTGTCTGTCTGTCTGTCTGTCTGTCACACCCGATTTTCTCCGAAACTATTTGACATAGAAAGGTAAAATTTGGTAATAATATAGGAATTGATGGCCTCATCAGAGCCATGCAGTTTTGAGAATTAAATTTTAACTTAAGGGGTTAGTTTTGGGGGGTGAAGTCGGAAGTAAAAAAAAAAATTTTTTACCAGGTCATCGAGTGTGATGTCAAATGAAAGCTTGTGAAAACACGAGTAAAAAATATATATATATAATATTATACTTGCGCGCACTTTTCTTTGTATTATTTTTAAAAATTCGCGAAAAATCGCTGTCCCGGGCCTTATCTCGAAAAGCACTTATCAAAGAATTTCGAAAAAATTCTGGAATATTCTCCACGGGGTGTAGATTGAACGAAAATTATCACGAGTGCATTACCTTTAATAATTTGTATGGTATATAAAAAAAAACAAAAATTTCAAGGTCATCAGATTTCAGCAAAGATTGGAAACAAACTTTGTTGAAAACTCATTTGGGGTGTGTTTTGTGAAGTCACTAATCATTTTATACCACCGTAACATTAATTTTGACTTAAGGGGTTCGTTTTGAGGGGTGAAATCGGAAGTGAAAAAAAATTTTTTTTTACTAGGTCATCGAGTGTGCTGTCAAATGAAAGCTTGTGAAAACACGAGTAAAAAATATATATATAATGTAATACTTGCGCACACTTTTCTTCGTATTACTTTTAAAAAATCGCTGTCCCCTACCTTATCTCGAAAAATACTGATCAAAAAATTTTGAAAAAATTCTGGAATATTCTCCATGGGGTATAGATTGAACGAAAATTATCACGAGTGCATTACCTTTAATAATTTATTTGGTATATAAAAAAAAAAACAAAATTTCAAGGTCACCAGTTTTCAGTAAAGATTGGAAACAAACTTTGTTGAAAACTCATTTGGGGTGTGTTTTGTGAAGTCACTGATCATTTTATACCACCCTAACAAAAAATTTTATTTTAAAAACAATCAACGTACGGAACACTAATTGTGCAAGTTCAACTTGCACTTGACCGTTTTTTTTTTTGTAAAGCTCTATCATTTTTGCGATGAATTTTTTGCATTAATTTTACATTGATATTATGAATTTTAGCAGTTAAATGAACACTTTGTAATTTCACATAAGTTTCTGTTTGGAATTCTTTAAGCTTTTCTATAAAAAAAAATATTTGGATGAGCTTTGTAGAAGGAGTCGTTAAAATGTTTGTGGCACGATTCACAAGCATTTGGTAGTGCGGGTAAATTCCGCTGAATTTTCAGCCCAAAGATATGGAGGAAACAAAGAACCCTCTTATATGGAGTTTTCTATTAAATAATAGAATATTTTTTAATATTTTCTAAATCGGGTGCAACTGATAATAAGTCAAATACGAAACAATCGCTGACTTCATTCGGTTTTGAAAAAGTAAGGGCGAATGTCATTCGTAACCATTTTTCAACTTCAAAAGTTTCATCTTTATATGAACATGTTAAGCCATATTCTTGGATTTTTCGATACCAACATTGTGAAACGTGAAACCGACATCCAACTATTTTCGCTAGTGGCCAAGTTTGTTGAATAGCCTTGTGGGTACCTTTTTCAAAATCAATTACAACTTCCAGAATTTCTAGTTTGACAAAAATATATTTAAAAATATCCGTTATTAAACTAAATAATTTTATGTACGCCTCTGTCCGTTTATCAGGCAACAATGAAAAAATTAATGGAATATAATGTCCGTTGTAACACCCATGAATAGTAAAAAATTGACAAAAGGACTGAGGGCAATAATTAAAGATACCGTCTAAATAAATTCGCCAGACCTTTTCCAAAAACTGGATATTTGATTTACAGCAAAATACAACTAATCGGTCACTTCTAGAGTTAATTACTTAATTACTGTGTCAAAACAAGATTCGCAGAACACAATGCCTCTTATAGGCCAAAAAATGAAAAATCACACTTTGCTAAACATTTCTTAAAAACAGGCCATACTTTTCCCAATATCAATTGTTTACAAATACTCCATACGGCATCTAAAGGGTCAAAACTCAAATCCATAGAAATTTACAGACATTCAAAGGACCATAATATAAATTTACTAAATAATCAATTGGACGTAGCAAATTCCGTCCTGTTCCAATTGTTTTAGTACTAATATACCCACATCAGTTCATCATATAAACACAAAATACCAAAAATTCGTTTCAGTCTTAGTTGTGCATTTGACAATGTAGTTGTACTACGAAATCGCGATAACGCAATTGTAAAATCTTTACAAACATTTTTAGTGACAGTGAACAAAGTAATTAAGTAATTGTTGATTCACCTTTAGATATTCCTCCAGAATTTTGAAAATATCTTCAATACTCTTCGGCAATGCAGGATGTTTTTTCCGACGAGCGTTGTACATATTTCTTCTAATATAAGTAACGTCGTAGTAACTGTTAGTAGATTTTCTTGTATTATTTTGGCGGGTTTTTTCACACATCTTCGACAGTTTTTCTTTTACAGGACGTGTTAACGATTCGACGATGTAATTTTTCTATCTTTATTTCCTGGCAATGTTCCTGCACATGTTTTGTAACGACAGTATTGTTGTTCACTTCTTCCAGAGTAACAAGGAAAGATTTGTGCAAGTTCAACGCCTTTCACCACTTTTTAAACACTTTTAGAAGCTGTATTTATACTTGTTTAAAAATAATAATTGTTTTCCTTTTTCACTTAAAATTATACTGGAATTCATGTGAAGAAAATGTTTCGCGTCTTTACTGATGGAATTTAGAAATCAAATTGATTTTTTTTTTTTTTTTATTGGTCTAGCACACGTGCTGCAGGGAAGTCCCTAAAACGCTCCAGGAGCGGCACGAGTGCGGAAAAGGCGATTCACGTTGTTCTTGAATCGCTGTAAATTGTACTCGGTGGGAAACACAGCGCTGGGCAAATTATTCCAAAGGGATGACGTTCTCCATATAAAAGATTGCTTGAAAAGCGTTGTATGCGGAGTAACAAGCTGAACCTCATACGGATGCGAAGCACCAGCGCGACGTGTATTTCTAACATGCACCGCTTTGGGAGGGATTAAGCGGGCTACATCCTTCGAACACTTTCCATGAAAATACTTGTAGAACAGACTCAAGTCAACCGTTCTTCGATGTTCCAGCGAATCAAGGCCGCCGGTCAATTCCGGGTCCCCAATCAGACGGACCGCTCTTCTCTGAACAGAATCCAACAAATGCAGTGTGAATCCAACAAATGCAGTGTATGTTTGGGAGCGGAGCCCCAAACGTGGGAGCAGTATTCCATAGTTGGTCGAATTTGGGCTTTGTAAAGAATTAACAGTTGCTGTGGGGTGTAAAGCTTTCTGGTTCTAAATAATATTCCCAACTTTGAGAAGCTCTCCTTGCTATGCCTGCAACATGTTCATGCCAAGACATATTTGCTCCCAAACTAACGCCCAACAAATTGAGCGACGATGCTAGGGGAATGGAGTGCCCCGACATAACTATGTCGGGTTCAGCAACGTTAACTTTTTTAGAAAAAAACTGCCGCTTGGGTTTTTGTAGCATTAAATTCCACTTGGTTACTGTCACCCCAAGATAGAATTTCTTCCAGATCTTTGTTAAGTTGAACGACCTCCTGCTGTCTGCGGATATTCGCCTGAGCAGCCGATGTCCGAGCGTTCAAGGTGAATGAAGAGACAAGCGTACTGTCATCTGCAAAGCTATAAATTGGATTCCCGGTCTTTTCCAGCAGATCGTTAATGTAAATGAGAAAGAGAGTAGGAGACAGTATGGAGCCCTGGGGCACACCAGCGTTGATAGTGAGGGTGTTAGAAAGAACTCCGTCGACCGCCACTCGTAAAGAACGCTCTCTGAGGAAACATGAGAGCCACAAACAGAACCTTTCAGACATACCATAAGAGCGCAACTTAGCCAACAGTCCATCGTGCCAAACACGGTCGAATGCCTTGGATATGTCAAGAGCAACAGCTCGAGATTCTCCAAAGTGTTCAATTGCGTTGTTCCAAACATGTGTTACATAAGTCAGAAGATCTCCTGTTGATCTATGTTTACGAAAACCATATTGGTGATCGCTAATAATATTGAATCGTTCAAGATATTTTAGAAGATGCTCATTGATAACCTTTTCCATGACTTTCGATATTATTGAAAGCAGTGCAACTGGTCGGTAGTTATTTGGCAAGGTCTTCTTACCTTTTTTTAGGTATCGGCTGAACCGTGGCACATTTCCAGCAGGACGGAAATATTCCCTTTCTGTAGGATAGGTTAAAAAGTCTACAGAAAACTGGTGTTAGTTCCCTTGCACAGTTTTTGAGAACTATGGCAGGTATTCCGTCAGCGCCAGAAGCCTTCTTAGTGTCTAGCTTCATTAAAATACGCTTTATGATGCGCTGTCTGAAGACAACATCGGGCATCCTTGACTGCAATATGGGAATAGTAGGTGGTGTTTTTTCCTTGGAAATCGACAGTAGAATGTGAAGCAAAGAGTTCAGCCAACAAGTTCGCTCTCTCAACAGGTGTGGTTGCAATGGAATTATCTGGCTGTGTGAGTGGTGGTATGGTGGATTTGGTAAAATTTTGACTAACTGCCTTAGCGACTGCCCAAAAGGACCTGGAATTGTTGGGACAAGCGAGAAGTTTGTTTCTAATTCGTTGATTGTGTGCCTCCTTGGTTTCGTCGATAATTCCCTTGCATCTGTTCCGAGCATGAACAAAGATGTTTCGATTTACGGTGTTAGGATTTTCACGCCATTGTCGGTAGGCAATATGTTTAGAAGCAACAGCTTCTTTGCATTTTCGGTCGAACCAAGGCTTGTCGTTGGAGGAGCATTTCTTCGAAAAAGGGATGTAAGCTTCCATACCAGCCAAAATAACATCGGAGACCTCCCTGGCGCAGTCAGATGGGTTATCGAATCGAAAACAAACGTCCATCCAAGGGAAAGTTCGAAAGTATTCCATGAGATCTTCCCATTTAGCAGATTTGTAGTGCCAAATCTTGCGCGGCCTAGGCGCCTCTCTGTCACTGATTGGCAGGATACTCGATGTCGAAAGTAGTTTATGGTCGGAAGAACCTAACGGCGGATTTACGGTGACCGTGTAAATCTCCGGATTGGTGGTTAAAAAACAGATCAAGAAGACTGGCGAACTCCCCGTCTCGATCAGGGATCCGTGTTGGTTCGTCAATAAGCTGAGTTAAGCCATAACTGATTGAGAATGACTCAGCTTCACGACCTTGTTCGTCGGTAGTATTTGAATATTTGAGCCAGTTGATATTGTGGACATTAAAGTCGCCCAGGATGGCAATTTCGGCACTTGGATAGTTACTTTGTAAATGATCGATGGTGTCTGCAAGAGAAGCGAAAAGTGTTCGAAAATTGGTATCACTTGGTGGTCGATACAGGATACAGATAAACCTTGTGGTTTGTTGAGTCGTTATTTTTAACCACATAACATCAAAGTTTGGGGGCTCCAGAGCTTCTTCTCGTTGACAAGAGAGGTCGCTTCTGACAAAAAGACAGATTCCAAAGTTACGCCTAAATCGGGAATAGAAGTCGTACCCAGGATAAAGATAGTTGACCGTGCTGGTCGATGGACTGACCTTGGTTTCACATAGAGCGAGTACATGAGGTTTATCTGATTGCAGGTGTTGATGCACTGAATTTATGTTCGAGTTTATACCTCGTATGTTGCAAAAGTCTATCTTAAAATTATGATGTCTGCAAGTCGACGCCGCCATACCAGCCCCCACCCGGAGATCCGAACGGGGGGCCATTCTACCTCCGGAACTTCTTGCATCCAGGCGCCTCATCATGCTCTTTGGGCCCACAGTAGTTAATGTGGAATTTTCCTGTTCTGTCACATGTTTATCTTTGCCTTCTTTGGCTTTGATCCAGGGGGTGTTATTATTGGGTATTATTATAATTGATATTATAAGCTATACGAGGCTGGCTTGAAAAGTCCGTGCAAAAATAAAAACTACTTATGTGTTTGGGGTAAACCTTTTTTATTTTTCTACATAGTCTTCTTTTAGGCTTATACACTTCGTCCAACGATGTTCTAGTTTGTTGATCCCTTCCGAATAATAGGATTTGTCCAAGTCTGCAAAATATCCATTAGTGTCTGCAATCACCTCCTCGTTTGAATAAAATCTTTGTCCCGCCAGCCATTTCTTCAAATTGGGGAACAAATAGTAGTCCGAGGGAGCCAAGTCTGGAGAATAGGGGGGGATGTGAAACGAGTTGGAATCCTATTTCCATTAATTTTGCGACCACAACTGCTGAGGTGTGTGCTGGTGCGTTGTCGTGATGGAAAAGGACTTTCTTGTGGGCCAATCGCGGGCGTTTTTCTTGCAGCTCGGTTTTCAAACGGTCCAATAACGATGAATAATATTCACTGTAATAGTTTTACCCTTTTCCAGATAGTCGATGAGGATTATCCCTTGCGAATCCCAAAAGACAGTCGCCATAACCTTTCCGACCGAAGGAACGGTCTTCGCCTTTTTTGGTGCAGATTCCCCCTTGGTAACCCATTGTTTAGATTGTTGTTTGGTCTCAGGAGTATAGTAATGTATCCATGTTTCATCCACAGTGACGAAACGGACGCTTAAAGTCCTCCGGATTCTTCTGGAACAGCTGCAAACCATCCTTGCAACACTTCACACGATTCCGTTTTTGGTCAAGCGTGAGCAATCGCGGCATCCATCTTGCGGATAGCTTTCTCATGTCCAAATGTTTATGCAAAAATATTATGTACCCGTTCAGTCGAGATGCCCACAGCACTAGCAATCCTACGCACCTTAACTCTTCTGTCATCCATCACCATATCATGGATTTGATAAATGATTTCTGGAGTCGTAACCTCCACAGGCCGTCCAGAACGTTCAGCGTCACTTGTGCCCATATGGCCAGTCCGAAAATTTTGAAACCACTTATAAACTGTTCTAATCGAAGGTGCAGAGTCACCATAATGTTTATCAAGCTTCTATTTCGTCTCCTGAGGCGTTTTGCCTTTCATAAAGTAATGTTTAATCACCACACGAAATTCTTTTTCGTCCATTTCTTGAAAATCACTCGACTTCCTTGATTCACACGAATGCCAAACACAAAGAAATAGACCAATATGGCTGAAACTTGGTGTGCGTTCATTCAAGAGATGCTACTAATTAAACATGACCTCCATACGCGCCGGTGGTGTCATCTCTCGGACTTTGCACGGACTTTTCAAACCAGCCTCGTATATCAGCTATATATACCACGCTTATTTGCAATATTGTATACCTACCCTTAATTACCGGGAAATACCCATTAGATAGAAGAAAGGTTTGGGAGGCAATCTACCTATAAATGAGGCTCATTAAATCTGATCATTTTTACTACTACCTGCGGGGAGGCAATTTACCAACACCCAGTTGTACACGAAATGCCGAAAAGTCACTTTCTTTTGATACGGTCTAATTCTAAGAACGATAATTTCACATGCGTTGAGTTATTTGCTACACGTATATTTTGTAAAGTTATACTGTTACTATGTACCTACGGTTATGTTTACGACAAAGTCTTTATTTGTTCGCTGAAACAGCTGTAGCGTCTCGAGGGTTCACTGATTGGAGACGTGATAAGAAATTGCGATGGGCCAGTCGAACTTCAAAAGATAATACGACAAAAAACGCATTATTGTTAAGAGTTTGACTCGGCAACTTATCCCATCGATCAGTTGATTCGAGATTAATTAAAGCTAATGGTTTAGTTTTTTTTATATAGTTTTTGCTGTTGTTGAAATACCCATTAATAATCAATTATTATATTATTTTCTAATTTAGACTATGTCCCAGTAGACTCATTCGAATGTTATAAATAGAGACCGGATTATATGCAACATAAAAATCTTGAAATATGCATGAAAAATGCTTAAAATATGCATGAAAAGTGTCAAAATATGCAATATTAAATAATAATAAAAGTAGTAATTTTTAATTTTTTATTTCAAAATCAGCATAAAATTAACAAGTTATCGACGATGTTTAAATTTAATTAACAATTATTTAACATTTTTTAAAATTATTTAACATTTGTATTCTTGTACACGTAAACAATAATTGTTCCAAATGTTGGGTAGTAAGATTGTGTCTTTGATCACTTAACACATCCACTGAGGTAACTGGGCAGTATTTGAATTTGGGTGCTATGTTAGCACTTATTGTTTCTGGTAAAAGTTCACCCGTCCCATTAATTAAACTATCAATTTGACATAAAGGTTCAAAGCCTGGGTTATTGCACAAAATGTTTTCAAACTTTTCTTTAACTCTACGCGGGAATACATGTGGCAATGTGGAGTTTATTTGACGGATTTCGTTCATTAACTGAATTGATTCGGTTTAACGCCAAACCTCGAGTTTCAAACTTTTTAATACCCGCAGGTATGTGGGAAAAAGTGAGTGCTAATCAAAGCTATGTTTTTTTAATATCACAATCGTTAAATGCTTCCTTGGATTGACGAACTGCCATAGCCTCTGCACTATCGAAGTCATTTACTACACCTTTGATGGCCTCGAAATGTTGATTGTAAAATAGTACAGCTTCAATCCATGTTCCCCATCGAGTTACCACTGGTTCAGGAGGTAAAGGCACCTTTGGCAGTTTTTCTTTATAGGCGTTATTGCGAGCAGGTGCCTTAAGAAACACTTTATTTGCTGATGAAATCAGTTTATTTACATTTCCAAACGTGGATCGCACTTCTTCAGCGAGTCGAGGGACTCCGTGAGCAAAGCACGTCACATGAATTAAATTTGGATAAAATACTTGGAAAGACTTTGGCTGCCTTGATCATACACGGAGCAGCATCTGAGAGAAATATAAACACTCTTTCATCTGCAGAAGATTCAGGAAATATTTTTTTAATACCCTCATTCACAAATCTGGCGATCGTAGAACGATTTGTCTTGTCAAGTTCTTTGCAGGCCACCAAATAGGAAGAAGAAGGTTCTAATCTTAATGCACCCACAATTAAATTCGCAATATAGGGATCACAACTGTCGGTAGTTTCATCAGCTGAAATCCGTATTCATCACTGAACAAAATATACTTTATAAATGACGAGTTTTCTTCAGTTTTACTTTCCAGCCAGAAAGAAAAATACATGCGCCATAATCTTGTTCTTTGAGAGTGTGGACAAACTTTGGTTTATAATGTTTAAACCTATTTTTCCTAAGCACTCTTTGAACTGAATTATAAGATAAACTTACATTGTGCGATATTTTGGCAACTGAAGTTCTAGGCGTTTCAATCACACTCTGCATATCTGCGAACTCAGCATCCTCATTAGTAACCCAATGTTCATGTTCACGTTTAAAATTATTCTCCACACATCTAATATTTTTAAAGTTGGTAAGAATTCTTCCTATTGTTGTATGCTTGATAACTTTTCCGGATGTCGTTGGTTAAAAATGACGGCAGCTGCTCTTTGAGTTTTGTAGTTATCACCCACGATCAAAACTATTTCTATTTTATCTTGCTTAGTTAATTTACGAGGCTGGTTTAAAAAGTCCGTGCAAAAATAAAAACTACTTATGTGTTTGGGGTAAACCTTTTTTATTTTTCGACATAGTCTCCTTTTAGGCTTATACACTTCGTCCAACGATGTTCTAGTTTGTTGATCCCTTCCGAATAATAGGATTTGTCCAAGTCTGCAAAAATATCCATTAGTGTCTGCAATCACCTCCTCGTTTGAATAAAATCTTTGTCCCGCCAGCCATTTCTTCAAATTGGGGAACAAATAGTAGTCCGAGGGAGCCAAGTCTGGAGAATAGGGGGATGTGAAACGAGTTGGAATCCTATTTCCATTAATTTTGCGACCACAACTGCTGAGGTGTGTGCTGGTGCGTTGTCGTGATGGAAAAGGACTTTCTTGTGGGCCAATCGCGGGCGTTTTTCTTGCAGCTCGGTTTTCAAACGGTCCAATAACGATGAATAATATTCACCTGTAATAGTTTTACCCTTTTCCAGATAGTCGATGAGGATTATCCCTTGCGAATCCCAAAAGACAGTCGCCATAACCTTTCCGGCCGAAGGAACGGTCTTCGCCTTTTTTAGTGCAGATTCCCCCTTGGTAATCCATTGTTTAGATTGTTGTTTTTTGATCTCAGGAGTATAGTAATGTATCCATGTTTCATCCACAGTGACGAAAACGACGCTTAAAGTCCTCCGGATTCTTCTGGAACAGCTGCAAACCATCCTTGCAACACTTCACACGATTCCGTTTTTGGTCAAGCGTGAGCAATCGCGGCACCCATCTTGCGGATAGCTTTCTCATGTTCAAATGTTTATGCAAAATATTTTGTACCGTTCAGTCGAGATGCCCACAGCACTAGCAATCTCACGCACCTTAACTTTTCTGTCATCCATCACCATATCATGGATTTGATCAATGATTTCTGGAGTCGTAACCTCCACAGGCCGTCCAGAACGTTCGGCGTCACTTGTGCTCATATGGCCAGTCCGAAAATTTTGAAACCACTTATAAACTGTTCTAATCGAAGGTGCAGAGTCACCATAATGTTTATCAAGCTTCTCTTTAGTCTCCTGAGGCGTTTTGCCTTTCATAAAGTAATGTTTAATCACCACACGAAATTATTTTTCGTCCATTTCTTGAAAATTACTCGACTTCCTTGATTCACACGAATGCCAAACACAAAGAAATAGACCAATATGGCTGAAACTTGGTGTGCGTTCATTCGAGAGATGCTACTAACTAAACATGACCTCGATACGCGCTGGTGGTGCCATCTTTCGGACTTTGCACGGACTTATCAAACCAGCGTCGTAATTGGCATTTGTATTAAAGGAGAAAATTTAGAAAACTATTATTATTGCATTAATAATAGTGAACAAACTAATGTCAGTTTGATGTTTTATGTGACAAAGGAACAAAACACGAAATCCATGGTAACTGCGACAAAGATACGGAAAGCCTATCATATTATAATTTTGTTTGACTTAATATCATATTGTTTCCACCAATATTACGTTGCAAAACGTTGTAACAATTTTTAAAAATCTTATTAGGTTTTTCTTTGGTGATGTAAAATCTATTTAAATCTAAAACAAAATTTCATATCATGTTGAATCTTATTAGTGAAATTAGTTCTAATAGTTGAGTTATATCAACTTACTTGGTTGGTATGTTAGGTAAGCAATTATTTCTCTCGGTTTTAAAATCTTTTATATGAAAATTTTGAAACTAGCGGCGAGAGAAATGATTGTTGTTATTAAACTCTTCTTTTTTTCTTTTATTCTTTGTTGAAATAATATACGCAAAACAAGGAGTGGTAAAAAGAGATATTCAATTTAACTTAACCACACTAAAAAAAAAACATAGTCCAACATCCCGCAGATTAAAACCTAAACACAAATATAGTTATGTCAGCACAGTGCGCAAATATATTTTGTCATCAACATGTTGCATGTATAGCAAAGAGAGCTTCTCAAAATCTGTCAGTTTTATTTCGTACGAGAAAGCTTTACATTCCACAGAAACTTTTAAACCTGTATAGAACTCAAATTCGACCAATGATGCTGCTCCCAAACATACGCTGCTTTTGTTGGATTCCCTTCAGAAGAGAGCCATTTGCCCGATTGGCGCCCAACAACCTTAATTCCTTAGAACTTGAAAGAAAGATTGGTGACTTGAGTTTATTCGATGAATACATTTATGGAAAGTGTTCTATGGATGTAGGCCAGTTAATTCCTCCGAAAGTACATGTTAGAAATACAAGAAGCCTTAATATATCACATCCGTATTAGGTTCAGTTTGTCGCTCCTCGTACAACACTCTTCAAGAATTTTTTGATATATAGAACTTCATCTCTATGGAATAATTTTCCCAGGATTGTGTTTCCCATCAACTATAATTTAAAGAAATTTAAGACCAACATGAATCGCTTCTTTCGCACGCGCATCGCTTCTGTAGCGCTTTAGGGATTTCGCTTCGCACATATACTACGCTCATAATAAAGAAAAATACCAGTTGGCTAATGATGTGAATATTTCCATAAACCACAAGAGAATGTAAGCAACTAAATTGCATTCGTATAAAACGTCAAGTATCATGTTACAATAATAAACTGAGTAGAAATGACAGTTTAATAAAAATAACAGACCTGTTATTTGCAAAACCCACACGAGCGTTTTTCGCTTAATTAAAAGACGAGATTGTCATAACATCGACATAACAACTAATATATCAGCAAATATTTGCGCGAAGTAATCTGAAATAATAATTATTTCGATGGAATTTCAGTTAATTAGACATATTTATTAACTGTAAAGAGTACATATTAAAATAACTAGTGTTTTTATATCAAACAGTATATCCATAGATACTACTAGATTATATATACGAGGCATGTTTTTTAAGTAAGTACCGTTTTGGAATTAAAAAAAGACGTGCAAAGATATCGCTATAATTTTATTTTTACATGAAAGCCTGTACCTTAATCTACTTTTCTATATAATTTCCGTGAATATTGAGGCACTTGTCATAACGTGGCACCAGTTTTTTGAATACCCTCCTCATAAAATTCTGCCGCCTGACTTGTTAACCACTGTATCACAAATGTTTTGACTTCGTTATCGTCAGCAGTCGCACAATGATGAAATTGTAAAGCGTCTGTTTTCTCTCACCTTTTCGTCCACTTTCTGCACCAAATCTTCATTAACGACCGAAGGACGCCCACTCCGTTCTTCATCATGCACATTTGTGCGGCCATCTTTAAATGCTCTCACCCATTTCCTTACCATTCCATCACTCATAATGTTTTGTCCGTAAACTTCACAGATCTCACGATGAATATCGATCGGTTTTACGCCTTTAGCACTAAGAAATCGTATAACAGCCCGTACTTCACAATCGGCGGGACTCACGATTGTCGGAGGCATCTTAAACACTCAGTAAACAACGTATACAATGAAGAATCAGACTGTAATGGCGTCAGTGCGTAGACATGAGATGTAGGTTACCAGCGCGCATGCGCGGAACGACGACCGTATCGCTGCGGCGGCGGAATCGCAAAACGGTACTTACTTAAAAAACATGCCTCATATATATATATATATATATATATATATATATATATATATATATATATATATATATATATATATATATAATTTAATAGAAATAGTTGTATGGTCCCTTCTGCTGATTACTTGTCATTGTATGCTGATATGATTTTTTCTTTGTCCTAGAAATGATTCCTAAACTAGACGTGGGTGATTGTTCTAAGATTTTTACCATATAGAGAATAAATATTACATCTACTGTACCGCAATAATCTACAATATATTTAACATAATTCACGAATTTTTACCCGCTGAAATACTGAGCATTGTATATGTACGAGGCTGGTTTGAAAAGTCCGTGCAAAAATAAAAACTACTTATGTGTTTGGGGTAAACCTTTTTTATTTTTCGACATAGTCTCCTTTTAGGCTTATACACTTCGTCCAACGATGTTCTAGTTTGTTGATCCCTTCCGAATAATAGGATTTGTCCAAGTCTGCAAAATATCCATTAGTGTCTGCAATCACCTCCTCGTTTGAATAAAATCTTTGTCCCGCCAGCCATTTCTTCAAATTTGGGAACAAATAGTAGTCTGAGGGAGCCAAGTCTGGAGATTAGGGGGGATGTGAAACGAGTTGGAATCCTATTTCCATTAATTTTGCGACCACAACTGCTGAGGTGTGTGCTGGTGCGTTGTCATGATGGAAAAGGACTTTCTTGTGGGCCAATCGCGGGCGTTTTTCTTGCAGCTCGGTTTTCAAACGGTCCAATAACGATGAATAATATTCACCTGTAATAGTTTTACCCTTTTCCAGATAGTCGATGAGGATTATCCCTTGCGAATCCCAAAAGACAGTCGCCATAACCTTTCCGGCCGAAGGAACGGTCTTCGCCTTTTTTGGTGCAGATTCCCCCTTGGTAACCCATTGTTTAGATTGTTGTTTGGTCTCAGGAGTATAGTAATGTATCCATGTTTCATCCACAGTGACGAAACGATGCTTAAAGTCCTCCGGATTCTTCTGGAACAGCTGCAAACCATCCTTGCAACACTTCACACGATTCCGTTTGGTCAAGCGTGAGCAATCGCGGCACCCATCTTGCGGATACCTTTCTCATGTCCAAATGTTTATGCAAAATATTATGTACTCGTTCAGTCGAGATGCCCACAGCACTAGCAATCTCACGCACCTTAACTCTTCTGTCATCCGTCACCATATCATGGATTTGATCAATGATTTCTGGAGTCGTAACCTCCACAGGCCGTCCAGAACGTTCAGCGTCACTTGTGCCCATATGACCAGTCCGAAAATTTTGAAACCACTTATAAACTGTTCTAATCGAAGGTGCAGAGTCACCATAATGTTTATCAAGCTTCTCTTTAGTCTCCTGAGGCGTTTTGCCTTTCATAAAGTAATGTTTAATCACCACACGAAATTCTTTTTCGTCCATTTCTTGAAAATCACTCGACTTCCTTGATTCACACGAATGCCAAGCACAAAGGAATAGACCAATATGGCTGAAACTTGGTGTGCGTTCATTCAAGAGATGCTACTAACTAAACAAGACCTCGATACGCGCGGTGGTGCCATCTCTCGGACTTTGCACGGACTTTTCAAACCAGCCTCGTATATGATATAACAAAATATTAAATATGATATAATAACATATTAAAATACGGTAAAATGTTTGTTTTTGATTAAACACAGTTTCTAGTTTTCCATACCAAAAACGGAAAATAAATTACTTGGAGGATCAGCTCAGAAGGTGTTGGTCTATATGTTGTAACCTAGTTGTCGGCAGAATAAATAGGGAAGTACGAAGTACATAAACAGTTTGTCACGATAATTAAGAGGTAATTTTAGTGGACCAAGGAATTAAAAATAACATTATTTGTTTACGAACATGTCAAGTGAGCTATTAAGTAAAAGCCCATAATATGAAGAAATAAATTATATACACCTTTCCAAATGGTCCCACAGCAGTTCGATAAGGTTCAAGTCGGGTGATTGTGGAGGCCAACTCATCACTTCCAGGACGTCATCGGATTTCCCTTGGTCCAAAAATTCTCTAATTTGTTTAACAGAATGTTTAGGGTCGTTGTCATGCTGAAAAATAAATTTCCCCTGAAAAATATCTCTTCCAAAAGGAAGCATTTGAGTTAGCAGAATTTCTTGATACTGTTTTTTTCGCATGATTCCTTCTATCCTAAAGATTTTTCCAACTTTACCATTGCCAAAATAACCCCAACCATTACTGAACCTCCACCATGTTTTACTGTAGGATACAACAACATTCTCTCTCCAGCTGACCACTGCACGTAAACTCGTCGATTTGAACCAAAAATTTCGAATTTAGATTCGTCGGTCCAAAGGACGAAATTCCATTGTTCTGATGTTTGATTTTCATGTTCTCGCGCCCATTCTAATCGTTTACGTTTATTATTCACTTGCTTAAGAAGTGGTTTCCTCACTGCAACTGTCCCGTGTAGTCCACCTTCTGCTAACCTATTCTTCATGGTTGTCACGCTGATGGAGATGGACCGCTCCAGGTTTACTTGAGCCGTGATTTCTAGTGCGGTTAGGCGGCGATTACGTCTGCTGGACATTGTTATAACTGTCTTCAGCGGGAGTAGGTTTTCGAGGCCTTCCTGAACGTTTTTGGTTGAGAATTCCATGTCCCGCAGAAATTTTTTTTACGATGTAGTCCCATCGTTCTCCTTGGCATCCGCATATCACTCGCGATTTGTCCACTCGAGTGACCATTTTTATGTCTCCCAATTATCAGAGCTTGATTTTCAACGGAAACTTCTTTCGTTGTTAGCATTTTCACAAAACAATTGAGCCTGTATCAAGGACAAAGTACTATTTGCGAATGGTTAATTTCCAGAAGGGCAATTTATAGCATTTATTTTTTTGTAAAAAGTGTAATTTAATGACAAGAGAAAATTTAAAAAAATGTAGTGTTATTATTATTTAAATGTTTTAATTTCTGCTAAAAGTCATTTCGGATCACACTGACTAAACGGATCATGCCCAATTTGGAAAATTCTTCTGGTTAATTTTTTATGAAGTTTACCAAATGCAAAAATATGTAGAATAGTTTTACGCAGTTAGAAGTGGCCTTTTTAAAAACATTTGTGTCCCTCGATTCTGCACCTCATGATAAACATTTTTATTGCTCTAGTATATCTATACAACGGAAGATATTTTTCTAGAATTCTAGAGTCACCTCTGGATGTCCTAAACGCCTGACTCGGAAAAAAAAAGCCATACATTTTAAGTTAAAACGCTTTTCTGAAGCATGCAACAAAAAATCCTCCCAAATAAAGAAAAAGTTTTTTTTGTTGTAAATCTTTTATTACTATTTTAGTGAAAATTTGCTTTAATTTTCTTAGCAATATGCTTTAAATAAAAATTTTAAAAATATTAGATTTATATATATATATATATATATATATATATATATATATATATATATATATATATATATACATATACATATATATATATATATATATATATATATATATATATATATATATATATATATATATATATATATATTCAATTTCTTGGGCTTTATGGTTCTTTTAAGGATAGAGAAATTACATCACGTTCTAGTTAGAAGTTTATTGAAAACGTTTCGCCTAATTTTTAGGCTTCTTCAGTTCGTCTAAAAATTGAAATTTTCTGTTTTGGATATTCAATAGGACGCACAATTTTTTTTTAATTATAAATATATAAAATTCTTAAACTTATAATACAATGTAGAAGGTGAAAATAATAAAAATACACACAAAAATATATATAAAAACTTACATGTGTGGGTTGAAACGAAGACACACTTAACATTCTTTAAAAGGTGTTACTAAGACGGTCACATTTTTTAAAATAACTTTAGATTTTGTATAGGGAACGAAAGTCATTCTTTGGTTTGTTTATGTGTTTTTATTATTAACTGCTATTGAGTTATTATGAGAAGAGTCCGAAATAAATATGACTCAGACCCTAACTTCGCTTTTGTCGTTTATATTGTTTTTTCTCTCTTTTAACGACAAAAGCGACGTTAGGGGTCTGAGTCATATTTATTTCGGACTCTTCTCATAATAACTCAATAGCAGTTAATAATAAAAACACATAAACAAACCAAAGAACGACTTTCGATCCCTATACAAAATCTAAAGTTATTTTAAAAAATGTGACCGTCTTAGTAACACCTTTTAAAGAATGTTAAGTGTGTCTTCGTTTCAACCCACACATGTAAGTTTTTATATATATTTTTGTGTGTATTTTTATTATTTTCACCTTCTACATTGTATTATAAGTTTAAGAATTTTATATATTTATAATTAAAAAAAATTTGTGCGTCCTATTGAATACCCAAAACAGAAAATTTTAATTTTTAGATGAACTGAAGAAGCCTAAAAATTAGGTGAAACGTTTTCAATAAACTTCTAACTAGAACGTGATGTAATTTCTCTATCCTTAAAACAAAATAACCATAAAGCCCAAGAAATTGAAAAAATATATATTCATTATTCCAAGGTTCAAGAAAGAATTCAAACCAACATACTAGTATGTATATATTGGACTCCTTTATGTTTGCTCGTATTAACAAGGATCTCTTTGAAAATGCGCAAAACAGACATAATTATGAAACTAGATATAAAACAGATCTTGTAATTGAGAAGTGTAATTTTAGTTATATCCAAAGAGGTGTACAATATTCTTCCGTTAAAATATTTAATAGTTTCCCAGAAAGCGTTCGAAAATTACCGCAAGTAAGAGCCAAAACAAAGATATGGAAGTTTTTATTATCAAAAGCTTATTATACTATAGACAGTTTCTTTAGTGATTCAGACAGACTTAACTTATGAATATTAATTTTATTGCTACTTGTTAAGGATGCTTTTCATCTTCCGTTGACTGTCTTTAATGATGTCTTCTGAGCCTTTTGTTTTTGTCATAAACATATGTATGTGTTTTGTGAATGTCCTTTTATCTTTTTGTTCTTTGTACAATGTTCCATACCATTTTGTGTTTATAACTATTGTTATTCTTGGAACTAATAAATTATTATAATTAGATATATATATATATATATATATATATATATATATATATATATATATATATATATATATATATATATATATATACACACATATATATATATATATATATATATATATATATATATATATATATATATATATATATATATACACACACATATATATATATATATAATATATATATATATATATATATATATATATATATATATATATATATATATATAACATATATATAGAAAGAAGAAGGACAGTAACAGGGCACTGGCAACAAACAATCCTAAGTTTAACCACTGGGAAACGCCCTTATAAGGAGAAGAGATGAACAATCAAAGATCTAAAGGCTCTAGTATCTGCTATTTATTTTTATTATCGAGCTTTCGCTGCCTAATGGTAGCTTCTTCTGGATTCTAAAAATGCAAACCAGGTACAGAAAATAAACCAAAATGTTCGTTTTTTTAAAATGTCATTAAATAAATTGTAAGACTGTATGTGAAATTACTTACAAAAATTTAGCAGTTAATTCATCTCTGGTGAAGACAATGAAATTTGCGTTTTTGTTGGCCAGGTAGTATGTATGATTACACAAACATGATTAAAAGACACTTAGAGAGTTACACAAATATTAAAAATAAAACTTTGTCAATAAACATTAGTTAAAAACACTTTTTGAAGACTGAAACATAACTGCAAGAAACACCATGATGTTGAAATGGTACTCCATTTTAAAATTTTTGACGTCGAGTTTAGTAACTATTTAGTGATATTTGAGTCCGAAACGGATATTGTTGGTAGTCTATGTCGTCATCAGGTCGACAAAAAACCATAAAAGCATTACAGTTAGGGATGTGGTAAAAAATTTTTTAGGTGGATGCTAATCTTAGAAAATTATTTATTATTAATGATATCTATTTTTCAATTTTAATTTTATAACAAGGGGACTTAAATTTGATGAATGTTACTCTTCGACGAGTTATTTATTATTAATTATATTAATTATTTAATTTTATAACCAAGAGATTCATAGGCTAATTTAAATTTGAAAAAGAATATTAATACTGGATGTTATTTATTATATGTCATATTTAATTTTTTAATTATTTAATTTTGACAAGAAGACACAGAAAAGTAACTGGTAATAAACAGCAAAAATGACAGAAAGAGTAAAGAAACGTCAACTTTACTAAAAACTAATTTTTTCATAAAAATCGTTCTTTTTTATTGGTTTGGTATAGTTTTGTGTTAGTAAATAAGTATACATGGAGCTCAATCCTTCTATGTCTTTTTTGTGATTGAGATTATTTTTACAGGCTTTTATGTAACACATTTCCAAGAAACTTCTTCTGAAGTAATTAGTCTCAACATCCAGAATGAAGCTGTTGTTATATTGTACTCTGTGATCTGTATTATTTACATGTAAGCTCAAGCTAGTTGCGTTGGGTTTGTGTTTACTATCACTTTTGTGTAACGCTAATCTCTTAGAGAGCTTTTGTGAAGTTTGTCCAACATAGACCAAACCACATTGACAGGGAATGCCATAGATTATATTAGATCTTTGTAAAGTATCGGTTTTATCTTTTAAATTGCTATAAAAACAATTCATTATTTTTATGTATACATTAAAATTCCGGGTTTCAATCCGTTCGTCTAACAATGAATTTGCACGATATTTCGCCAAAATCTCATTTGGCATTTTCAATTGCTCTTGCTGCTGCTGCTGCTCGAAGCTAACTCTTAGCAAAAGTTTCGCGATTTTTGTGGAATTCGAATTCACGATCTCAGGATATACTCCCTTTCATTTTACCAACTAAGGCAGAACATCATAGTACCTTGGCCTACCAGTCAGAGATTTGTTTTGTCGTTTCTCCCTCCTCAGTCAAGAACCATTCTTAATTCCCTTAACGTCACGCAATTGCATTATCAGTAAATAAGCCCAACTTTGAAGTTGCTATCTTTTCTGTTTCCTCTATTCGCGGGTCTTTATAATAGTAAAAACCGACGAATCGACGAGATATACTAATAAAACAATATTTACAAATTAAGCTTTCCGGAAGAGACGTCTTGTTTTACAAAAGTATTCTCTAAATTCTTTGAAAATGTGTTTCAAGATGGTAAATGCTAATAAAAATATAATTTACGGTCAGTATTTTAACGCTTTTTGATGGTTTATATGCTTCTCAGCGATAGTTAAGATAAGGACCCTCTTTTGCATTTCTAAAGGTTTCAAAGGCATTTGTTTACATCATCTTGTTTTATGAGGTGCAAGTATGATAATGTAAGTAAACTTATTTGAAGGCTTAACAGAAATATAGCTAACGCATAACGGTTTGTATATTTACGATTTTAGGCACTTTATAGGATCATTAAATTTAAGAGTTTGTTTTTTTTTAGGTTGGTATAAAATATTTAGAGTGTGGCGGGCGTAAATCTATAAAAATACCTTTCTTATATAAATTTTGAATGGGCTTTCAAATAAAAATATAATTTTGGAAGATGCATCGACATTAAAATTTAAATATTCGTATGTATATTACATGTTTTTCAACTATTAGGTATTATATACGAGGGTCGATTGATAAATCTGGTAAATTCCTACTAAGGAAATTTTGTCAAACGGCATGACTATTGGGAAGCATGATTCTTGTAACGGTTGTGTTTAAAATTTCAAACGGATGCAATGCTCAGTTGGCAGCTATCGTAGGTAATCACTGTTTCGTAAAAATGGATAAAGCCGAGTATAGTGTCTTGATAAAACGTTTTCATTTAAGCAAGTATACTGCTGCCTAGATAGAGACTGAACTCAGGGAAGTTTATGGGGTTTGAATTGTTGTGGCTGTTACTTGATGGAAATTCATAACGAATGTAATGAAAGACTAATATTGACAAATTTTTCCACTTTATTTAGTTTCACTGAAACTGTATGACGCGTTTCGCTATTCTATAGCTTCTTCTGATACAAAATGATATTTGAGTATTAGTGTTGTTACATTTATATAAATACCCTAAGGTAGATAGCTAATAAAATTAATACTATATGCTAATGAATATTGCTGGGAAATCCATTCTGAATATTAATTGTATAAATTGAGTAAAGGGGAGTTACCATGGGCCAGACAGGTAT
Source organism: Pachyrhynchus sulphureomaculatus (assembly GCA_019049505.1). NCBI lineage: Eukaryota > Metazoa > Arthropoda > Insecta > Coleoptera > Curculionidae > Pachyrhynchus > Pachyrhynchus sulphureomaculatus. Next base: position 13,060,411 of record CM032454.1, read on the forward strand.
CTTTTTGTTCGTTTAAGATGATGTCTGAATTTTTAATTCTAATTATTTCTAAATTTTCTAATAGGTTTAATTTTACGCCTTTGTTTTGTATGTGTAGAATTTTAAATTTATCGTCAAAAAGATGATTTGATTCTGTTAAATGATTACTGTACGCTGAGTCAGTTTTGTTTTTTAAATAGCTTCTTTTATGTTCTAAAATCCGAGTTTCGAATGAGCGACCTGTCTGACCTATGTAACTTTTATGACAAGAACCACAATTTAACTGATACACTCCAGATTTTTTTGATCTATTTTGTTTTCCCTTTGCGTTTTTAATGAAATTTCCTAACGAGTTATTTGTTTCTAAAAGCTATGTTGATATTATATTTGTTTAAGTGGTTTTTAATTTTCTCTGACGTGTTACCAAAATATGTTAAAACATTAAATTTTTTCCCTGTGTTTTCTTTCTTGGGGTATACTAAAGAAATAGCTTTATTTTTTAATTTTTTGTTTAGAATTGAGTCAATGGTGTCAGGAGAATATCCGTTGTTAACAGCAATTTGTTTTATTAGATTTAATTCTTTATTAAAATCATCTACAGATAAGGGGACACTTACAAGTCTATGCAACATACTGTGGTAAGCTGCCAGTTTGTGTTGTAGGGGGTGAGCTGATTTTATGTTTAGTGTAGTATCTGTATGTGAGGGTTTGTGAAAGATAGAGAATTTGTGTTTGTTGTAATTTCTGGTTATCGTTAAGTCAAGAAAATTAATTTTATCGTCTACATATCGGTACCAATACAAAAATGATTTGCTAAATTCTTGTCGATGTATTTGTTTTTCTAGGTTATCCATAAATATTTCTGCTAAAAGCGGGCTAAGTGGACTACCCATTATGAGACCCTCAGAACTATTGTAAAACGTATTATTAAAGTAAAAATAATTTTGATTGCGGCTCGTATTTAATAAATTTAGTATGTCTTGTTGTATAACGATATTAACTTTAGTTTTGATTAGAAATGTTTTTATGATTTTTACTGTTTCATCCGGGGGTATGCTAGGGAAAAGGTTTTGGACGTCAAATGATACTAGTTTTGAATTATCTGGTAGAAAGACGTTGGAAATTTTTTCCGTTAATTCTAACGAACTTTTTATTGTGTAAGTTGCGGTGAAGTTAATGTTCGTTTTAATGATATCTATGAGAAATTTTGAGAGTTTGTAAGCTGGGGCCGATATGTAGGAGGCTACAGGTCTAATAGGATGATTTCCTTTATGTAATTTGACTAATGAATAAAGTAGAGGGGGCTGATGATTCATGACTGTTAATTTTGAGATTTGGTTTACTGATATGATGCTAGAAGCTTTACCTAACGCTGTTCTAATATCTTTCTTGAATTTTTCTGTCGGATCTTTAAGTAATATTTTGAAATTTCCTTTCTTAATAAATTCTAATGTTTTGTCTATATATTGTTGTTGATCTATAGCGACTATTGTGTTACCCTTATCTGCTTTTGTGAAAATGATATTATGTTGTTTTGTATTGCTTAGATAATGAAATAAATATGGCTAGAGCAATACGAAACAAGGCTAAAAATAATAATATCAATATATAGACAAAACATTAGAATTTATTAAGAAAGGAAATTTCAAAACATTACTTAAAGATCCGACAGAAAAATTCAAGAACGATATTAGAACAGCGTTAAGTATAGCTTCTAGCATCATATCAGTCAACCAAATCTCAAAATTAACAGTCATGAATCATCAGCCCCCTCTACTTTATTCATTAGTCAAATTACATAAAGAAAATCATCCTATTAGACCTGTAGCCTCCTACATATCGGCCAAAGCTTACAAACTCTCAAAATTTCTCATAGATATCATTAAAACGAACATTAACTTCACCCCAACTTACACAATAAAAAATTCGTTAGAATTAACTGAAGAAATTTCCAACGTCTTTCTACCAGATGATTCAAAACTAGTATCATTTAACATCCAAAACCTTTTCCCTAGCATACCCCCGGATGAAACAGTAAAAATCATAAAAACATTTCTAATCAAAAATAAAGTTAATATCGTTATACAACAAGACATACTAAATTTATTAAACACGAGCCTCAATCAAAATTATTTTTACTTTAATAATACGTTTTACAATAGTTCTGAGGGTCTCATAATGGGTAGTCCACTTAGCCCGTTTTTAGCAGAAATATTTATGGATAACCTAGAAAAACAAATACATCGACAAGAATTTAGCAAATCATTTTTGTATTGGTACCGATATGTAGACGGTATCTTTGCTTGTTTTAATGGTACAGAGCGTCAACTTGACAATGTCTATAACTATATAAACTCAATACATAAAAATATTAAATTCACTATGGAACTAGAAGTCGACAATAAAATTAATTTTCTTGACGTAACGATAACCAGATATTACGACAAACACAAATTCTCTATCTTTCACAAACCCTCACATACAGATACTACAATAAACATAAAATCAGCTCACCCCCTACAACACAAATTGGCAGCTTACCACAGTATGTTGCATAGACTTGTAAGTGTCCCCTTATCTGTAGATGATTTTAATAAAGAATTAATCTAATAAAACAAATTGCTGTTAACAACGGATATTCTCCTGACACCATAGACTCAATTCTAAACAAAAAGTTAAAAAAATAAAGCTATTTCTTTAGTATACCCCAAGAAAGAAAACACAGGGAAAAAATTTAATGTTTTAACATATTTTGGTAACACGTCAGAGAAAATTAAAAACCACTTAAACAAATATAATATCAACATAGCTTTTAGAACAAATAACTCGTTAGGAAAATTCATTAAAAACGCAAAGGGAAAACAAAATAGATCAAAAAAATCTGGAGTGTATCAGTTAAATTGTGGTTCTTGTCATAAAAGTTACATAGGTCAGACAGGTCGCTCATTCGAAACTCGGATTTTAGAACATAAAAGAAGCTATTTAAAAAACAAAACTGACTCAGCGTACAGTAATCATTTAACAGAGTCAAATCATCTTTTTGACGATAAATTTAAAATTCTACACATACAAAACAAAGGCGTAAAATTAAACCTATTAGAAAATTTAGAAATAAATAGAATTAAAAATTCAGACATCATCTTAAACGAACAAAAAGATACCTGTCTGGCCCATGGTAACTCCCCTTTACTCAATTTATGCAATTAATATTCAGAATGGATTTCCCAGCAATATTCATTAGCATATAGTATTAATTTTATTACCTATCTACCTTAGGGTATTTATATAAATGTAACAACACTAATACTCCAATATCATTTTGTATCAGAAGAAGCTATAGTATAGCGAAACGCGTCATACAGTTTCAGTGAAACTAAATAAAGTGGAAATTTGACAATATTAGTCTTTCATTACACAAGTTTATGGGGTCTTTGCATCAAAACTAAAGGATCTTCTTCTTCTTCTTAAAGTGCCTATTCGGTTCGAATATTGGCAATCATTCTGGCTATTATTACTTTATCCACTGCAGTTCTGAAAAGACGTCCTTGTCCCCTTTTTTCAAATACTTTTCCTTGGAGTATTTGCTGTAGTCATCCACATTTGTTGAAATTTCTCATTATGAATCCAATATACTCCAATTTTTCCACTTTAACAGTTTCCATAATTTCCAGTTTCTTATCCATGCTACCTGCGATGAAAACCAAAAATGCAGAGAATGAAAGCCCAGCCTACGAATAGGATGGATTCAACGGTGACAACAGATGCAAGGATAAGGTTACGAAAATGGAAAAGACGATTTTTTTTATATTTTCATTTACTTTATTTTTGTTTGCTGGGTTTTTGGAAATAAATTTTTGACGTCGAAAGACACTAATTTAGAATTATCTGGTATTATTATATTTTTAACTTTTTCTATGAGTTCGTGTAAGTTTTTGATATTGTGTTTAGGTTCAAATTTGTTATGATATTTGAATAAATCTATTAAAAGGGATGACATCTTATATGCTGGAGCTGACATATAGGATACAACTGGTCTGATTGGGTGGTCAGGTTTGTGTAATTTTATGAGTGAATAAAGTTGTGGGATTTGGGGATTCATGTGTATCGATTTAAATTTTTCGTTATCCTGAATGATACCGATCGCTTGTTCAATTTGATGTTTTATTTCTTTTTGAAAATTATTTGTTGGATCTTTATTTAGAATTTCATAATTTCCTGTACTAAAAAAATCTAACGTTTTATTAATTTATTCAATTTGAAAGATATTCATAACAACATATCATCAACATTTACAAACAGCCGAAATCATTAAAAAGGGATCCATATCAAGTTAACCACAACATCAATTAAGACTTAAGAACAATAAAAACCATTCAAAATAAAGCAAAACACAACACGTCTACTTTAACCAGCTGATAAACAATGATTGACTTAACAGATCGACTTGAAATTTAAAACGTGTTCATTTGACAGATGAAGCTTCAAAATGGTGTTCAATATTTGCTTCAAGTTATGCTCCATAGGTGTCGCTTTCAAAACTTATTGATTGACCTGATATAACAGTTATCATTTATCTACGAGGGCTTATTTATACGTTTCTAGTCTACCAAGAACAAGCAAATTTCAAAAATTGTTTATTTGGTTCGATCCTCCTTCAATTTAGTACACGGTTTATAAAGTAATTCTGATCTTTCAGAACAATATTCGTGTCTCGGTTTGCAAACTAGGCGTCAACAAAATTTATTACCTTTATTTGGCCGAAATTTGTGTCCTTCGAATTTCTTTTTCAGTTTTGCGAATAGAAAATAGCCCAAAGGAGCTAAATCTGGGAAATATGAGACATGATTTATCAGTTTAGGTTAGTAGTTCAGGACAATTCGTTTATTTTTTGCAAAAACTGACAGGAACAGGCTCATTGTCTAGTAGCACTCCTTTAGACACTTTTTTCCACAGTTTTTTGCCGAAGTTTAGTTAATAATTAAGAATAATATTCTGCAGTGGATGTTTTTCAATTGACTTGTAAGAAGTATCACATCCTTGTCAGAAAAAACGGAAACAAGAACTTTTTCTAGCTATTTTGTGTTAACGAAACTTGTTGAGACGAGGCGGACCAGCATCTTTTCACCCCTGCGCCTGTCGATTTGTCTCTGGGCCCTAATAATGAACCCACGTTTCGTTCATACTTATTATTCGATCCAAAAACTAAATGAATCCTCTTCAAAAGGTCTACAGATCAACTTGGATGTTGACTCTTAGTAGTTTGTGATGGATGTTCAGAAATTTAGGTATCTAGCAAACTAATAATTTTCCCATATACAAATTAGAAGAGGCAATATGAAAAACACATTCGTACGAAATACTCAGTTTCTGCTATGCATTTCAGCTCAGTTCGGCGATTCTCCAAAATCATTTCATACACACCCTCAACATCCTCTCTGTTAAATGCACATACTGGTGTTCCAGAGAGGTGTGCATTACGGAAGTCGGTTCTTCTTCTCTTGAAATCCGCAACCCACTTTTGATACTGACGTAAGAAGGACATTGTTTCTTCAATGTCGTCGGTCGTCTTTTTTTTTTTGGCAGACCGTTCTTTTCTAAATTCACAATTTTCTGGGTCATATCTTTTTCAAAAATTTAGTATAAATACCCCAGTAAAATCTGGACTACCAAGTTTGTTTTACTTATTTACTACATTTTTACTACATTGTTGTATCCTACCATCGTTTTCCGTAACTACTTGGATAAGTACCAGTAAATTCCGGTCTCTTGTTTGTCCATCCTAGCCCGACTGACGCTTTGATGAATAAGAGAACAGTGAATAAACTGCCGAAATATGGGCAACCACATTATTTAGTACATGTTAAACTACTAACTATAGCAGCCGCATTTGGTTTTTGGCAATGGAAAGTGATCTAGGGTAACTACGAGAGTCGTAAGATAAGTACCTGGCCTTGAGAAGAAGAAAAAATGTTATGTGTAAAATTTATTTTATTTTTTTAACTGGGTCTCCTTTTAGCTTGATAAACTTAGGCCAACGTTTCTCTATCTTTTGTATCCCATCTAAAAAAATACGATTCCTTTAACCTATCAAAATGGGCCTTTGTTTCAGCAATGACCTCATCGTTTGAGCCAAATACGAGGCTGGTTTGAAAAGTCCGTGCAAAAATAAAAACTACTTATGTGTTTGGGGTAAACCTTTTTTATTTTTCGACATAGTCTCCTTTTAGGCTTATACACTTCGTCCAACGATGTTCTAGTTTGTTGATGATCCCTTCCGAATAATAGGATTTTTCCAAGTCTGCAAAATATCCATTAGTGTCTGCAATCACCTCCTCGTTTGAATAAAATCTTTGTCCCGCCAGCCATTTCTTCAAATTGGGGAACAAATAGTAGTCCGAGGGAGCCAAGTCTGGAGAATAGGGGGGATGTGAAACGAGTTGGAATCCTATTTCCATTAATTTTGCGACCACAACTGCTGAGGTGTGTGCTGGTGCGTTGTCGTGATGGAAAAGGACTTTCTTGTGGGCCAATCGCGGGCGTTTTTCTTGCAGCTCGGTTTTCAAACGGTCCAATAACGATGAATAATATTCACCTGTAATAGTTTTACCCTTTTCCAGATAGTCGATGAGGATTATCCCTTGCGAATTCCAAAAGACAGTCGCCATAACCTTTCCGGCCGAAGGAACGGTCTTCGCCTTTTTGGTGCAGATTCCCCTTGGTAACCCATTGTTTAGATTGTTGTTTGGTCTCAGGAGTATAGTAATGTATCCATGTTTTCATCCACAGTGACCAAACGACGCTTAAAGTCCTCCGGATTCTTCTGGAACAGCTGCAAACCATCCTTGCAACACTTCACACGATTCCGTTTTTGGTCAAGCGTGAGCAATCGCGGCACCCATCTTGCGGATAGCTTTCTCATGTCCAAATGTTTATGCAAAATATTATGTACCCGTTCAGTCGAGATGCCCACAGCACTAGCAATCTCACGCACCTTAACTCTTCTGTCATCCATCACCATATCGTCGTAACCTCCACAGGCCGTCCAGAAGGTTCAGCGTCACTTGTGCCCATATGGCCAGTCCGAAAATTTGAAACCACTTATAAACTGTTCTAATCGAAGGTGCAGAGTCACCATAATGTTT
>CM032454.1:13067631-13127631 GCA_019049505.1 Pachyrhynchus sulphureomaculatus
CCATCTTTATATTTGAGATTTTTGTGTCTTATCCACTGAAGAATATCCGCTTTGTTCCATGAATTTGTCGGGAGTCGTTCTAATAATCGAAAAATGGTATGAGGCACTGTCTAATACTATAACGGATTCTGCTGGTTTGAATTGTTGTGGCTGTTACTTGATGGAAATTCATAACGAATGTAATGAAAGACTATTATTGTCAAATTTCCACTTTATTTAGTTTCACTGAAACTGTATGACGCGTTTCGCTATACTATAGCTTCTTCTGATACAAAATGATATTTGAGTATTAGTGTTGTTACATTTATATAAATATCCTAAGGTAGATCGGTAATAAAATTAATACTATATACTAATGAATATTGCTGGGAAATTCATTTTGAATATTAATTGTATAAATTGAGTAAAGGGGAGTTACCATGGGCCAGACAGGTATCTTTTTATTCATTTAAGATGATGTCTAAATTTTTAATTCTATTTATTTCTAAATTTTCTAATAGGTTTAATTTTAAGCCTTTGTTTTGTATGTGTAGAATTTTAAATTTATCAATATATAATAAAAGACTGTTTTTAGTCAATTTTCACTGGTTTATTTAAATTGCGATGACGCGTTTCGCTGTCGATGCAGCTTCTTCAGATCTACATTTTACACTGTCAAGTTAGGTCATTGTCATTGTCTTTATTGAATTTAAGTTAGGCTATGCCTCTTACTTACATTTATGATAGCTTATATTCCTATACTACTTAACCTAGGTTCTATACAGTAATCCTAATTAACTTAACCTAGGACATTGGGTTTTAATTACATTGGTTGACTAATCTAACTTAACTAGAGCTTAATTCTAAACTAATCTAAAACTTAATTCTAAACTTAATCTAGGTTACAATCTTCATGGGGGTGGGGGAGGGCCATCGTCTTCGTCGGATATGGGGTCAGAAGGTCTTGGATAGTGATGGCGGGCGTTGGCGGGCACGTGGAATGCCCTCCTTATGGTGGCGTTTGGGTGTTGTAGCGCCTTTGCGAAGAACTTGATGTTGGTGGACCTCATGTGTGCCTTGATTGTTGGCACACCGAGGTCTCTATGCAATTGCCGGTTTCGGACGAACCATGGGGCTCCTGTGATCATCCTCAGGGCCTTGTTCTGTACTGCCTGAAGTTGAGCTCTGCGTGTCTTGGTGAGTTTAGACCAAGTAGGGCAGGCGTGTGTGAGTCCTGCCCTCACGATGGGTTTATAAATTAGCAGCTTGATTTTTGGTTGCAACTTACTGGACCGGCTGATGATTGGGTACAGCTTGCCCAGTAGTTGCTTGGCTTTCCTTGAGGCAGCACAGACCTGGTCTTTCAAGTTAGGTTTAATATTCACAGTTTTATATAATTTCTTAATTATAATATTACACCTAATTAAATTACATTGATAGTATTGGAAAATCCACACAGATTTGGAGTTAAGAGAATAAATTCAATAATGGCGAATTGCTTAAATCTACCTGGTCGTTGAGTAAAGTACCCGTAGTCCTTAATCGATTTATTTGCATAGTCTCTAAAAGGTTTAGTTTTAAACCTTTTTGTTGGGTGTGTAAAATTTTGAAATTCCTGTTAAATGTGTGATTTTCTGTTAATAGATGATTAGCATATGTTGAATTAGATTTTCTATGGATGAAACTTTTTTCGTGTTCTGTAATTCTTTGTCTAAATGTACGTCTAGTTTGTCCGATGTATGTTTTAGGACATGACCCACATGTTAATTGATAAACCCCTGATTTGTTGTCTTTATTGATTTGTGGTTTGTAGTTTTTAAGGTATTTCCCTATAGTATTGTTAGTCTTGTACGCTATGTTGATATTTTTTTGATTTAAAAAAATTTCCCCAGTTTTTCCGTTGGTTTGCCGAAATAGGTTAAGCATTTAAAAGTAGTATTTCTGTCCTTAAAACGTGGGTATATTTCTGAGATAGCCTTGTTTCTAAGTTTTTTCTTAACGATACTATTGATTAAAGTAACCGAATAACCGTTGTTAACGGCTACTTGTTTTATGTAGTTTAATTCTTTAGTAAAATTTTCTTCTGATAAGGGGATATTAGTTAGTCTATGTATAAAACTATGATAAGCGGCAAGTTTATGATGGTTAGGGTGATGAGAACTATTGTGAATTGTGGTATCTGTATGACAAGGTTTGTGATATATTGTAAATTCATGTTTTTTTTCCTGGCTTTACTGATTGTTAAGTCTAGGAAATTGATTCTCCCTTCGACTTCTTCTTCCATTGTAAAACTGATATTTCTATGTAAAGAATTAATATACTGTAAAAAGTGAGTTAATTGTCTGTCCGTAAATTTATCGTCAAAAAGATGATTTGATTCTGTTAAATGTTTACTGTACACTGAGTCAGTTTCGTTTTTTAAATAGCTTCTTTTATGTTCTAAAATCCGAGTTTCGAATGAGCGACCTGTCTGACCTATGTAACTTTTATGACAAGAACCACAATTTAACTGATACACTCCGGATTTTTTTGAACTATTTTGTTTTCCCTTTGCGTTTCTAATGAATTTTCCTAACGAGTTATTTGTTCTAAAAGCTATGTTGATATTATATTTGTTTAAGTGGTTTTTAATTTTCTCCGACGTGTTACCAAAATAGGTTAAAACATTAAATTTTTTCCATGTTTTCTTTCTTTGGGTATACTAAAGAAATAGCTTTATTTTTTAATTTTTTGTTTAGAATTGAGTCTATGGTGTCAGGAGAATATCCGTTGTTAACAGCAATTTGTTTCATTAGATTTAATTCTTTATTAAAATCATCTACAGATAAGGGGACATCTATGCAACATACTGTGGTAAGTTGCCAATTTGTGTTGTAGGAGGTGAGCTGATTTTATGTTTATTGTAGTATCTGTATGTGAGGGTTTGTGAAAAATAGAGAATTTTGTGTTTGTTGCAATGTCTGGTTATCGTTAAGTCAAGAAAATTAATTTTATTGTCGACTTCTGGTTTCATAGCGAATTTAATATTTTTATGTATTTAGTTTATATAGTTAAAAACATTGTCAAGGTGACGCTCTGTACCATTAAAACAAGCAAAGATGTAGTCTACATATTGGTACCAATACAAAAATGATTTGCTAAATTCTTGTCGATGTATTTGTTTTTCTAGGTTATCCATAAATATTTATGTAATTATTTTGCTTGTTTTAATGGTACAGAGCGTCAACTTGACAATGTTTTTTAACTATATAAACTCAATACATAAAGATATTAAATTCACTATGGAACTAGAAGTCGACAATAAAATTAATTTTCTTGACTTAACGATAACCAGACATTACAACAAACAAATTCTCTATTTTTCACAAACCCTTACATACAGATACTACAATAAACATAAAAACAGCTCACCTCATACAACACAAATTGGCAGCTTACCACAGTATGTTGCATAGACTTGTAAGTGTCCCCTTATCTGTAGATGATTTTAATAAAGAATTAAATCTAATAAAACAAATTGCTGTTAACAACGGATATTCTCCTGATACCATAGACTCAATTCTAAACAAAAAATTAAAAAATAAAGCTATTTCTTTAGTATACCTCAAGAAAGAAAACACAGGGAAAAAATTTAATGTTTTAACATATTTTGGTAACACGTCAGAGAAAATTAAAAACCACTTAAACAAATATATTATCAACATAGCTTTTAGAACAAATAACTCGTTAGGAAAATTCATTAAAAACGCAAAGGGAAAACAAAATAGATCAAAAAAATCTGGAGTGTTTCAGTTAAATTGTGGTTCTTGTCATAAAAGTTACATAGGTCAGACAGGTCGCTCATTCGAAACTCGGATTTTAGAACATAAAAGAAGCTATTTAAAAAACAAAACTGACTCAGCGTACAGTAATCATTTAACAGAATCAAATCATCTTTTTGATGATAAATTTAAAATACTACACATACAAAACAAAGGCGTAAAATTAAAACTATTAGAAAATTTAGAAATAAATAGAATTAAAAATTCAGACATCATCTTAAACGCACAAAAAGATACCTGTCTGGCCCATGGTAACTCCCCTTTACTCAATTTATACAATTAATATTCAGAATGGATTTCCCAGCAAATATTCATTAGTATATAGTATTAATTTTATTACCTATCTACCTTAGGGTATTTATATAAATGTAACAACACTAATTCTCAAATATCATTTTGTATCAGAAGAAGCTATAGTATAGCGAAACGCGTCATACAGTTTCAGTGAAACTAAATAAAGTGGAAATTTGACAATATTAGTCTTTCATTACATTGATTCTGCTGGTATATATTCAATCATTTGTTGGAAGTACTCCTCAAAAACATCGGCCGTCATATTCTCATGGTAATCTTTTGACTTTGATTCGAACTCCAACAAGCCACCGTCGAGAAATCCGTTTTCACTACCAATATGTGATATAATTAGCCTGCGAACTTTTCCTGAAGGGGGTTGTAATCCAGTTGCCCAGCCTTCTATAAAAGCTTGTTTGACACTCTTGATGTTTTTGTCAATCCAGAATTTTTCCACTGTGTGTCCCTAATTAATCCAAGTCTCATCTAAATAAAAAATATTTCCTTCTTTGGCTCGAAATTTTCTGATTGCTAGTAGATATTCTATTCTTCAACAAATTATTTCTGTGTTATCGATAAGAACAGATTTTCTATTGTGTTTTATCCAACGAAAATTCAGGTTATGAAGGAATTTCCATAATTTTCATTTTTATTTACATCTGATTTCTTGCAAAACTTTACGTAGTGTAAGTATTTCTTTCTTAAAAAAAAAAATGGTGTACTTCTTATTGCGTTCTTAAAGTCTCCATCGACCTCTAAGAACACCTTTCCTTTGTGATTCTGAGGTTCGTTGCAAGGACCGCGTTTTCTTTCTTTTAGAAATCTATACATAGTTGCTGATCCAACTCCCGTCATGTTGGCAAAGGTTTCCACAATTTCACGGACTTGGCTTGTTGGCTGTTGATGCACTAGGCATCATGGACGTTAAGTATCATTGTTTTTTCTCGCAGGGAAAATGTAGATTTACAGACTTTGACCGGGGGCAAAACTGAAAGTTGAAGCTATCGCTGTTCTGATTTGAACTAAGCATATTATATTTTTCCATTTTCTATATTGAATTAAAACTAAGGCATAGCCTCTTACTTACATGAATGACAGATCTTAACATAAAGTGAAAATTTGCTTATTCTAGCTTAACTCAAGTTTTTAAACTATTAGTCCTATACTAACATGATTTTTTTTAACCTAAGACTTAAACTTCCTTAGCCTAAGACTTACGCTAGCTTAACTTAGGACTTAACTTAACCCAGTTTCATCCGATAGAGGGTATGAAAGTCTTGAGAATTGGCGGCGGGCATGTGATGGGAGTCGGAAGGCGTCCCTGATGGTTGGGTTGGGTTGCTGGCACGCCTTCTCCATAAACTTCAGTTGGGTTTTTCTCATGTGTGCCTTTACGGTAGGCACACCGAGGATTAGCCTGTTCCTCATTAACCATGGGGCTCCCGTGATCATCCTCAGGGCCTTGTTCAGCACAGCCTGGAGTTGGGCTAAGCATATTATAGGTTTTTGCTTTATTTTTATACTTACACAGAATATTTTTATTGCATACTTAGGTACTTAGGCACCTACCTACTGATAAGTACTTTGGTTAATTTCATTAAACTTTATAACACTGTAGATTTCTAGTTCTTAAGAATTTGTTAATTGTACTCGTTAAGGTCTTTATTATACAAATAAGATTTTTAGTTTCATCATTTACTGGTTAAAATAAACTTTGAAATGCGTTGATTTATACAGCTTATTTTAAAGTTTAGAAGGCACATAATAAAATATTTTTTAGAAAAAGGTCGCACTGTTGCATAAAGATAGAAAATAAAGGTGTTAAAACTAAAAATGCAAATAATTAGTAGAGAAATTTCGGACGCTTATGGTTTATGACATTTTAATGTTTATAACCCATGTTGTATACTATCAACTCCAAACAAACGGACTTTAGCATAATATAACTCGCTTCTAGTAAATCGATTTCATTTAAATATCTTCTTAGACAAGGCGAAATCGGCGCCATCGTTGGAAAAAATTTTCTAATTGAATTTTTTTTCATAACCTTCTCCAGGAGATGCCCCTGAAAGAGGATCAACATGTTGCCGGGCGGTAACCTGGTCCGAATTTGTTTAAACAAATTTTTTTTAAACAAAGTCCAAAAATTGAAATTTTCGCCCGGAACAAGTTTTTTTAGGTAAATTGGACCATTTTGAACAAAAAATGTCTCTTGTGAATTTTCTCTAAAATGCGCCGTTTTCGAGATATCGGCGATTTTAGGTGCGAGAAAACGCGAAAATGGCCACTTTCACCTCCCAATATTGGGGTCAAAAATTAAAATTTTCAATGTTGCCAAGTGTCCAAATTAAAGTTTGAGATCTCTTCTACAAATTACCGTAGGAAATATTGCAATATCTTTATTTTTAAACATTGTTTTTTAACAGTTAACAAATTGCGTTCGAGCGCCCGCGGCCGCATCGAAACTGTATACATAGATATATACGCAACGCCCGTACGTAGGCGCGCGGAACTGTATACGCGCTGCAACTCGCTATAACGTGAAGTATCATGCAAAAGTTCAAACATGCTATTGCTTAAATAAGAGTCGGACACTTTAATAGTTTATTCATTTCTTTTCCGCCCTTACAAGTATGTACATGTGTAATTATGTCTTTTTCTATTAAACGAATTAAATGTGATCATAAGTGCATTTTCTGTGGTAAGTGTGATGATGTTGTACAACAACCAAATTTTGAATCATTTCAAAAAATTCAACAAGCAGCTAATCGTCGGAAAGATGACATAAGTACAAAATTTAACGATTTATATAATCCAAGTAGCAGTGAACAAACTTTTTCTTGGCACAGACATTTAGATGCAACAGAATTTGGTTACACTATAGAAACAGGTGAATTGTTACCCAAATTCATGTTAAAAAATTCGATACCAGATTCGTTAATTAGGCAATGTAAATGTACAAAAAATTGTAAAACTAATGCATGTAATTGCAAAAGCAACAACGTAAGTTGTATACTCATGTGTGGGTGTAATTTAAATATTTGCGAAAATTCTATTAAATATATATAAGTTATATTTCATAAAATTGTTTTAATTCTTCTACCATCCTAATCGAATATTGAATTTTTATTTATATTCATTTGTTATAATAATTAAATTTGATATAACAATTACTCTTTAATAAATAAATATTTTTTACATACTTTTCAAATATATTAATTTTAATAAGAAATCAAGAAACAAAGCTTTATAGAGCATCGCAGTGCGTATACAGTTCCGTGCGCCTACGTACGGGCGTTGCGTATATATCTATGTATACAGTTTCGATGCAGCCGCGGGCGCTCGAACGCAATTTGTTAACTGTTAAAAAACAATATTTAAAAATGAAGATATTGCAATATTTCCTACGGTAATTTGTAGAGGAGATCTCAAACTTTAATTTGGACACTTGGCAACATTGAAAATTTTAATTTTTGACCCCAATATTGGGAGGTGAAAGTGGCCATTTTCGCGTTTTTTTCTCGCACCTAAAATCGCCGATATCTCGAAAACGGCGCATTTTAGAGAAAATTCACAAGAGACATTTTTTGTTCAAAATGGTCCAATTTACCTAAAAAAACTTGTTCCGGGGCGAAAATTTCAATTTTGGACTTTGTTTTAAAAAAATTTGTTTAAACAAATTCGGACCAGGTTACCGCCCGGCAACATGTTGATCCTCTTTCAGGGGCATCTCCTGGAGAAGGTTATGAAAAAAAAATTCAATTAGAAAATTTTTTCCAACGATGGCGCCGATTTCGCCTTGTCTATCTTCCGAAAAAGATAATACTATATTATTCTCTATTTAGGAGCAAAAATTATTGAGAACTGAAATAACAAAATACTTGTTTTAGGAGTAAACATACATCTATTTTAAATATTTAAGAGTTTTATATCAGATCCTCCGCCATTAGTGTCTAATTGGACTATCAGTGGATAATCGGATTAGTTCATTCTAGACTACAGTTTCCTAAACGGCTTTAAGTAATTAGCAGACCGAGATAACATTCTCTTCTATGTTAGTGTTATTTTCGAACTAAAAGGGTAGGTAAAGTCACTTATCCAGCACCTTTCTAGCAGATAAAAGTTGAGATGGAGATGAATCGAAATTATGATTATGAGAAATTAATATATTTGTTGAATTTTGTGATTCCAAGAACCCTGAAAATTATAAAGGATATAATATAGGACTTTACTATGCTTAAAAATCTTGCAGTTGATAAATTACATAAATAATGAGGATTCACATGACAAGCGAGAATAACAAATGCACAGACATAATATTAAAAATCGGTAAAGTTTTTTACCGAGCACTTCCCTTGCAAATATAGGTTATAAAATCATAACTAAATTGAATTTCTTCACACTAAAATGTATTTATTTGGAGTTGATAGCAGAATTCTCTCATTGTAGATGCAAATACATGCAAAGATTTTTTACGCATTTTACTGGATTATGCTACCTTTGAATTATTTTAAGGGTTGACCCTATTTTAGGCAGAAAACCTCTGCTATACAATAGAGTCATAAAAAGTAAATGAGGGTTCATTGGTAGCATAGCTGTCCGAGCGTAACCTGCTTTTAGTGTTCAATGAATAAAATTGTCTTAAAAATAAAGTTATAGAAATATAAGATTTATTACCAATAATTTTTTAATCTACAGATCTATGTATGTACAAATTCACAATTCACGATATATACCAGGTGTAAAAGTATGAAATGTGGATTTTTTTTCTAAAAAAAACATGTTAAATTCGGAAGAATGATAAAAAGTGCCTTATTCAAAGTATGCTCCATCGCTTGTTATACATTTTTCCCATCTTTCAGGCAATTTGTGAATACCACGCCAGTAAAAATCTTCCCCTTTTGCTGCGAACCATTCATCGAGCCATTTTTTCACATCTTCGTACGAACCAAAGCGCTGCTCAGCAAGTGCGTGACCCATCGATGCAAACAAGTGGTAATCGGAAGAAGCCAAGTCTGGTGAGAAAGCCGCATGGGGTAGAACTTCCCATCTGAGTGCTTCCAACATGTCGCAAACTGGTTTTGCCGTATGTGATGGAGCACTGTCATGAAGAAAAATGACTTTGTGTAGCCTCTTTCGGTATTCTGGCCTTTTTTCAAGCAGCGAACGGTTCAAATCGGTCAATTGTTGTTGGTAACGTTTAGTATTAACCATTGTCCCAGGTTTTAACAGCTCATAATAGACCACGGCCCTCTGGTCCCACCAAACATAGAGCATCGTCTTTCTGCCAAATCGATTCGGTCTTGCGGTAGATGTGGATGGTGCGCCTGGGTCTACCCATGATTTTTTGCGCTTGGGATTCTCAAAATAAATCCATTTTTCATCCCCTGTAACTATACGATGCAAAAACGACTTCCTTTTGTACCGAGCGAGCAAAATGTTACACGTGTTTTTGCGCTTTTCCATCTCTCGTAGCCGATTGGAAACAGCTTGTTGACTAACGCCCAATTGCTCGGCGAGTTGTTTTTGTGTTTGCGAATCATCTTCGTCCAACAATGTTTGCAATTTTACATCTTCGTATTTTTTTGACGGTTTTCCACGTTCCTTGTCTGCAACATTGAAGTCACCACTTTTAAAACGCCGAAACCATCGTTCACACGTATCTTGCGATGGAGCATGTTCACCATAAGCTTCTCGAAGTAATCGGTATAATTCAACAGCAGTTTTCTTCAAATGAAAACAAAAAATTAATGCTGTCCGCGAATGCTCTTTGTTCGGTATAAATTTCGCCAAATTGAACACAACAACACAACACTATTCACACACTTTTCCAATTTATCACTCGTGCGGGTCTGACACTTATTGATGACACAACAAAATGGCGCAGTGTCAAATCTTTATAGCACAAATTGCATTGATGCACTATCTGTTGTGTGAAATCCGCATTTCGTACTTGTACACCTGGTAAGTACTTTAATTACAATCAAAAACTATCATCATCTTCAAAATCTGAAGACTCCACTTCTTTTAAATTGAGAATTAAGGGTTTTATTTCCACAGTTTCTTCGATGTATTTGTCAGGTTTCCAAATTTTATTTTCTTCTTTTATAACATGTCGAATGGCATTTTTCCAATTATCCTCTTTGATCCTCTCTATTCCGACGAGTAATAATTGTCTTACGTCTCAAAGTTTGAACGTGGTGTTTTCCCTTACAACGAAACCTTCCATTTATGCCCAAATTAGCTCTATGGGATTCAATTCGCAATGATATGGAGGTAATCTAAGCACTGTGATATTCCGTTCCTTTGCTATGTCATCGACTGCGTATTTCTTGAACTGTGCCTTATTTTGTTTCGCAATTTTGAGAAGTTCCGCTTTTAACATACCATCTTTATGTTTGAGATTTTTATCTCTTATCTATTGAAGAATATCCGCTTTCCTCCATGAATTTGTCGAGAGTCGTTCTAATAATCGAAAATGGTATGGAGCATTGTCTAATACTATAACTGATTCTGCTGGTTCAATTCAATCAATTCAATCATTTGTTGGAAGTTCTCCTCAAAAACATCGGCCGTCATCTCTTCATGGTAATCTTTAGTTTACTTTGATTCGAATTCTAACAAACCACCGTCGCGAAATCCGTTTTTTTTACCAATATGTGTTATAATTAGCATGGCACTCTTAATGTTTTTGTCAATCCAGAATTTTTTCACTGTGTGTCCCTCATTAACCCAAGTCTCATCTAAATAAAAAATATTTCTTTCTTCGGCTCGAAATTTTCTGATTGCTCATAGATATTCTCTTCTCCAACAAATTATTTCTGTTTTATCGATAAGAACAGATTTTCTATTGTGTTTTTCCCAACGAAAATTCAGGTTATGAAGAATTTTTCATAATTTTCATTTTTTTAAATCTGATAAGTCCTGGGCTTCTCTGATTTCGTGCAAAACTTTATATAGTGTAGGTATTTCTTTCTTAATAAACAAATAGTGTACTTTTCTGCTTATTGCGTTCTCAAAGTTTTCATCGACCTCTAAAGGCACCTTTCCTTTGTGATTCTGAGGTTCGTTGCAAGGATCGCGTTTTTCTTTCTTTTAGAAATCTGTAAATAGTTGTTGATCTATCTCCCGTCATGTTGGCAGATGTTTCCACGATTTCACGGACTTGGCTTTTTGACTATTGATGCACTAGGGCATTGTGGGCGTTAAGTATCATTGTTTTTTCTCACAGGGAAAATGCAGATTTAAAGACTCCGCGGAGTTTGACCAAAACTGAAAGTTGAAGCCATCGCTGATTTGAACTAAGCATATTATAGGTTTTTGCTTTATTTTTATACTTACACAGAATATTTTTATTGCATAATTAGGTAGTTAGGCATCTACCTACCGATAAATACTTTGGTTAATTATATTCCAATGACTGCTAAATCCCAAATAATTTTATTATGCTAATTATCACACTGTAGATTTCTAGTTTTAAAAATTGTTAATTGTACTTGTTTAGGCCTTTATCATACAAATAAGATTTTTAGTTTTATCATTTACTAATTAAAATAAACTTTGAAATGCGTTGATTTATATTGTTTTGGTAAAGTTTAGAAGGCACATAATAAAATATTTTTTAGAAAATGGTCACACTGTTGGTTGGAGATAGAAAATAAAGGTGATTAAAACTAAAAATGCAAATAATTTGTAGAGAAATTTAGGGCGCTTATGATTTATAATATTTTAATGTTTATAACCCATGTTGTGTGCTATCAACTCCAAACGAACGGACTATAAAGAACAATTTATGCGTTACTGTTCGTTATTTTAAAAAAGTAAATGATACCTTATAATGAGACACTAATCACAAAATTTTGTCTCTCATTCCGACGTCGCAAACCCGTTATATCACCTACATGTAAAATTGAAAATTTTTTTCTAACCAAACCACCTAAAAAGTAGAATAATGGTATTATTTTTTTAAGTCACTTAATCACATTCCAGTCTGCTCTACACACTAATTTTTTTAATATTTGACCAATCAAAATTATAGATCGCCACATATATCGCCCCAACGATATTACTCAAAAACACTAGGTTTTGATGACCACAAATAATTGAAGATAATGAAAAACTACCATCATTTTCAATTATTAGATTTTAATGGGCTTGAAAATGACACATAACATGATATATACGAAATAACCCTTACAATACCCTTTTCTACCCGTTTAGCTCCTTATATGTTTGACTAAAAACAATTATGACTCAAAATTGTTCAATATCGTAGCCAAAAAACAAAGAAAAATTCTCAAAGTTAGAGAAAATTCAAAATTGACGTACCCCCACCCTTTTCACTCCCTTCCCGTCAAGGTGATATGGTCCAAAAACTATAGGTGTCATTCTAATGTTAAGTATTATGTGTGTACCAAATTTGAAAAAGATATCTTATTTTATTCAAGAGTTATTGTGCAAATAGGCAAACAGACAGACCGAAAGATAGGCAGGAATTGAGGATTATGTTTCTCGGGACCTAAGGACCCTTAAACTTAAAGAAATGGAAAAATTATTTTTATGAATACAATATTCCCCTTCAGCAAGGGAAGTAAAAATATCCAGAATTATAGTGTCTTATTCTAGATTATTTGACGGTCAAAACTGACCTTCATACTCGTATATATAGAGTCGAGTCGTCAGAGGCAAATTTTGATGAAAAGTTCTCATTAAATGTTAACAGGCTGCATTTTGGCATACAGGTAGTTTTTTGATAGTAAAATACGATAAAAAAGGTTTGCTGCTCTAAAGTGTAGGCTAAGCTTACAAAATCGAAAATAAAATGAAAAATTCGGTTTTTCGTAAATATCACGAAAAAGATAAACGATACCACCGCGGGAGGGAACGGGAAATTTTACAAAAAAATAGTACAGTGAAATTCCCCTTCGTGAACACCCCTCTTACACGGACACCTCCCTTGAACGGAAACTTTCTCATGGTCCCGATCGACTATCATATAATTGGCATTATGTTAACTCCCTCTTGAACGGACATTCTCTTGAACGGAGGCGAACACAAAAAAATTTTCTCTTAACCGGATAAAAAATAAACGCCTTCTCTCATTTTTCTGTGACGAGTATCGCTGTTGCGTTTCCCAATGGCGCCGCGTGCCAACGTCCCTGCCTGCTTTGACTGAGGGACTTCCCCGAGTAAACTGGGAATTTCACAAAAATTATATTTTCAAAATTTATTTTAATTGTTAGTGTTTTCGATTTATGTAGCGATAATACTGGATTATGAACTAAGTAACACGTACGCTGAAAAGACACATAGATGTCGCCCTTTTCAAAAAATCCATATGATTTTTAGGAAGTACCAACCTTCGAACGATACGTGTCAAAATTTTATGATATTTCGACGATTAGTTTACATGTTTCAGTGGTTTTAGTAACACTACTTTTGATATTCTCATAAAAAATCGAATGTCCTGTGTCTACTAAACACTGTTTTTTGATGGGGAAAAGTACCGTTCAATCAAAGCAATGGCTTGATAAGTGTTACGGGAACTCTGCCCCTTGAAAACATCAAAAAAATCCACAAAATTTTTTTGGATGACCGTAAAGTGAATTTGCGTGAGATAGTTTATACCCTAAAGATATTAAAAGAATGTGTTGATCATATCTTGCATGAACATTTGGGCATGAGAAAGCTGTATTCAAAATGTATACCGCGTTTGCTCACAGTGGACCAAAAACAATAACATGTTAATGATTCTGAGCGCTATTTGGACCTGTGTAAGCGCAATAAAAAGGATTTTTTCATGCGATATGTGACAATAGATGAAACATGGATCCACCACTATATACCCGAATCAAATCGGCAGTCAGCTGAATGGACAGCCGCCGGTGAAAGCCGCCCGAAGCGACCAAAGACACAACAGTCGGCTGGGAAGGTTTTGGCCTTAGTATTTTGGGATGCGCATGGAATAATTTTCATCGACTATACTGAGAAGGGAAAAACCATCAATAACGAATATTATATGAAGTTATTGGGGTGTTTGAAGGCAGAAATCGCAAAGAAACGGCTCCAAATGAACAAGAAAAAAGTGCTCTTTTATAAGACAATGCATCGTGTCACAAGTCAATGGTTACGATGTCAAAATTGCATGAATTGAAGTTCGAATTGCTTTCTCATTCACCGTATTCTCCAGATTTGGCCCGCAACGACTATTATCTATCCGCAGACCCCAAAAAAATGCTCGCGGGAAAGTAAATTGGCCCCAGTGAAGAAATTATCGCCGTAACTGTGGCCTATTTTGAAGGCCTTCTACAAGTAAGGTGTAGAAACGATAAAAAAGCGTTTGACTGATTGTATCGCTCTTCAAGGAGACTATATTGATGAATGAAGTCGAATTTTGCAAAAAATAAATGTATGTCCCAAACTTTGTTATGTTGCTATATGTGTTTTTTCTTCTAGGTGACCATATTTATAAATTGTTTTGCTGTATTTACAAATTTAAAGTTGAATAAAATGAACTTGAATTTCAAATCGATATCTAATTTTATTTCGACCTTATTGTGGAAATAGTTCGACTGACAGATCGATGACTGTTAGTACCTATATTTTCATGATCTTTAAGACCCTGAAACGTGAAGAAATGCAACAATCTGTACAAGTAAAAGTAATCAGGGCGTACATAACGATACTCTACTGACAGGCCATATAAAAGATATATGAAAATGTTCTACAATAATATTTCCTCTAACCAGGGCAATCTGTAACACATCCCTTTTCTCCACGTTATGTTTTATGGAGGTTATAAATCGGTGTTAATGGCTCGGTGCACACGGCGATGCTGTTTGAATAAGCTTATCTGTCAGCGGTAGGAATTCGTATTATTGATGTTTCATGGATATTTAAAAAATTCATATTTTTATTTGGGATTAGCAATGATTTACGCGGTAGAAATATTAAAGCCATCGTAAATTTTTCTAAATTATATTTTACGTTTATTACGCCATTTTATAGTTACGTTTAATCTTTCTTGCTTTCACATAGCAATTTCGTTCAAACAGATTAAAATTATAACTACTTACAAGGCTGGTTTGAAAAGTCCGTGCAAAAATAAAAACTACTTATGTGTTTGGGGTAAACCTTTTTTATTTTTCGACATAGTCTCCTGTTAGGCTTATACACTTCGTCCAACGATGTTCTAGTTTGTTGATCCCTTCCGAATAATAGGATTTGTCCAAGTCT
This sequence comes from Pachyrhynchus sulphureomaculatus, assembly GCA_019049505.1. Lineage (NCBI taxonomy): Eukaryota > Metazoa > Arthropoda > Insecta > Coleoptera > Curculionidae > Pachyrhynchus > Pachyrhynchus sulphureomaculatus. Next base: position 13,082,958 of record CM032454.1, read on the forward strand.
GCAAAATATCCATTAGTGTCTGCAATCACCTCCTCGTTCGAATAAAATCTTTGTCCCGCCAGCCATTTCTTCAAATTGGGGAACAAATAGTAGTCCGAGGGAGCCAAGTCTGGAGAATAGGGGGAATGTGAAACGAGTTGGAATCCTATTTCCATTAATTTTGCGACCACAACTGCTGAGGAGTGTGCTGGTGCGTTGTCGTGATGGAAAAGGACTTTCTTGTGGGCCAATCGCGGGCGTTTTTCTTGCAGCTCGGTTTTCAAACGGTTCAATAACGATGAATAATATTCACCTGTAACAGTTTTACCCTTTTCCAGATAGTCGATGAGGATTATCCCTTGCGAATCCCAAAAGACAGTCGCCATAACCTTTCTGGCCGAAGGAACGGTCTTCGCCTTTTTTGGTGCAGATTCCCCCTTGGTAACCCATTGTTTAGATTGTTGTTTGGTCTCAGGAGTATAGTAATGTTTCCAGTTTCATCCACAGTGACGAAACGACGCTTAAAGTCCTCCAGATTCTTCTGGAACAGCTGCAAACCATCCTTGCAACACTTCACACGATTCCGTTTGTGGTCAAGCGTGAGCAATCGCGGCACCCATCTTGCGGATAGCTTTCTCATGTCCAAATGTTTATGCAAAATATTATGTACCCGTTCAGTCGAGATGCCCACAGCACTAGCAATCTCACGCACCTTAACTCTTCTGTCATCCATCACCATATCATGGATTTGATCAATGATTTCTGGAGTCGTAACCTCCACAGGCCATCCAGAACGTTCAGCGTCACTTGTGCCCATATGGCCAGTCCGAAAATTTTGAAACCACTTATAAACTGTTCTAATCGAAGTCACCATAATGTTTATCAAGCTTCTCTTTAGTCTCCTGAGGCGTTTTGCCTTTCATAAAGTAATGTTTAATCACCACACGAAATTCTTTTTCGTCCATTTCTTGAAAATCACTCGACTTCCTTGATTCGCACGAATGCCAAACACAAAGAAATAGACCAATATGGCTGAAACTTGGTGTGCGTTCATTCAAGAGATGCTACTAACTAAACATGACCTCGATACGCGCCGGTGGTGCCATCTCTCGGACTTTGCACGGATTTTTCAAACCAGCCTCGTATATTAGAAGTCAGGTTAGTGGAATATTTCGGTAGGGGATACATGTTTACAAACAACGGAATCCAGGGGTGATTACACAAATAAAATACATTAGTTTATCCAGTCCAAAGACATAACCGAGATAAAAAGTGACCCCACTAAACATTTTGAAAATAAATTAAAATTGACACTCTCTGAAATCAATGTAATTTTCTCAGAATACGAGAGAAGAAGAATAATCAACATGAATCTAACTGCTCCGAAATTATATGGTCCTATTAAGAGTCACAAACCAGGGACCCCATCAGATCAAGGCATGTTCGGCAATGCTAGACTTTTCTGCTGTACTAAATGTTCTTTAAATCGCGTTTTGATTGACCTTTTAGTTTGGCCAACATACTTTTTGTCGCAATCATTACAACTAATTTCATAAATTCCACTTTTCTCACAATTAGAAATCTTATCTTTGGATTTTCCTAAGATATTCCTCAGATTGTCGAATGACTTGTAGACTAAGGTGAAGCCCACCTTATTAAATATCTTATTGAGCTCCCTGCTATATTTCGGATTATATGGTATAGAGAGATACTTGGTCTTATTTTCATGGCGTGTAAAAAGGTGGAATTCTAAATATTTAACCTGAACTTATGTCTATTTATTAACTTATTTACTAAGTCATCGTCATAACCATTAACTCTAGTTATATTTCTAATACGATTTCATTATTGAAGTTTACTCTATTCAGAGGAAAAGTGACCAAACGATGAAGTAAAAAATGTAATGCGGCTAATTTGTGTCGTTAACAATGAAATGAATCGTTAGGAATATATCTATCTGTTACTGTGTCTTTCCTATAGATATCAGATTCTAATCTATTATTATTTTTAATAATTAAAATATCTAGAAAAGGCAGTTGTCCTTTGTTCTCAATTTCGTAAGATAATGTAATGGAATTCTGGAAACAAAATCATCTGTATTTTCTTTTTATAGCCAATTTATTCATGATTATGTTTGAAACCGAAGCAGTCAAGGATTTGAATACTTCCCAAGGATATGGTATAGGTATGTGGATGACGTTTTCGTGACTTTTGATACAAAGAAAGCAAATATAGATGATTTTGTTTCCATATTAAATAGCTGGTGTGATTCCATTAAATTCATTTACCAAATTGTCTCCATACCATATAATCTGAAATATAGCAAGGGACTCAATATGGTATTTAATAAGGTAGGGCTCACCTTAGTCTACAAGTCATCAGACATTCTGAGAAATATCTTAGGAAGTCCCAAAGATAAGAGATTGTGAAAAAAGTGGAATTTATGAAATTACGATTGCGACAAACCGTATGTTGGGCCAACTAAAAGGTCAATTAAAACACGATTTAAAGAACAATTAGCACACTTAAAATACAGTAGAAAAGGACAGTTTAGCATTGCCGAACATGCCCTTGAAGCTGATCATACTGTAACTTTAGATAATCTAAGATTAATTAAAAATGTATCTGCTAGGAAATTGTTGAACGCATACGAAAGTATGGGAATTATAAAATGTAAAAGTAGTTTAAATAAAGACCGAGGGCCTATTCTTTATAGTCCCCTCTACTGGTTACTTGACCGGAACTGATGGTCTCGCTTATGCTATTAGTTCCGCCAGATTAATTCAAGGGTTAGGCTAAGTATAAATAGAGTAGACTTGTACTTTAACTTTAGTCGATCATCGCTCCTTATGAAGCTAACATGGTTAGCGAAACGCGCGTCGAGTGCAAAAAAAAAAGTGTTTGGTGTAGTGGTGATATATACTGAGTAGTGTCATTGTGCCAAACATTCCACATTCCCAACTTAACTAAAAGATAAAATTAATACCTTCATTCAAAACATTTTTGCGTATTTAAAAAGTTTTAACCTGTCAAGTCCTAAAAGCGGCACTTTTTAGACGAATAAGAGAGAGAGTAAGAAAACTTAAAAGAAATGTGAGTTCTGCATGTAATGTTGTTTTGGATATAATGAAAAGGATCTCAAGAGTATTAATAAAAAGTGTGGAATTTTGTTCAAGAAAATCCTTTCGTCGTTACCTCTAAAGCAGTAGTTTTTGGTTCAAGGTAAGTTTTTTCTGCATATGTAACAACATCATCTTATAAAGTTTTTGTGCATTTTTATATAAACTGATATAAATATAACATAAATTATTACACTGGTTTACAGCCAAAAAATACCAAGAACGCCACATGCCTAGATAAGTTAATTGGGACCTCCTGAACACGAAAAACGCTATAATTTTTTTTTTTTTAAGTACCGTTTTTTAGATAACGGTACTTTTGTGTTTTTCGGTGTATGGTCCCACTCAAACCCTTATGGAGCCCAACCGAAAAGTCCGATCGAGATAAATGTCATACCGTTGGAAAGGCAACTAAATGCCTTTTCGGCGGTATACTATAAATTTCTATGTGACAAGAAGTGGCTGAGTTATAACACCTCAAAGTTCAAAATTTGCCTATTTTTTACGTTTTTTTTTTTCAAAATTTTTCATTTTTATTTGGTTTTTTTTGTACGTTATTGTAAAGATCTGGAATGTTTTATTTTTTTACCAAGTAGTTTATTTAATAACCAACATTTTAAACGTAATTTGAAAAAAAAAGGATGAAAAATAAAGTTTTTATTAAGGATTTTGTGGAACGACAATATTTTCATTTTCATTGCTCACACGCTATATTCGGCGTAAATTAAAAAAATTTAAATTAAAATGACGAGCGACTTGAATTTTTCCGTTTTTTTTCGGATGTATCTTCGCGAATGAGGAACCAACAATAGTCTGCCATCATTTGTTCATCCCACCAGCCCTTGTAACGTCTCTCGATTTCTTGCATTTCCTGGTGAAATCTTTCACCCTGCTCATCACTTTCGGATCCCAAGTTCATGGGGAAAATATCCAAATGACTGAATAAAAAGTGTAGTTTAGGTGTCATATTTGAACCTAAAAGTTAAAAAGAATAAATTTCAAATAATTTTCAAATGATAACGGCCTTTTTGATATACATGCTTTCACTCAACGCTTACCAATGGCATTGAATTTTTGCAGTAATGTATCGATCTTCTCAGCGTAATCAGGACTTCTGTAGTTTCCCAAAAAGTTGTAAACGATGTCCTGGAATGCTTCCCATGCCTCCAAATGAGCTGGACCTAAACACTCATTAAATGCTTGGTCACCGTACAGAGCCCGAATTTGAGGTCCATCAAATATACCAGCTTCAATTTTGCTCGCTGTGGCTCTCGGAAATTTTTGTTTAAGGTAATTCATGGCAAGACTGTCTTTTGGCAACGTTTTCACAATATTTGTAAATAACCCAAGCTTAATATGTAGTGGAGGAAGTATTATCTTCTCCTGAGGAATGAGTGGGTCATTTTTAATATTGTACTCTCCGTGCGTACGCCCACTTCGTTCGGGCCAAACTTTTCGGATGTAGTGATTCTGACGGTCACGGCTGTCCCATAGACATAGAAAACAGGGAAACTTCGTATTGCCCCCTTGCAATCCAGATAGTATGGCAACTAATTTAAAATCAGAGCAAACTTTCCATTGATGTTGGTCATATTGTATGAGAGCGAGAAGTTCTTTCATTGCTTCATATGTTTCCTTTATGTATTTTCCATATCCGATTGGAATTGATGGTTTCGTATCCCTTTATGAAGCAAGACTGCCTTCAAACTATCCTTGCCTCCATCCAGAAAAAGACGCCATTCCACTGGGTCATAACTTTGTTGGAGAGCATTGAAAAGACCACGTATGTTGGCACAAAAACAAAAGTTTCCCGTTTTTGCGAAAAAAAACTGCAAGTTGTTTGCTACGATCACGGTAATATGTAACACGTGTCTCAGGAGCACAATATCCCCACTGTTGCAATCGCGATGCAAGTAATTCAGATTTCGATTTCGGCAAATACAAATCTCGGCACAAATCATTAAGCTCGGCCTGAGTAAGTAAATGGGGTTTCTTATTTGATTGCATTTCTGATTCACTGCACTCATCTGATGAATCACTTATTGTTGTTCTTTTTCGTATTTTTGTGGGCTCTGCTATAATCAGCTGCGGTTTGGGGCACGATACTGAGTGCGGCACTGGCAGCGTCACCGAGCTAACAACTGGATAAACTGGTTCAATTCTACGTCCGACAGCCTTTTCCGTTAAACAGAAATAACAATCTGTTGTATGACTGATCGGGTTTCTCCATTGCATTGGCTTTCTAAATGTGAAGAAACACTCTTGACCCTTACCAATTTTATTTAATATTGTTCGGCAGTTGTTACATGCATTATTCGGTGTCCACGGTTTGTCCAGAGACGCAGATCGAAAGCCGAAATACTTCTTATACGCTTCAGATAAATTTTTCGTATTCATTTTTCGCATCAAATGCTGTGATTTCTTTTTCACAAGAACTCCACAAACATAACAAAATTCGTTGGGATCGATTGAACACATTTTATTTTTTGCACGTACAAAGCCAAACTGTTTACTGTGATCAGATTCAAATTCTGATGGACGCCGAATATAGCGTGTGTCAGGGCTACCAACATATACAGTGATTCAAATTCTGATGGACGCCGAATATAGCGTGTGTCAGGGCTACCAACGTATACAGTGATTCAAATTCTGATGGACGCCGAATATAGCGTGTGAGCAATGAAAATGAAAATATTGTCGTTCCACAAAATCCTTAATAAAAACTTTATTTTTCATCCTTTTTTTTTTCAAATTACGTTTAAAATGTTGGTTATTAAATAAACTACTTGGTAAAAACATAAAACATTCCAGATCTTTACAATAACGTAGAAAAAAAAAACCAAATAAAAATGAAAAAATTTTGAAAAAAAACGTAAAAAATATAGGCAAATTTTGAACTTTGAGGTGTTATAACTCAGCCACTTCTTGTCACATAGAAATTTATAGTATACCGCCGGAAAAGGCATTTAGTTGCCTTTCCAACGGTATGACATTTATCTCGATCGGACTTTTCGGTTGGGCTCCATAAGGGTTTGAGTCGGACCATACACCGAAAAAACACAAAAGTACCGTTATCTAAAAAACGGTACTTAAAAAAAAAAAATTATAGCGTTTTTCGTGTTCAGGAGGTCCCAATTAACTTATCTAGGCATGTGGCGTTCTTGGTATTTTTCCAAATTAAAAATTTGTAAACCTGTGTTATGATACTTATATGGTAAAATTTAGACATTTATCAAATGTTGACAAAACAGGGAATACTGAAAGTTGATTTTATTTTTACCTTAATTTTAAGGCAAATACACCAAAAATAATTATAATTTAAAGAGTTGATTGATTGGTCCGTTACATTGTGACAGTACATTTTCACAATAGAATTACTTATTTACTTTGTTAACTGACAGTAAATAGATTCTTTTGTAAAGATTTACAAATGCGTTATCGCCATTTCGTAGTACAACTACCTTTTCAAACGCTTAACTGAGAGTTAGTTCAGGTTAGTTTAGGTTAACGCTTAACTAAGACTTAGTTAAGTGTTTGAAGATGTAGTTGTACTACGAAATAGTCATAACACATTTGTAAATCTTTACAAAAAAAAATATATTTAGTGTCAGATAACAAAGTAAATGAGTCATTTTATTGGTAAAAATTATCTAATTTAAACAATTAGATAAACAACTTAGCAAACTTTTACCAACTTTGATATTGTATTAAAATACATATAGAACTGAAATTAATACGGTAATATTAAATAGAAAATACAAAAAAAAGGAGATATACTTTTTCCGAGTCATCTACAATTAAATAAAAAAATCCTACCCCAGGACCAGTAACAATGGAACTAAAGTAAGTTTAGTTTTAAGTTAGTATTTTTTTTTTTTTATGGGTCTAGCACACGTGCTACAGGGAAGTCTCTAAAGCGCTACAGGAGCGACACGTGTGCGGAGAAAGCGATTCACGTTGTTCTTGAATCGCTGTAAATTGTACTCGGTGGGAAACACAGTCCTGGGCAAATTATTCCAAAGGAATGATGTTCTCCATATAAAAGACTCCTTGAAAAGCGTTGTACGAGGAGTAACAAGCTGAACCTCATACGGATGTAAAGAATTAGCGCGACGTGTACTTCTAACATGCACCGCTCTGGGAAGAATTAAGCGGGCCACATCCTTCGACCACTTTCCATGAAAGTACTTGTAGAATAGGCTCAAGTCGCCAACCGTTCTTCGATGTTCCAGCGAATGAAGGCCGACGGTCAGTTCCGGGTCTCCAATCAGACGAACAGCTCTTCTCTGAATAGAATCCAACAAATGCAGTGTATGTTTGGGAGCGGAGCTCCAAACATGGTAGCAGTATTCCATAGTTGGTCGAATTTGAGCTTTGTAAAGAATTACTCTGACATTTTGTACTGCTGTCAACCCATCCTTTTTGCATAGTGTCATGGTTATCGAACCATGTTTCGTCAGGGTAAATTATTGGCCAATTCTCTGATCGATACTTTTTAATTTCTTGTAAATAAGTATGTCGTACGATTCGTAATCTTTGTGACTCCATCACTACTCGTGAATCCCACTCTTAAGAGAATTCTGTGAAAGGTTGATCGACCACAATGTATATTGGTCCCGTCCTGCACCAGTCTTAATTTTATTTTGTCTAGTGTCGGCACCAACTGCTCTTCATACATAGAATATATTTTTCTTCTGATGACGTCTTTTTCACAATCGTATACATGATGCACTTGAAAATCTTTCCGTTTTTTTCTGTTCCTGAGTAATAGTTTACCTACAATACCCTCCATCGTAGAAATTGGGGTTTTTGTTAGTTCACTGGTTTCATGCAAAGCACTTTGTTTATTCAAATTTCTTTTTACCAAACTGTCGTAAACATTTTTCACTATTTGTTTAGCGTCAAGTGATAAATGTTTTCTCTTGCGCTAGCCACTATTACAATTTTCCCACGGACGCCACATAATTAAAATAGAACCGTTACATTATAAGTTGTAAGTAAAATTAAAAATAAAAATAATAAAAAGTATCTTTCGAATCTTAATGGGGACCTGTGGTCATTAGGCCTATATTATCAAATACTTAAAGGGCTCCAAACCGGGTTGCCAGGTAGTAAATATATAGGTAAAAATAGATCCAATATGATTGCAGGTGCAAGTGAGGGGGTATACAAAATAGGTAAAATAAAAATACGTTTATCGTAATACCTGGCAACTATGCACAAAACCTTAGTAGGGTCGTTTATTGACAAAGCAAAAAGGCAGAATCTTATATCTTGGGATTTACTTTACTGGGAGCAACAGGGTGAACCTCATACGCAGATGATGCATTAGTGCGATATACATTTCCACTTTGGGAGGAATCAAGCCAGTTACATCCATCGAACACTTCTCTTGAAAGTATTGTAAAATAAATTTATGTCACCAAATTTCCCTTCGAGTCTCTAAAAAAATCAATGCTGAATAAAGGCTAATAAATGTGGAGTATGTTTAGGAGCAGGATTGAAAACACCAGACAGTATCGATAGTCGAATTTGAGCCTTACTTAGATAGATAGCCTAAGCTTGATACTATTATATTGTTGATTCTACCGCTGTCTAGTAAGAAATAATATTTCCAGCTTTTGCGAAGTTTTGTTGGCTATGCGTGCAATATAATTATGTCGAGATATATTTATTCATAAGTTAACGCATATCAAGATGAGTTAAATGTTAAATATGCCTCATAAACAGCTTGTATAACTATTTTTAGCTCTACGGTTGATTAGTAATAAATTTAGTTGAGTGAAGCGTTGCACTGTTATTCACATAACTTTAGATCAAGAGTTAAAATTATATTTGAATATTCGGCGACGGACTAAAATAGCTTAACGGATACTTTAAACTGTATTTATAACACTATAAATTAGGATGGAGGATTAGAAAAGACATATTGCAATTATTGGAATTCTTAGCTCATTTGAATACTTAAGTGCTCTCACCGATCTTTAGAACTGTGCAGTAGTGACAATTAATGATGTTTTTGAATAGATGAATGTAGTATAGTTGAACATTGTACCATTAAGATTTTAATATATATACAGGGACTCACAGCTTAAATGATGCAGTCGCTATAAGAAAAGACTAACTGGTCTCAGTGCCTCTTTATTTATTTGGAAAAAACAACTTATTGAAATTAAATTAGTAAAGAGTCTTCTAAAAAAGTATGAATTACTTTTTGTCTTAAATATGCCTTACTTAATTAACAATAAATAACACAGGGGAACAGCTGTTTTGGTGTCGAGGTTTTTTGAGCTGAATCTATATCAATTTGATGTCCTGAATTCAAATAACGTATTCATTTGTACCTAGGAGCTCAAATTTTTAAGATATACAATTTTAGAGAAATATAAGTTACATTATTGTAACTCAAATCCGTAAGTGTAGTAAACAAAAGTAGATACGAAATTTTTATTTTAGTTATACAAAATACAATATTATGTCGTACTTACAAACAAAAAAAAAACATTGAAGAAATGAAATAGTCACTCAACACTTGGAAAGCTTCTTTTCCGCGACATTCTTGAATATTTTTTTAAACAGTCCCTTTTTAAACTCCAGCAGTAATCTGCCATCATGTGCTTGTCCCATCTTCCTTGGTAGCGGTCCTCCATAACTTTAATATCTTGGTGAAATCTTTCACCTTGTTCCTCACTCATGTCTCCTAAATTTTCTGGAAAACGGTCTAAGTGGCTGTGTAAATAGTGTATTTTAATACTCATATTGCACCCTAAGGATTTGAAACTATTAAGCATCGTGTTAACCATTTCAACATAGTTTTGAGCTTTATGTTTGCCTAGAAAATTTTCTACAACTGCAACAAATGATGTCCAAGCTTATCTTTCAACTTGATTCATTGAATTTATGAAGGCAGGATCCTTAATTAATTGTCTTATTTGTGGGCCGTCAAATATCCCTGCTTTGGGTTTCTCTGTGCTCAACTGATGCATTTTTACCCCTATATATGCAAAACAAGACCCATTCTTATCAAGAGCCTTTACAAATTGCTTCATTAAGCCCAACTTTATATGTAACGGAGGAAATATGATTTTTTCTCTTTCAACCAAAGCGTCGTTAATGACATTCTCGTCCATGTTTTTCTCTCTGAGGCCAATCTTTTCTAACCCAGTGGTGTGTTTTGTCCCTACTATCCCAGAGGCACAAGAAACACGGATATTTCGTGTAACCACTTTGCTGCCCAAGAAGAAAGTTTACCATTTTTAAGTCTACACAAATCATCCATTGATGTTCGTAATACTTTATCTTCTGCAAGACCAAAGCTATGGTATTATATTCTTCTTTCAATTTCGTTGAGTGAGCTAGTGGTATTGAACCATATTTATTCCCATTATGTAGAAGGACACATTTTAAACTTCGCTTTGAACTGTCAATAAATAGGCGCCAATCATCTGGAATATATTCAGAAAGTCCCATTTCTTTCATGAGTCCCCTAATTTCGTGGCAAAATACAAGATTGTCTTCTTGAGAAAAGAATGGTAGCAGATCTTCTTCTCTTGTACGGTAAAAAGGTAATTTTGGTTCCTTGTTCCAGTAAATTTTTGTCGTTCAACCTAGAAGCCAGTACTTCAGAAGCTTTTTTCGATAAATTGAGATCCCTGGTGAGATCATTTAATTCATTTTGATTGAAGCGTTGAGGAACTGATGACGTCCCCTCTTAGTCACTGTTAGTTTCATTAGCATCAGAACTTTTATTAGCATCAGAAGAGCGATCAGAGGGAAAATATTCGTCATCAGAGATATGTGGTAGCTGATGAAATGTTGGAATCGGTATTTCATCTGAGTGCGGGATAGGGCGTATTACCGAGTCTAAATTGGGATAAGTTCACTTACTGCGGTTATTTCGATTGATTCCATTAGTATTTACTAAACAGAAATAACAATCATTGAAGTGGTTTTTTGGTTCTCTCCAAACCATTGGTACGCCGAATTTTAGGCATTTTCTTTTCCCGGTAGTCCACTGCCGTAAATGCTCTGTACAAGTTTTACTACGAGATGCGGGGCCCACGTTTTGTCCTGATCACCAAGCTTAACTCCAAAGTATCCAAGATACGCTCGCTTTACAAAGTCAGTAATAGTTTGTCTGTTTTGTTGAAACATGTATTTTCCGCATATATAGCAAAACACATCAGGTTGATTTACACAACTTCTTCTTGAACTGGAACCTGAACTCATTTTAATTCTGTTCAATAACACAAAAACACTCTTTTCTTAACATAAAATAACACGCCGAATTCGATCTACTCTCATTAGTAAGAACGCACAAACTGACGAGACTTACCCGAGTTAGGTGATTAAAAGGGTCAGTTCAGGTACCTGATAGGCAATGGTTCCACCATTTATAGATTTACCTGGAATTTACTCAATTACGGACTGACAATAAAACCATTGTACCTACATTAATGAATATATAATAATTTTAGAACTCTCATAAATGAATATACTGAATAAAAACCACATTGTAAGTTGATGTATCTAAAAAAGTAGAGCTGATAGAGAAAAACGGATTGCATGTATAGATTTAGCGTCCCAAATATAGTTAAAATCAGCTCTAAAATCCCAGGCACCAAAACAAAAATATTTTTTTGTTGCCCTGTGTAATTAATCAAATCATATGCAATTTTAACGTCACAGCTTAAATGATGCAAAATAACAACGGGGGTCAAAACTTATCGCATTTTGAAATTTACGAAGGCGGCGTTGCTTTGATTTCTTAGTGCAATTGTTCTTTGTTTAGTTTGACATTTTTTCATTCAATAAAGCGAAATTGTTTAAGAATGGGTCGTCGAACTACAATTTCTGAGAGAAATTTAATTATTATTCATTACAGGAATGGATACATCCAAAGAGACATAGCCAAAATGGTAAATAAATGTTCGTCAACTGTTCAGCATATCATTGAACGTTACCGGAATGAAAATAGAGTCGAGAATAAGTCAAGGTTGGCTCCAAATAAGATCTTCAATGAACGTGAAGAAAGATGGATTTTAAGAGAGGTATCAAATAATCCAAAAAAAAGTGCGCCAAAGTTGTGCGTCGAGGAGGAAAGACAGTTTAGAAAAAGGTGTAACCCCGAAACAGTTCGACGGATCTTGCGAAATAATAATTTACATGGTCGAACTGCTAGAAATAAGTCTTTCATTAGCCAAAGAAATAGATGCGTCAGATTTGCCAGAGAGCATATCAATAAAGACTTGAACTTCTGGAATTCAGTAATATTTGCTGATGAGACCAAAATAAACTTATTTGGGTCCTATGGAAAAATATCAGTGTGGAGAAAGCCTAACGAAGAATTAAAATTGCAAAATATGAAAGCTACGGTAAAGCACGGTGGAGGTGGAGTGATGTTGTGGGGCTGTATGTCATCTGCAGGAGTAGGTAACATGCATTTCGTCGAAGGGAATATGAACCAATATGTGTACTTGGATATACTAAGGCAGCATCTCGTCGCTAGTGGCCAAAAATTAGATATTGAAAACAATTATCGGTTCTATCACGACAATGATCCAAAGCACACGTCATTTCGAGTCCGCAGTTGGTTGCTTTATAACTGTCCAAATGTTATTAAAACACCAGCCCAGTCCCCAGACTTAAATGTAATTGAAAATTTGTGGCTGACATTAAAAAATAAAGTAAATAGTGCCCCAATATCAAATAAAACTGAATTAAAAGTAAAAATTACTGAAGCATGGAACACTATTTCCCCGGAGTATACTAGAAAGTTAGTTGAATCAATGTCCAGAAGATTACAAGCCGTTATTGATAATGAGGGAGGCCCGACCAAATATTAGCAGACTTATTTCAAATTCTACAGTTTTTTTTCTCTAATAATTTTGGTATATTGAATTTTGCATCATTTAAGCTGTAACGTTAAAATCGCATATAATTTAATTAATTATTTATTGTTAATTAAGTAAGGCATATTTAAGACAAAAAGTAATTCATACTTTTTTAGGAGACTCTTTACTAATTTAATTTCAATAAGTTGTTTTTTCCAAATAAATAAAGAGGTACTGAGATCAGTTAGTATTTTCTTATAGCGACTGCATCATTTAAGCTGTGAGTCACTGTATATATATATATATATATATATATATATATATATATATATATATATATATATATATAAATTTTATTTTTATATTAAGGGGGAGGGTAGTCTTGACAGACTAGTTAAACAGCAAACTTGAAATTCTTGGGGTAAGCAGTTATGGGAATAGGGCTAAAAGGTTTTTTACACCTTCTTAGCTACGCCAAGCTTTCGAAAATATTTTATTTTTTTCTTCAGGGTGCTAGGTGGTGCTTTTTAGGATAATTTCTTTCAACAAAAATCCACATTACTAGTATTTGTTAGGAAAACATGAGAAAATTTTGATCAGAAATACTTTTAAAGAATATAAAAATAGTTTACTCCATTTTGTTATGTAAGTTGTTCGTATCATACATAACAAATATATATATATATATATATATATATATATATATATATATATATATATATATATATATATATATATATATATATATATATATATATATATATATATATATATATATATATATATATATATATATATATGTATATATATGTATATATATATATATATATGTATATAAACTTTCTTGAGTACTTAGGCTCTTTTGGAAAATCCAAACTAGTTGTTTATTTGATGTTTCGCCTTATTTTTTTTAGGTATTTTCAAAAATCTATTTTTTTTATTTCGATGAGGGATGAAAACACTGTGAATGATAGGGCTGACATAGGAGGAATCAGTCACATATACACAAATTTAATTAAAAAATAAATATGGTGGCATACATATCCTCTTAATAATACAAAATGGTATATATATACTTAATATCAATAACAGTTTTTTGTTAAGACGCCTATTATAGATAATAAAAAAAATATAAAATCAATAAGAAATACGAAACACGATATGTCGACAAGAAATATAGAATTTGAAATTTACTAACATACAAATAGTTGACTTTCAAGGTATGTACTCTCGATTAGTTTAGACCAAAAAGAATTTACCATGTGTTTTCTAATTTTAGAATGAATAAAAAAATATATATTTTTGAAAATGCCTAACAAAATAGGCGAAAGGTCAAATAAACAACTAGTTTGTATTTTCCAAAAGAACCTAAGTACCCAAGAAAAACCAACCAAGTTTATGTAAACAAAAGGTTCAACAGAAAAATTATTATATAACATATATATATATATATATATATATATATATATATATATATATATATATATATATATATGTATATATATATATATATATATATATATATATATATATATATATATATATATATATATATATATATATATATATATATATATCAACCGTCCTCATCCACTGCTGGATATAGGCCTTCTCTAAGAACTTCCACTGATCTCAGTCCTGAGCTGTGTTAACCCAATTTCCTGCCACTCTTTTGACGTCATCGCTCCATCTTGTTGGTGATCTACCTGTCCCTTTTGTCTTGTCTGGATCTCCATTCTATTAGTTTTCTGCACGGTTATCATCCCTTCCGGCTATATAGCCTGCCATCTCTATTTAGATTGTGTAATTTTTTGGATAGTACAATGTTTATATATATATATATATATATATATATATATATATATATATATATATATATATATAATGTGGGTCATTCTATATATATATATATATATATATATATATATATATATATATATATATATATACGAGGCTGGTTTGAAAAATCCGTGCAAAGTCCGAGAGATGGCACCACCGGCGCGTATCGAGGTTGTGTTTGGCATTCGTGTGAATCAAGGAAGTCGAGTGATTTTCAAGAAATGGACGAAAAAGAATTTCGTGTGGTGATTAAACATTACTTTATGAAAGGCAAAACGCCTCAGGAGACTAAAGAGAAGCTTGATAAACATTATGGTGACTTTGCACCTTCGATTAGAACAGTTTATAAGTGGTTTCAAAATTTTCGGACTGGCCATATGGGCACAAGTGACGCTGAACGTTCTGGACGGCCTGTGGAGGTTACGACTCCAGAAATCATTGATCAAATCCATGATATGGTGATGGATGACAGAAGAGTTAAAGTGCGTGAGATTGCTAGTGCTGTGGGCATCTCGACTGAACGGGTACATAATATTTTGCATAAACATTTGGACATGAGAAAGCTATCCGCAAGATGGGTGCCGCGACTGCTCACGCTTGACCAAAAACGGAATCGTGTGAAGTGTTGCAAGGATGGTTTACAGCCGTTCCAGAAGAATCCGAAGGACTTTAAGCGTCGTTTCGTCACTGTGGAAATGGAAATGGCTGGCGGGACAAAGATTTTATTCAAACGAGGAGGAGAATGCAGACACTAATGGATATTTTGCAGACTTGGACAAATCCTATTATTCGGAAGGGATCAACAAACTAGAACATCGTTGGACGAAGTGTATAAGCCTAAAAGGAGACTATGTCGAAAAATAAAAAATGTTTACTCCGAACACATAAGTCGTAGTTTTTATTTTTGCACGGACTTTTCAAACCAGCCTCGTATATATATATATATATATATATATATATATATATATATATATATATACATATATATATATATATATATATATATATATATATATATATATATACATATATATACATATATATATATATATATATATATATATATATATATATATATATATATATATATATATATATATATATATATATATATATTATATATATATATATATATATATATATATATATATATATATATATATATATATATATATATATATATATAAATATATAAACTTGGTAGTTTTTTCTTGGGCAATGAGGTTCTTTTGCAAAATACAATGCCAGTTGCTTATTGACGTTTCGCCTTATTTTTTTTAGGCATTTTCAAAATATATATATGTATTGGACCAAAAATATAAAATTCTGAAATCTATATTTGTTTACTTTGTAGTTTACTGACATAATTTATTTATGACCAGGAATTCATCCATTTTACGAAAAATCCCTGTTAAATCCCTGAATTTAAAATCTTATTGTTAGATCTTGTAAGTGGGACTGACTATTAATTATATCTTTGGTCTACAAATCAATACACAATAAAACGGAAGCTTTAACGACTTCGGTTAGATGAGAAATTATGACATTTGGTATTAAACAGTTCCAGATTCTGGTGACTTTCGAACAGTTTGCTCTTGATTACACGAGATATTCTCAGGGCACTTCACTTTTGAATTTTAGAACACTAAATTATTCAGATACTGTTAGTGGGATAATTAGTTAATTTACATCAAGATATTTTAGTGTAGGTGAAATTTGTATAGAATAACTATTTGAACTGTCTCAAACGGTTTTTATTTACCTGTAGGTCTATAGCTGTACTTTTTTTAAATCTTTTTTTATCGTTACCTCCCCGCCTGAGTAGGGAGTCTACCCTTTTTTATATCCGAAAGTTATCGGCGAGGATGTCGTAATACCCATTCTTTCAGTATATTGACTAGAGGGTTATTGATATATTACAATCTCATAAATATAATTTGTTTAGCATATTGATCAAACGCAATGGGAAGGAGGGGCAAGGTGGGACATAGAGCTTTACCCCGTTTAGTACCATTCACTCATGAACCCCTGTGTGTTCAACTTAACTAAAATAAACAGGAAATATCCAGTAATACGTAGGCAGCGGAACGTAGCAGTTCACACTTGAATGATATGATTTTCACGACATAATTTTCCACAGATAGAGAGGTTGCATATTCAATTATTCAATTCGGGCTATTTTTTTTTCAGTTTCATTTATTAATTTGTTATTTTCTGTAGATGTTCTGAAACTTTTTTATAGTATCCCATAAAACAGGTCATCAAGTGTGGTGTCAAATGAATGCTTGGGAAAACACGAGTATATATATATATATATATATATATATATATATATATATATATATATATATATATATATATACAGTAGAAGCGATTAACCGAGTCGCTATTATCCGAGCTCCGGACTAACCGAGCCAGTCTAAGAACCTGATTATCCGAGGTACGCGCGTCTATGCTGCGTATTAACCGAGCTTCTAAAATATGTATGTACATATTTCCATTTAAAATCGTCGGGGCCTTCAGGGAATCCCCCTGGCCCGTGTGAGGTGTTGCCCCAATTTATGTTTTTGGACTCTTTCAGCATGTAAATTTGCGAGAATGTAGTGCGTTATAGCGTTTACTACGGAGAAGTACGAGTATACTCACATAATTTATTTGGTTGGAGTTCTGGTAGTTAAGTGTAATCAATACGAACTGTTTTGTTTGAATTTTTGTTTCTCGTATTATAATGGAGCAAAACAAGCGTAAAAGAATCGTCGTTCCTATTGAAGAAAAATTAAAAACCATCAGAAGAATTGAAGCAGGAGAGACAATTAAAGTTCTTGCACGAGATTATGGAGTAGGTGAGGTAACAGTTGGAGATTGGAAAAGAAACCGCGCAAAAATAGAAGAGTGGTGTATAAATCAAGCCTCCTCGTCCTCAGGAAGAAAATCAATGAAAACCGGCGACTTTGAAAAGGTTAATGAAGCTTTATTCATGTGGTTTAACTAACAGAGATCAAAAGGTGTGCCTCTGTCAGGTCGAATTTTACAACAGAAAGCAATAATGATTAGTAGGCAATTCCCAGAGATAGATCAGTTTACCGCCAGTTCTGGATGGCTTGACCGCTGGAAAAAACTGTACGGTATACGACAACTGACTTTATGTGGTGAAAAATTTTTTGCTGATGTGTCATCAATTGAGAAGTTTAAGCAGAACTTTTAAAAGCAAATCGAAGATTGTGGGTACACATGTGATCAAATTTACAACTAAGACGAAACTGGTCTGAATTATAAAAGGCTTCCATCAAAAACATTGGCATCTCGACAGGAAAAATCAGCTCCTGGGCACAAACGAAGTAAGGAAAGATTAACTATAATGGTATGTTCCAATGCATCTGGCAAGCACAAAATCCCACTGATGGTGATTGGCAAGTCTGCACGTCCAAGAGCTTTAAAAGACACCTCACTCAAAGCCCTACCAGTCTATTACAAAAGTCAGAGGAGCGCATGGATGGATGCGACCTTATTTACTAACTGGTTTGAAGAAGAGTTCGTGCCATCTGTGACTAAACTTTTTAAACAGAAACCGTCTTCCTATTAAAGCAATTTTGTTAATGGATAATGCTCCCTCTCACCCTGGAGAAGGACTTCATGTGGGCGAAATTGTTGTAAAATTTTTTCGTCCAAACGTAACCAGCATAATGTAACCAATGGATCAAGGCATCCTCGAAAATATTAAAAAAATTATAGGCGTTTATATCTTGAACATCTGTTAGAATACATAGAAAAGGAGGATATTATCAATGGGATGAGAAAGGTTACACTGAAAAATGTTATTTACTGGGTAAGTCAAGCTTGGGATTCTGTGCGTACTACCACCATTCAAAAATCTTGGTCAAAAGTTATTGATTTTGAGGAATATAATGACAGTGGAGATGATACTCTATTCAATGAATTAGCTTTGAAATTGAGCCATGGAGAAAATTCCTGTTCAAATTTTGACAGCGAGATAGAAGAAAAAGAAAAAAGTTTATTTGAATTAATGCAAAAATTAAAAGGTTGCGAAAATGTGACAAGAGAAGATGTTGTTGAATGGATTACAGCAGATGATTTAGAAGAAGAAATGAGTATTGAAGAACTAACGAATGCCTTTCAGGAAACCGAAAAATCAGATGACGATGACGAAGCGGCGGTGGATGAACAGTCTCCCACTAAGATCTCTCAACAAGAAGGTTTTGTTTCTTTGGAAAAAGCTTTGAGGTATATCGAACAACAACCAGAGGCAACCCCAGCGGATTTGCTTCTTCTTAATAGATGGAGAAACATTGCAGCGAGAAAAAGAAGATGCAATATGAAACAGAAGCGCATAGATACCTATTTCACTGTTTTATAATGTATGTACCTATTTATATGTTAAAAGCGTTAATACATCGGTTTAAAGTATTGGTGTTTATTTTTTTATGAATAAAAACAAATCCGGATTATCCGAGTTTTCTTTTATCCGCTGTCCCCCCCTTATCTGGAAAAGTGCTGATGAAAAAATTTTGAAAAAATTCTGGAATATTCTCCACGGGGTGTAAATTGAACGAAAATTATCACGAGTGCATTACCTTTAATAATTTATCTGGTATATTAAAAAAAAAACAACAAAATTTCTAGTTTTAGTAAAGATTGGAAACAAACTTTGTTGAAAACTCATTTGGGGTGTGTTTAGTGAAGTCACTGTTCACTGATACCTCCGTAACAAAAAATTTTTGTTTTAAAAGCAATCAACGTACTGAACACTAATTGCTCAAGTTCAATTTGCACTTGACCAGTTATTTGAGCTTAAAATGTGAATAACTCCAGTTATATCAGTCGGATCGAGACAAAAAAACCAACTCTGCAATTAAATTTCCAACAAATTCTCGTTACTCAAGTGCATACGTAACCTACAAAACTAAAAAAAAAGCAAAAAACTGTTTTTTTTTATATTTTACTGTACAGGTCGACTAAGTGAACCGATTGGCTTGAAAATTTCAAAAGATGTGCCTTTTTTTGTAGTAAAAATATTCTGAAATTTTGGTTCAAAAATATTGAACCCGGTGAGCACACTTGAATTTGATATTTAAAATTTTATGCTATTGGGTCCAAATGGATCTTTTTTTTTCAAAATTTAGGTCTCAACGCCAGCTTCCCGATGCCATTAAAAAAAAATTGGAGTCATTTTAACCGTTTTCTTTTTACATTTGTTTATTAACAACAAAACACAAAAGTGATAAAAAAATTTCAATTTTTTTTTTTCAAAATGGCCGAATTTGTTGTTATTTAATTAATAAACAAAATGTAAAAAAAAAAAAACGGTTAAAATAACTCCAAAAATTTTTTTCTTACTGGTATCGGAAAGCTAGCGTCAAGACCTAATTTTGAAAAAAAAAAAAATCATTTTGGACCAAATGGCAAAAAATTTTAAATATCAAATTCAAGTGGCAACAAAAGGCATATTTTCTGAAAGTTCACTTAGTGGACCCTGTATAAAATGAAAAAAAAAAACAGTTTTTTTGCCTGTTTTTTTCAATTTTGTAGGTTATGTACACACTACAGCGACTTAAAATCAACGAGAATTTAATGTTTTTTTTTTTTGTCTCGATGCGACTTTTATAACTAAGGTTATTCACATTTTAAGCTCAAAAAACACGTTTTAAAAACCTAAATTGTTTATAAACAAAAAAGCACAAATTTTTCGAGGTCCAAAACTCAGGACAATACTCCTGGTGATACGAGGCTGGTTTGAAAAGTCCATGCAAAAATAAAAACTACTTATGTGTTTGGGGTAAACCTTTTTTATTTTTCGACATAGTCTCCTTTTAGGCTTATACACTTCGTCCAACGATGTTCTAGTTTGTTGAATAATAGGATTTGTCCAAGTCTGCAAAATATCCATTAGTGTCTGCAATCACCTCCTCGTTTGAATAAAAATCTTTGTCCCGCCAGCCATTTCTTCAAAATGGGGAACAAATAGTAGTCCGAGGGAGCCAAGTCTGGAGAATAGGGTGGATGTGAAACGAGTTGGAATCCTATTTCCATTAATTTTGCGACCACAACTGCTGAGGTGTGTGCTGGTGCATTGTCGTGATGGAAAAGGACTTTCTTGTGGGCCAATCGCGGGCGTTTTTCTTGCAGCTCGGTTTTCAAACGGTCCAATAACGATGAATAATATTCACCTGTAATAGTTTTACCCTTTTCCATATAGTCGATGAGGATTATCCCTTGCGAATCCCAAAAGACAGTCGCCATAACCTTTCCGGCCGAAGGAACGGTCTTCGCCTTTTTTGGTGCAGATTCCCCCTTGGTAACCCATTGTTTTAGATTGTTGCTTGGTCTCAGGATTATAGTAATGTATCCATGTTTCATCCACAGTGACGAAACGACGCTTAAAGTCCTCCGGATTCTTCTGGAACAGCTGCAAACCATCCTTGCAACACTTCACACGATTCCGTTTTTGGTCAAGCGTGAGCAATCGCGGCACCCATCTTGCGGATAGCTTTCCCATGTCCAAATGTTTATGCAAAATATTATGTACCCGTTCAGTCGAGATGCCCACAGCACTAGCAATCTCACGCACCTTAACTCTTCTGTCATCCATCACCATATCATGGATTTAATCAATGATTTCTGGAGTCGTAACCTCCACAGGCCGTCCAGAACGTTCAGCGTCACTTGTGCCCATATGGCCAGTCCGAAAATTTTGAAACCACTTATAAACTGTTCTAATCGAAGGTGCAGAGTCAATTCTTTTTCGTCCATTTCTTGTAAAATCACTCGACTTCCTTGATTCACACGAATGCCAAACACAAAGAAATAGACCAATATGGCTGAAACTTGGTGTGCGTTCATTCAAGAGATGCTACTAACTAAACATGACCTCGATACGCGATGGTGGTGCCATCTCTTGGACTTTGCACGGACTTTTCAAACCAACCTCGTATTTTAGAGAGGATAAAATCATAATATTGCTGTATCTAGACTGTGTAATTTCAAATGCTTTTTTTACTGCACTAAGAGGACATTTATCTCTTTAGCTTCTAGCATGTTTGACTATAAATAGTTTCCCTTAAAAAGTCTTCAATACTCAACTAAAAGCCAAGAAGTTTCTCATAATACTATTAAAACTGTACAAATTTTACGGACTCCCTAAAATCTGAAGAAGTGAAAGAACCTCGGAGAGTGAATTTTTTCCTTTCAATTCTCTTCTAATTTGATACTCCGAACAAATTTTTTATATGTCTAAAATAAAATACATTTTTCAAAAGTACTATTAAAATTCTCGGTACACATTAGAGTGATTCATCCAACAACACTCCTGGTTGTAATACGTGCCAAAATTAACTCAACACTTAATTTTACAAAGTGTATTTATGTATCAACATTTTATAAAACTAAAAACATTCTTAGAAGTCATTAATTATAAATAAAATTAAAATATGTGTTGTCCTGCATATTTTGTATATATTTTTTTAATACGTAGGCTGACACACAAATGTTGCCTTTTTTCCAAAAATCGATATGATTTTTAGGAAAGTACCAACCCTCAAACGATACGTGCAAAATTTCATGACATTTTGACGATTAGTTTACAAGTTACAGTGGTTTTAGTGAAGCTACCCTTGATATTTTCAAAACTATGGAAAAAATCGAATTTGGTTTGTTGATTAAATACGGTGTTTTGATGGGAAAAAATACTGTTCAAGCAAAGCAAAGCGATGGTTTAACAAGTATTACGGGGACTCAACTCATGGAAAATCACTTATCATTTACTGGTATGCTGAATTTAAAGGCAGTCGTACAGATACAAATGATGCTGAACGCTCTGGACGCTCAAATGAGGTAGTTACACCGGAAAACATCAAAAAAATCTACAAAATTGTTTTGGAGGACCGTAAAGTGAAATTGCGTAAGATAGCTGACACCCTAGAGATATCAAAAGAACGTGTTGGTCATATTTTGTATGAAAATTTGGGCATGAGAAAGTTCTGTTCGAAATGGGTACCGCGTTTGCTCAAAGAGGACCAATAATAATGTGTTGATGATTCTGAGCGTTATGTGGACCTGTTTAAGCGAAATAAAAATGATTTTTGCATGCGATATGTGACAATGGATGAAACGTGGATCCACCACTACACTCCGGAATCAAATCGGCAGTCAGCTGAGTGGACAACAGCCTATGAAAGCCGCTCGAAGCGACCAAAGACACGACAGTCGGCTGGGAATGTTTTGGCCTCTGTATTTTGGGATGCGCATGCAATAATTTTTATCGACTACGCTGAGAAGGGAATAGCGAATATTATATAAAGTTATTGGTGCATTTGAAGGCAGAAATCGCAAAAAAGCAGCCCCAAATGAACAAGAAAAAAGTGCTCTTTCATCAAGACAATGCACCGTGTTATAAGTCAATGGTTACGATGGCAAAACTGCATGAACTGAAGTTCAAATTACTTCCTCATACACCGTATTCTCCAGATTTGGCCTGCAGCGACTATTATCTATTCGCAGACCTCAACAAATGCTCGCGGGAAAGAGATTTGAAGAAGTTATCGCCGAAACTAAGGCATATTTTGAAGGCAAAAACAACAAGAAAAGTATAGAAATGTTAGGAAAGCGTTGAACTGATTATATCGCTCTCGAAGGAGACTACCAGGTGTACAAGTATGAAATGTGGATTTCAGACAACAGATGGTGCACAAATGCAGTTTGCACTATAAAGATTTGACACTGCGCCATTCTGTTGTGTCATCAACAAGCGATAAATTGGAAAAGTGTGTGCGTAGTGTTGTGTTGTTGTGTTTAATAAGTCGCAATTTATAACGAACAAAGAGCATTCGAGGACAGTATCAATTTTTTGTTTTCATTGGAAGAAAACTGCTGTTGAATCATACCGATTACTTCGAGAAGCTTATGGTGAACATGCTCCATCGCAAAACACGTGTGAACGATGATTTCGGCGTTTCAAAAGTGGTGACTTCGATGTTGCAGACAAGGAATGTGAAAAACAGTCAAAAAAATACGAAGATGTGGAATTGCAAGTATTGTTGGACCAAGATGATTCGCAAACACAAAAACAACTCGCAAAGCAATTAGGCGCTAGTCAACAACCTGTTTCTAATCGGCTATGAGAGATGAGAAAGATTCAGAAGACCGGTAGATGGGTACCACACGAGTTGAATAACAGGCAAATGGAAAAGCGGAAATACACGTGTGACATTTTGCTCGCTGGGTGGGATCAGAGGGGCGTGGTCTATTATGAGCTGTTAAAATCTGGGGAAACGGTTAATACTATACGTTACCAACAACAATTGACCGATTTGAACCATTCGCTGCTTGAAAAAAGGCCAGAATACCGAAAGAGGCAACACAAAGTCATTTTTCTTCATGACAATGCTCCATCACATACGGCAAAACCAGTTCGCGACACGTTGGAAGCACTCAGCTGGGAAGTTCTACCCCATGCGGCTTACTCACCAGACTTGGTTCCTTCCGATTACCACTTGTTTGCATCGATAGGTCACGCACAATTTGCTGAGGAGCGCTTCGGTTCATACGAAGATGTGAAAAAATGGCTCGATGAATAGTTCGCAGCAAAAGGGGAAGATTTTTACTGGCGTGGTATTCACAAATTGCCCGAAAGATGGGAAAAATGTATAACAATCGATGGAGCACTTTTTATCATTCTTCCGAATTTAACATGTTTTTTTAGAAAAAAAATCGGCATTTCATACTTGGACACCTGGTTCATATTTGATGTATTAAGTGTAGGTTTTTATCTATTTTCAATATATATTTGCGTTAAATAAATTGCATTTACCACATCCAATTTTGAGGATATACAGAAACTCCCCTATTTTTTCGTAAACGAGATCGACTTGAAAATCATTATACAACTGATAAAAAGGTATTAGAAAAATTCGGAGAATCCAAGATAATCCCAAATAATATATCAGTTTTAAAGTGATTTGCTTGTAGTCTATCAAGACGTTAAAGTGCAAAAATATGTTAAGTCTCTATAAATCAAGAGTTAAATGATTTTCAGTGTTTTATCTTTTATTTGTTTTGATTTGTTACCAGCCAACGGTAATTTTTTAGGTGCTAGTTCTAAGAAACATACAAGTAAATAATTGAATATGTATGGTATATAATGAAGCAATTAAGCTCTATTGATTGATTGGTTGAATAAATAGCATGTATGTGTCTGCAGACTTGGATTGTTTGTTTACTGAATACAACGTATAGTACTTCTGTGTCATTTCTTTACTCTTTGAGGGCACTTTTAATCGTTCACACAGGTTTTGCACCGGGTGTTTAATAAAATATTATATTTATATATATATATATATATATATATATATATATATATATATATATATATATTTATATTTATATTTATATATATATATATATATATATATATATATATATATATATATATATATATATATATATATATATATATATATATGTATATAATATATATATATATATATATATATATATATATATATATATATATATATATATATGTATATAATATATATATATATACATATATATATATATATATATATATATATATATATACATATATACATATATACATATATACATATACATACATATATATATATATATATATATATATATATATATATATATATATATATATATATATATATATATATATATATAAACTTGCGTGCATAGAAATCGGCCCATTGTAAACGTTTGACTTTAACTATATTTTTTTAAAAAAATTATTCATCAGATCAAAAAAAGAAATATGCTGTTTGAAAGACAATTTAATATGCTTTAATGTGAGTATAAATTTACGAAAACTTATTTCGACTTCCTATGTTTAACATAGTGAAATTAATGCATTAAGCAAATTAAGCTTTTTTATTATTAACATAAATAGGGTTATTGACAATTTAAAACTTAAAACTTAATTTTTTAATAATGGGTATGACCTCCTCTTGCCCTAATAACATCTCTCATACGATTAGGCAAAGATCTAGTCAAGTTTGCTATTGTTTCTTGAGGGATGTTAAACCACTCTTCTTCTACTGCAACAATAAGCTCTGCGATCGAGTTTGGGGTATGAAGTCTAGCTCGAATTCTTCGTTTTAACTCATCCCATAAATGTTCGATCGGATTTAGATCAGGACTGTATGCTGGCCATTCCATAACCCGAAAACCGACTTCTGCAATGTAATCTTGCAAGATTCTTGCGGTGTGCGGCCTTGCATTGTCATGCATAAAGGTAAATTCGTCTCCAATGTAGTCGACGTAAGGTACCACATAAATTGCTAAAATCTCCTCGATATATCTAGCAGCCGTTAAACCTCTTCTTCCGTGAACACGGTCGCCCCTACGAATGAACTCAGGGTCGGTTCGTGCTCCTATAGAAATAACACCCAGATCATACAGGAACCACCTCCATAAGCACTCCGCTCTTCAAAGCAGCAATCTGCAAATCGCTCTCTTGGTCTTCGGTACACTTTCCTTCTTCGGTCGCTACCATGGAGGCATATTCTGGTCTCATCTGAGAACAGAACAGATCCCCATTGTTCCAACGTCCAATTCAGATGATCCCGTGCAAAACGCAGGCGGGCTTGCCGATGAGCTGGAGTAAGTTTTGGACCAATCGCAGGTGTTTTTAGGGGTCAGGTTATTTTCCTGCAGTCTTCTTCTTACTGTCCACTGACTAATAGCCACTCCTCGCACCTCACGGAGCTGTCGTTGCACTTGAACGGCATTAAGGTGACGATTTCTTAATGTTGTTGACACAATAAAGCGATCATCACGAGCGGTTGTAAATCGCCTTCTGCCTGTTCCAGGTCGCCTATGAAAGGATCCAGTCTCCTCATAACGTTTGCACACTCTTCGAACCGCTGCGCGTGTCATATTCAATTGTCTAGCAACAGCTCGCTGACTAAGTCCATTTTCGATTAAAGCAAAAACTTGGGCGGCTTTTTGTGGTGTAGTATGCATTAAACTAACACACTTAAACACTACTGAGATTATGAAAAACGAATTAATATGCAAATTTCAGTTGCAAACGCAATAATTTTAATATTTGACAAATTTGTTATTTTCGTTACAATCACCACATTTGTTTACCGGTTGCTACGCATATAAACGATAAGCCTTCTTGATAAATTTATACTCACATTAAATTGTCTTTCAAACAGCATATTTCTTTTTTTGATCTGATGAATAATTTAAAAAAAAAATATAGTTAAAGTCAAAAGTTTACAGTGGGCCGATTTCTATGCACGTTAGTGTATATATATATATATATATATATATATATATATATATATATATATATATATATAATATATATATAATATAAAATATGTTTTTTTGGTAAAAAAAATAATATTATTTATTATTAAGAACGTAATGCGATCTATTGTCGATAACATTAAACCATAATTTAAATAGCCATAATGTGTGTGTGTGTGTGTGTGTGTGTGTGTGTTTTGGCACTGACTATAAACAACTTGACGGCTTTTGTGTTTTTTTTTTAAGTAAAAAACATCGATTATTCTTTCATTTTAAACAAATGTATCTTATTTGTCTAATTCTTTTTTTCTTTATTTTTTCATTATTTTTATTCTTTTCCTCTTTCTT
Organism: Pachyrhynchus sulphureomaculatus; assembly: GCA_019049505.1. Lineage (NCBI taxonomy): Eukaryota > Metazoa > Arthropoda > Insecta > Coleoptera > Curculionidae > Pachyrhynchus > Pachyrhynchus sulphureomaculatus. The sequence continues at coordinate 13,110,376 of CM032454.1, forward strand.
CCTTTTTCCCTTTTTTTTTTATTCCTCATCTTCCTTGTAGCCATAATAAAAATAAAATGAAGTATATGTTCTGTGTATGAATATTTCTTTGATTTTACAAGTTTTCGCGATATTGTTATAATTTTATTTAAAATGATCGTTATTTATAAAAACACTAGCCGGGCCCGCGGCTCCGCTCGCGTGGACTTGATACACTACTATCGTCACTGCTTATTCCTTATGTTACCCAACGTAATAAAATATCTCACATTATTTCCCCTTATCTCCCAATATTTCTCCTTATCTCCCATTATCTCTACATAATTTCCATTATCTAGGCTTATCTCTGCTCATCTCCTCCCATTATTTCTCCTTATGTCCAATTATTTCTCCTTATCTCCCATTATCTCACCTTATTTTCCAATATCTAGGCTTATCTCGACTTATCTCGCAATATTTCTCCTTATCTCCCATTATCTCTCCTTATCTCTCATTATTTCTCCTTATCTCCCATTATCTCACCATAACTCCCATTATCTAGACTTATCTCTGCTTATCTCCCATTGTTTCTCTTTACCTCCCATTATTTATACTTATCTCCCATTATCTAGGCTTATATCGAATTATATAGAACATATGTATAAATTTATAAAAACACGTAAATCGGATAAGTGGTTCTCGAGTGATAAGCGTACTAACGGAGAGACCGACAGACAAAGAGACGTTACATTTTATATATATTATATTCTTTGCTACATGATATTGTTCCATATTTAATGCTTTAGGCAGTGTATTGCAAGAGAACGCGCTAGCGGCAAACTTTTCTCCGACTTGATTCACTATTATCGTCACTGCTTATTCCTTATGTCACCTAACGTAATGAAATAGATCTTTTAACCTGGCCAGAGAACATACGTATGTTTAAAAAAAAGCACGTACATCGGATAAGTGGTTCTCCAGTGATAAGCGCACTAACGGACAGACAGAGAGACGTTGCATTTTATATATATTATAGATATTCTTTGCTCCATGATATTGTTTCATAATTAATGGTTTAGCATGTTTAAAAAAAAGCACGTAAATGTGGTTCTCCAGTGATAAGAGCACAAACGGACAGACAGAGAGACGTTGCATTTTATATATATTATAGATATCCTTTGCTACATGATATTGTTCCATATTTAGTGGTTTAGGCAGTGTATTGCAAGAGAACGCGCTAGCGGCAAACTTTTTTCCTACTTTATTCCCTATTATCGTCACTGCTCATTCCTTATGCTACCTATCGTAATAAAATATAGCCTACAACCTGGCCGGAGAACATATGTATGTAAGTACGAAAATCGGATAAGTGGGTCTCCAGTGATAAGCGCGCTAACCGACAGACAGACAAACAGAGATACGTTGCATTTTATATATATTATAGATGTAATAAAACATATATCTATAACCTGGTCAGAGAATATATGTATGAATTTAAAAAATCACGTAAATCGGATAAGTGGTCCTCGAGGGCTAAGCGCACTAACGGACAGACAGACAGACCGAGAGACGTTGCATTTTATATATATTATAGATATAGATTATTATTATTATATAACCTGGCCAAAGAATATATGTATGAATTTAAAAAAAGACAGGTTAATCGGATAAGTGGTTCTTGCGAGATAAACGCATTAATGGACAGATAGACAGACAGAGAGCCATTGCATTTTATATATATTATAGATTACAGATTATAGATATTCTCTGCTACATAGTATTGTTCCATATTTAATGGTTTAGGCTGTGTATTGCAAAGGAACGCGCTAGCGGCAAACTTTTTCCCGACTTCATTCACTGTTTGACGTCACTGCTCATTCCTTATGCTACCTATCGTAATAAAATATAGCTTATAACCTGGCCAGAGAACATATGTTTGTTTTTAAAAAAAAAGCACGTAAATCGGATAAGTGGTTCTCCAGTGATAAGCGCACTAACGGACAGACAGACAGAGAGATGTTGCATTTTATATATATTATAGATAAGCTTCTACAATCTTGAAGTGATATTTACGTGACATAATTTTTTGCAAAATAAACCACGCAGGCGAATTTTAACTAAATAAATTAATAGTTTTATTTATTTTCAAAACTTGATTAAATGTACGCTTTTATTTATTTTGTGGTATTTCATTTGCTTCAATGTACAATAAATAAACTAGAAACAATGGGGATAAAATGACCAAAAACATTTCATTATTTTATTAAACAAACAAGTCCCTAAGGGATTATATATTGTAACCTCTGTGTTTAATAAATAATTAGTTTTGTGTAAAAGTTTATTTACTGTTTCTACCAAAATCATGATTTAGTTTTCAGTTTAGTTATATTATTATACAAGTGGTTTAATCCACTCCATCTTTCCAGTGTCTGTAAACCACATTCGCTCAACTGGCTTGAATTTGACAATGTGAGGTTACCTAAATTTATGTAAGAATGAATTTTATTATTGTAGTTTTTAAAACAGCACTTCTTCTTGACATCTTTGTGATTCACATTTATTTTTACTAGATCTTTTTCACTTTGTTTTGTTCAAAGGTTTCTTTCTTCTTGTAGTGCGGACGTCGGCTATCAGCATAGCTATTTTAACTTTATTGATCGCTGCTCTAAAAAGTTGTATATGTAGTAGATAACGCGCACCATTTTCTCAAGTTCTTTAGCCAAGATATCCTGCTTCTGTCTGGGCGTCTTCTCCCGTAAAATGAGTTGCTGTAGGTCATATTGGATATTCAAGTTTTCGGCATTTTGAGGTTGTCAGCACTTCCTGAACTTTATTCTTCTTGTGCAACACCTACTGATTTGCAACATGATCAACCCATGAGATATGGTAAGTTGTTAATTCACCATATTGATTGCCTTTTCCTATTAAGCAATGTATCTTTCCATGTATCACGCCTTGGGGCAACGCCCTGACCTATTTTTAGCCTCAGCCTGGCTAGGTCAAATATATTATTCCACAGCCCTATTTATATAATGTGCAAGAACAGCAATGTCATTGGAAACTCCGGTGATTTTCATTCCAGTAGGCTGTCTGTACTTTTGGGTTCTCTGCTCAGTGTTTAGAGGTTATTTCAAATTTGTAGTTTTTTATTATTGCTATTTTTTTTTTACTTTGGAGATTGTTCTAACTATTAAATGTCCTTACTTGTATACTCTGGTTATTATTTGAATTGTATCATCTTCTTCTCTTATATGTAGCTCATTAGTATAACCGTTATTCCTGTAATTGGCCTTGGCCTGTTAGAATTGAATGCATAAGTATATATATATATATATATATATATATATATATATATAATATATATATATATATATATATATATATATATATACATACATATATATATATATATATATATATATATATATATATATATATATATATATATATATTCGGTTTATAGCGTCTGTCGACGCTTTCCGATTTCCAGACTTTCTTTTTTTCTATCTAGGCATTGATATTCTTGTAGATTTCTTTCACTGATAGCCTTCCTTATTCCTCCTCCCCAAGATTTTCTGGGTCCTCCTTACTTCCTTCTTTCAGTTGGTACCCATTCCATTGCGATTCTCGGCAATCTCCTCTCTGTCATTCTTCTTATATGTCCATACCAGGTAAGTTGTTTTCTCTGTATAGTTTCTACGATCCCAGTCCCAGTTCAGCTGTGATAGTTGATTAAAAAGATCTTTAAGGTGGTGATTAAAGTCTCTAGGGTGATTTTCGCTGTAGGCAGGGGAGCCCTGTATGATCGCTCGTTTAGCATAATAGTTGGCGAGATCATTTCCAAAGTTATTGATATGACTTTGTAACCAACAGAAGTGGATGGTTTTATTCTTGATTTTTGCAACATATAATAGATCGTAAATCTGACGAATGTAATTTTGGGAAAGGTTCTTTGATTTGATGGCGGAAAGGGCACTGCGGGAATCTGAAACTATGAGGAAGCTGGCGTGGGAAGAGAGAGAGAGGGCCAGTCGGACTCCTTCTTTGATGGCATATAATTGCGCAGTGAAAATGGAAAAATGCGTGGGGAGTTTAAACAATTTAGAGATGTGACTGATGGGAAAAGCCGCTCCCACGCCAGTGTTATTTTTTGATCCATCAGTGTAGATTGGGAGGGATTGGGGGTATCTGGTGGCTTTCAAACTTGAGAAGTATTTAGTTAGGATGATTGTGGAGAAGGATGATTTGTTGTATTTTCCCATGGATAGGTCTATGTGGGGTGGGGGGGAGAGCCATGGGGGAAATGTTGAGTGGAGGGGGTAATCGAATGTGGGCGGCCTGATGGAGTGTAGTGAAATGAGTGATTGTATGAGTGATGTATATTGGATAGATTTAATGAAACTTTGGTGTGGGGACGATATGGTGTAGTGGTGTAATATTTTAGAAGGGATAATTGTCTGGTTAGGGCGAAAGGGGGAATGGAGGAGACACTCTGGAGACTGGGGATAGGAGAAGTGCGGAACGCACCCTAGATTAGTCGAAGGACCTGGTTTTGTATGGTTTCAATCCGTGATTTGTCGTTGGACGGGGCAGCATCGTAAATGAAATCGCCAAAGGAAAGTTTAGGGAGAATATGGGATTTATATAGGTGGAGTAGTGAGGGGAAATCCGCACCCCAGTTTGTATTGGCGAGGATGTAGAGAATGTTTAGGTCCGGAGATGTGGAGGATTTAAGGTGTTTGAAATGGGGGATATTGATATGTAACAATGTTGATAAATAAACATAATATTAATTTAAAACATTTATTAAAAAATTATTGAACCTACAAACATATTTTTGTTTGTTGGAAAAAATAATGAATACGAATTCAATTTTTAATTAATATATTTCATATTTTTATTTGATGATTAAAGATAAACCTGATAAATATAATGTGTTTATTCAATAAATTATTTAACCTACAAATGAATTTCTGTTTAAAAGTTAACCACTGAAAATGCTGTTTGAATGTTGGCGCGTAAAGTATGACAACATACAGCGTTGTCAAATTGTGATATCTGTCGCTCACTACGCGCTTATTCTATTAGAAAAATATCAACTTTAAATATTTATATCTTTTTTACAAATCGATAAAAAAAAATTATTTTTATTTCAAAATCTTTCTATTTTTTTTTTACTAAATATTAGTTTTTTAAAAAATTCGAAGACTAGTTCTTAAGATATACACGAAATTATGCCTTTTTTATTACTTCGTTGGCCTATTGCATGTTAATTATGTGCACTTTGATTATGAATACCTCGCTTCAAAATCGGCCAAATTTTTATTTTTTTTTTAATTAAATGAAAAACATTTAGATTAACATCATATAATTTCATCAAATTCTTAAGAAAAGTGAATTTACGAGTGAACTACCTTAAGGAAGGAGGAAGACAATAGAAAAAAACATAAAAATTTATTACGAATACATGCTGTATTCAGGACTTAAAGAGTTTCTGTAAAAAGGGAGTTATTATCTGGAAATAAGATCTAATGATATATTGGATTCATTATATGTAGCTTAGAATCTTTAGACCATATGATTAATTTAGGTAAAAAAAATAAAAATGAAAAATTAAATCATTTTCGCTTGTCTTAGGAAGTATAAGAATTTTTAGAAAAAGTATAGATTTAAACATCAAATTACAGACTACGACCAATTTAATAAAATAGAGCATTTTGCCGTTAACGGTAGGATTATTAATATCAGGTTAAAACTTAACTCCAGATTGTAAATATCAATAATAAAAAAACCGGTCAAGTGCAAGTTGAACTTGCACAATTAGTGTTCCGTACGTTGATTGTTTTTAAAATAAAAATTTTTGTTAGGGTGGTATTAAATGATCAGTGACTTCACAAAACACACCCCAAATGAGTTTTCAACAAAGTTTGTTTCCAATCTTTACTGAAAACTGGTGACCTTGAATTTTTTTTTTTTTTTATATACCAAATAAATTATTAAAGGTAATACACTCGTGATAATTTTCGTTCAATCTATACCCCGTGGAGAATATTCCAGAATTTTTTCAAAATTTTTTGATCAGTACTTTTCGAGATAAGGTAGGGGACAGCGATTTTTTTTAAAAGTAATACGAAGAAAAGTGTGCGCAAGTATTACATTATATATATATATATATATATATATATATATATATATATATATATATATATATATATATATATATATATTTTTACTCGTGTTTTCACAAACTTTCATTTGACACCACACTCGAAGACCTAGTAAAAAAAATTTTTTTTCACTTCCGATTTCACCCCTCAAAACGAACCCCTTAAGTCAAAATTTATGTTACGGTGGTATAAAATGATTAGTGACTTCACAAAACACACCCCAAATGAGTTTTCAACAAAGTTTCTTTCCAATCTTTACTGAAATCTGATGACCTTGAAATTTTTGTTTTTTTATATACCATATAAATTATTAAAGGTAATGCACTCGTGATAATTTTCGTTCAATCTACACCCCGTGGAGAATATTCCAGAATTTTTTCGAAATTTTTTGATAAGTACTTTTCGAGATAAGGCCCGGGACAGCGATTTTTCGCGAATTTTTAAAAATAATACAAAGAAAAGTGCGCGGAAGTATAATATTATATATATATTTTTTACTCGTGTTTTCATAAGCTTTCATTTGACACCACACTCGATGACCTAGCAAAAATTTTTTTTTGTTCACTTCCGACTTCACCCCCAAAACTAACCCCTTAAGTCAAAATTTAATTCTCAAAACTACATGGCTCTGATGAGGCCGTCAATTCCTATATTATTACCAAATTTCACCTTTCTATGTCAAATAGTTTCGGGGAAAATCGGGTGTGACAGACAGACAGACAGACAGACAGACACCGAAGTGATCTTATAAGTGTTCCGTACGGAACACTAAAAAGTAATAGTTGATTCATGTTATCACGGAATTTAAGTTTAACTTAATTTAATTGTATTGCTAAATCGAGCTCAACAGATGCTAAAGCTAAACAATTTAACTATATTTATTCAGATTAATAGTTATTTTTGAAAATAATTTGCTGGGCATTAATTTTAACTATTACGACTGGATTTTGCAAATAAAACCAATAGGTAATGTAAAGTCTGGCTTTTGTAAATAAACATGTGAAACACACCGGTGATTCCAATTCAAAATGCCCACACTGAACGCAATGACTGTAAACAGCACCTGTTACATTTTGAAAGCATTTTGTACATTTTGTCAGAAACATAGTTTTGAGTTTTATATTAAAATTTAATTTAAGTAATTAAAAAAAATCGTTAAAGCTATTTACCCAGTACTTTTCTTGCAAACATGTAGTTCTAAAATAAATATTTTCCTAAGTAAAACTAAAATTTCAGTAACACGAATAAAGCCACACAACACATCGATACCCGCCCCTTTTATCTCCTTTCCTTGAAACGATATCGCTCAAAACCTTTTTTTCTTATGGGTCTAACACACGTACTACAGGGAAGTCCCTAAAGCCCTCCAGAAGCTGCATGTGTGCAGCATAAAGTGAATATAAATACCACTTCGAAAGCCTACAAACCGTGGTATATATCAGAAATAAAGGTTCTACCACTAGAAAAACGAAAAGCCTATCTAGACTATAAAAATAAGAAAACACCAGAAGAGCCCAATAAGTATAAAGAAGTTAGAGACGCAGTAGTATCGTGGACATCAAGCGAGAATATTGGAGAAAGTTTACAAGTGATATGGAACACGACCTGTATGGGTTCCAGAAGAAGATATGGAAGATGTTAAGGGGAAGGAAAAAACCTAGAGTCCCTGGCCAAATTATTAGACGCACTGTATTTTTTTTAGTAATTTTATGTTTCTTAAGAGTTTTTATGCAATAATGGTATATTTAAACTACAATATTATTGATTTTTATTTAAAAGAATTGTTGTAGACTACATATTTGTATTTATTTTTAACATATGGCAACACTGTGTTGACAAAGTGATACATGAACGTAAATAAGTACAAACCTGTATCAGTCGCGATCGGAATCGAGTCAGGTACGGACGTGTTTCTGTGGCTTTATGGACTGTGATTGTTTGTTTAACAGTTTTATACTACTCAGTTATTAGTTTATTTTGTATGCAGTGTTTTAAAAAAGTAATTGGACTATTTTCATTATGGGTAGAAAAGGCGATCTTTCACCACGTAAAAAAGCTCAAGTGAAGGCCCTTGTGATTGCGAAAACATTTACAAACCGAGAAATATCACGAAGATTGGAGGTTTCTGAAGCTAGTGTACGACGCATAAAAAAGAAAATTGAGTCAGGGAAGGAATTAATCCCGAAAAGAAAGAAAAGATGCGGTAGAAAACCAATTTTCACTCCACGGTCAGAGAGATGTTTGAAGAAAATTTGTGTAGAAAACAGATTTGCTACCACAAAGGTAATAAAATCACAACTCCAGGATGCTAGCGTAAATGCTTCTGAGCGCACTGTTCGAAGAAAATTGAAAGAATTAGATTTTAAGGCCTGTCGCCCCGCCAGGAAGAACAAGTTAACAGCTGCAATGAAAGCAAAGCGCCTGAAGTGGGCCAAACAATGGCAAGACAAAGATGTGGACCTCTGGAGATCGGTAAGATACAGCAATTTAATCAATAATTGATACATTATTATCATTTTCAGTTAAATAAAGCAAATAAACATGGAAGTTTATATTTTTTTCCTATTTTTGACAGGTCTGCTTCAGTGACGAAAGCACATTCGAAATTTTTCAGAATAAAGCTCAGTATGTGCGTCGTCGTCATGGAGAAAAGTTTCATCCTGATTGTGTCGTCCCGACGGTTAAACATCCCACCAAAGTGATGATTTGGTCAGTCATCAGCGGCAAGGGCACTGGACGTCTGTACGTCGTCAAAGGAATAATGAGGCAAGATCAGTATAAAGAAGTATTACAAAATCGGTTGATTCCGCAGCTCAGAGAATGGTTTCCAAATGGGGAACCATTCACTTTCATGCAAGATGGAGCTCCCTGCCACACTGCTCGGTCTGTTAAAGCTTTTTTGGCAGAAAAAAATATCCCTCTGTTGGATTGGCCGGGTAATAGCCCTGATATGAACCCCATTGAAAATGTGAGGGAGCTGATGAAAAGAGAAGTGGCTAAAGATGTGATTACCAACAAAACCCAGCTCCTAGAAAAGATTATTCATGTGTGGAATCATCATCCTCAAATGCAGGAGACAGTACAATCTTGCATTGATAGCATGCCGCGCAGAATTAAAGCTTTGATAGCGGCTAAAAGTGGCTCAACTAAATATTGACTTTTACTAACATTAATTTCACTTTTCTTTAAAACTTAATAAACTTATGCTTTTCTAAATTAATGCTGTTTTATTTATGTCAAATAAATAGGTAATTGATTGGATAATATAAAAACAAAAAACAAATCAATTTAAAATAATAAAACGGTACAATATCACTCGGTAATTAATATTTTACATGAAATCTTGCAGTGCGTCTAATAATTTGGCCAGGGACTGTATATATGAATATGTACAAATAAGTACTATTCTGAAAAATGAATGGGTAAACAACTTTAAAAACTTGTACAAACACAAGGATACTATCGCTGAACGCGTGGAAACATTACAAACAACTGATTTGGAAGAACAAGGAATAATAACATTAGAAGATGTAAACAAGGCCGTAATGAAACTAAAAAATTGAAAGACACCGGGGAAAGATGAAATTCGTAATGAGCTACTAAAATATGGAGGACAAACATTAAATATTGAAATACACAAACTATTTGAAAAGATTTACAATAGAATGGAAGTACCCAAATAATGGAACAAAAGTATAACTGTGCAGATCTTTAAAAAAGGTAGTAAAAAGGAACTTTTAAATTATCGCGGCATAACACTCCTTAACTCTATAATGAAGTTATTCACAAGTACAATAGCAGAGTAGATAAGTACGACCATACGCACTAATGAGGAACAACAGCGGTTTAGGAAAAACAGATCTACAACAGACGCGATATTCATAATAAGACAAATTGCAGAGAAAGCAATAGAATACCACAAAGTAGCGTACATCTGTTTCGTAGACCTAACGAAAACATTCGACAAGGTAAAACTAGAAGATGTTGTAGATATACTAATAGATAAAGCAGTTAATGAAAAAATAATACGTATCATTTAGAAGTTAAACACCAACAACACAATAAGAATAAAAGTGAATAAAGAATTATTAGAAGAAGTATGTAACTCATGTGGCATAAAACAAGGTGACAATCTGAGTCCTAGACTCTTTAGTATAATAATGGACAAGATAATAGACCTAACAAAAGACGACAGTCATGGATACCGCTTAGGAAAGAAAGAGAATTAGTATGGCATGTTATGCCGATGATGTCGCGCTGACTGATGAATCCGAAGACAACTCACAAAAGCAGTTGCAAAGTTTCAGAAGAGTCAAAGAAATATACAACATGGAGTAGATGTAAGTTAATATGGTAACAGACAACCAGCCTATAGAACAAGTAATGTTGTTTAATTACTTAGGAGCAACGATATCAAGCTTTGGAAACCTAACAACAGAAGTAAGAGATCAAGTAAAAAAAGCAAATCAAATATCCGGATGTCTACGAGATACTGTGTGGAAAAACAAAAACATTACAACAAAAAGTAGCTAGACCCGACACCACAAAGACAAAAAGTGCACTACGAACCAGTGAAATGAGAACTTTAAGAGCCATATGTGGAAAAACACTACTTGACAGGATACGGAATAAAACAATAAGAACGGATTGCGAAGCGGAAGACATTGTAAGATGGACAAGAAAAAGACCATTCTTTCCTAACAATTTACCTGGAGTTGTTAAAAATAAGGTATAACTTCTATATGTCCTAGTCTAATTAAATCCAGAAAAGGGTCAAAAGTTGGCCAAAGATAAAATCTATTGGAAAGTAGGATCAAATTGGTTCAAAATAGTTATTATATTCGTAATTATTAATTTAATAACCGGTCAAGTGCAAGTTGAACTTGCACAATTAGTGTTCCCTACGTTGATTGCTTTTAAAATAAAAGATTTTGTTACAGGGATATAAAATGATCAGTGACTTCACAAAACACACACCCCAAAGGAGTTTTCATTCTTTACTGAAAACTGATGACCTTGAATTTTTTTTTTTTTTTTTTTATATACCAAATAAATTATTAAAGTTAATGCACTCGTGATAATTTTCGTTCAATCTACACCCCGTGGAGAGCATTCCAGAATTTTTTCAAAATTTTTTGACCAGTACTTTTCGAGATAAGGTGGGGTGATAGCGAGCGACTTTTTATAAATAATACAGAGAAAAATGAGTCCAACTATTATATTATAAAGATATTTATTTACTCGTGTTTTCACAAGCTTTCATTTGACACCACACTCGATGACCTAGTAAAAAAAAATTTTTTCACTTCCGATTTCACCTCCCAAAACTAACCCGTTAAGTCAAAATTTAACTATCAAAACTACACGGTTTTGATGAGGCCATCAATTCCTGTATTATTACCAAGTTTCAACTTTCTATGACAAATAGTTTCGGAGAAAATCGGGTGTGACAGACAGACAGACAGACAGACAGACAGACAGACAGACAGACAGACAGACAGACAGACAGACAGACAGACAGACAGACAGACAGACAGACAGACAGACAGACAGACAGACAGACAGACAGACAGACAGACAGACAGACAGACAGACAGACAGACAGACAGACAGACAGACAGACAGACAGACAGACAGACAGACAGACAGACAGACAGACAGACAGACAGACAGACAGACAGACAGACAGACAGACAGACAGACAGACAGACAGACAGACAGACAGACAGACAGACAGACAGACAGACAGACAGACAGACAGACAGACAGACAGACAGACAGACAGACAGACAGACAGACAGACAGACAGACAGACAGACAGACAGACAGACAGACAGACAGACAGACAGACGGACGGACGGACAGACAGACAGACACCGAAGTCATCTTATAAGTGTTCTGTATGGAACACTAAAAACATAAAATTCCGTTAGAATATTTCCCTAAAATATCTTTTAGACGAATTAAATAAAAAAAAAAAGACTCCACAAATGACCAAAATGGCCAATATTCGAAGTATAAGCGAAAGAGGTCAAAATAATTAATATATTCATAATTAGCAACTCAAAAAACATATAATCCCGTTGGAACTTTTCGTAAAATCATATTCTAATTAAAATAAGTTCTTAAAAAAAAACGCAAAAATAGCATTTTCTTAGCGGTTTTTTTATTAATTCCAAGCCCGATAATTCCTAATCTATCCATTTTTGGACTTTGTGCCAGGTATTTATAACTACATTGAAAATATTTCAAATTGGTTACTAATATGACCAACCTCTTAGGTCTTTTTTAGTAATAAATGTTAATCTTGCGTCGCTCGTCATATTGCTACACATTAAGCTCCACAAACTAAATAAAAGAGTCAAAATCTCCTAATCTAACACATTCTAAAAATATTTAAACTAAAACTCAATAAAATTACCTCTGTTCCTGAAAAGTAAATGTTATTTGAAATTTACAAGACCACAAAACATGATTTGGCACTCTAGAGTTTGAAGAGACTACACAAAAGTCATCTTAAAATTGATTTACTAACTTGGATTAATTTGGATTTTCTGTCCTCGCTTTCCTAACGGCTTTTAATTTTTTGGCGGTTTAAATTCCAATTCCCTAAAGGTTAGACAGTGGCGCTACAGCTAATATCTCTTGTGGAAAAATACTTTCATATTTTAGAGTTAGAGATTCATCATATAGCAACTATCTAACTTATAGGTAGGGTCGAACAATAATTTTTACCGTATTTTTTATAAAATTCGAAAGTTTTATACTTCTCTTCTACCTCTTTGTTAACTGCATTCAGTTAACTTCACCTCATTTTACTCAAATATGTTCAGCAAATTGAGTTATAAAGATGTACAAATCTACTAGGCATACACTAATTACAAAATAGAGCATTCGGGTTAAACTTCTATGGTCATAACTAACAACATGGAGCATATAAATTTTAATTTGATATGACAAATGTCAACGGAAATGTTATCATTAAACACAATATTCTTGATTCTCTTGAAAGTCGCTAGACATTTAAACTGCATTTGTTGGGTTTTTAAATTGTATTACTGCAGTAAGGTTACAAGTGGTAGCCTTAGCCTCAGAAACAAATATTTTTTTTTGATTTTTTTCCTTTAATTTGTTTTCAGTTTTGGGCTTACTGTAGTGTTCTGATTTCGAATCCGATATTAGTTTCTCTCTGACAGCTCATGTTTTTTAATATTGTCGGTTTACCCTAACTTACGAGGCTGGTTTTGAAAAGTCCGTGCAAAAATAAAAACTACTTATGTGTTTGGGGTAAACCTTTTTTTATTTTTCGACATAGTCTCCTTTTAGGCTTATACCTTCGTCCAACGATGTTCTAGTTTGTTGATCCCTTCCGAATAATAGGATTTGTCCAAGTCTGCAAAATATCCATTAGTGTCTGCAATCACCTCCTCGTTTGAATAAAATCTTTGTCCCGCCAGCCATTTCTTCAAATTGGGGAACAAATAGTAGCCCGAGGGAGCCAAGTCTGGAGAATAGGGGGGATGTGAAACGAGTTGGAATCCTATTTCCATTAATTTTGCGACCACAACTGCTGAGGTGTGTGCTGGTGCGTTGTCGTGATGGAAAAGGACTTTCTTGTGGGCCAATCGCGGGCGTTTTTCTTGCAGCTCGGTTTTCAAAGGGTCCAATAACGATGAATAATATTCACCTATAATAGTTTTACCCTTTTCCAGATAGTCGATGAGGATTATCCCTTGCGAATCCCAAAAGACAGTCGCCATAACCTTTTTTGGTAACCCATTGTTTAGATTGTTGTTTGGTCTCAGGAGTATAGTAATGTATCCATGTTTTATCCACAGTGACGAAACGACGCTTAAAGTCCTCCGGATTCTTCTGGAACAGCTGCAAACCATCCTTGCAACACTTCACACGATTCCGTTTTTGGTCAAGCGTGAGCAATCGCGGCACCCATCTTGCGGATAGCTTTCTCATGTCCAAATGTTTATGCAAAATATTATGTACCCGTTCAGTCGAGATGCCCACAGCACTAGCAATCTCACGCACCTTAACTCTTCTGTCATCCATCACCATATCATGGATTTGATCAATGATTTCTGGAGTCGTAACCTCCACAGGCCGTCCAGAACGTTCAGCGTCACTTGTGCCCATATGGCCAGTCCGAAAATTTTGAAACCACTTATAAACTGTTCTAATCGAAGGTGCAGAGTAACCATAATGTTTATCAAGCTTCTCTTTAGTCTCCTGAGGCGTTTTGCCTTTCGTAAAGTAATGTTTAATCAGCACACGAAATTCTTTTTCGTCCATTTCTTGAAAATCACTTGACTTCCTTGATTCACACGAATGCCAAACACAAAGAAATAGACCAATATGGCTGAAACTTGGTGTGCGTTCATTCAAGAGATGCTATTAACTAAACATGACCTCAATACGCGCCGGTGGTGCCATCTCTCGGACCTTGCACGGACTTTTCAAACCAGCCTCGTAGACGACACCCGCAGTTTTTTACGATCTACCCGACTCAGAATAATTATCTTTTTAATTTCAGTTACGGCTTCGACACGTAGACGTTATTTATACAATCCAGATTGTTTTTGCTATATTTGTGGCAAATACATCTTTGAAAAATATTGAAAACCTATCTCGGACTTCGTTAAAACTACGTATTTTAACCACTTTTAAATAACTTTGTGCAATCAAGACAAGCAATGGGTACCTCATATTGTGTGCCAGAACTGTATTGTGTATCTTCGGCAATGGTCAAATGGAAAATGAAGTGCTATCAAATTTAAAACACCAATGATTTGGCAGGAGCCTCAAAATCACCATGTCGACTATTTTTGCGTCGTAAATATTAATGGCATAATTTCTGAAAATCGAAATAAATGGTCATACCCTAACTTACCCCCCGCTCAACGACCTCTTCTATACTCTGGTGAAATACAAGGAGCATTATCTAAATGCTCTGAAGAATTAAATCTTATGGAAATTGAAGACAACACAATGGGCAATACTGATTCGGGTTTCACATGTAGTCAGTCATCAGATCCTCTACCTTTTAATTAAAAGGAACTGAATGACTAAGTAAAGGATTTAAATTTGTCAAAAGACGCTTCTGAAATTTTGGCATCTCGTTTAAAAGAAAATAATTTATTTGCATCAGGAACCAGAATATCAGACCCGAGAAAAGAATTTGTTACCATTTTTTTCTAGAGAAAATGATTTAGTGTTTTGTAATGATGTTACAGGGTGGATACACGAAATACTCATCTTTTTATGTGTCTGTGCGATAGCCGCGACAGACATCGTCATTGGTCTCAAATAAAAGTGGCGAGAGAAACTGATGGTTGGTATCAAAAATGTTATTAATTTGCCCTTAGTAAATCGAGATCGCATTATACTGCCACCACTTCATATCAAACAGGGCATTATGAAACAGTTTGTAAAAGCCCTTGACAAAAACGGTGAATGTTCTGCTTTTCTTTCACGCAAGTTTCCAGGATTAAGCACAGAAAAATTGAAAGCGGGTGTTTTTGATGGGCCATAATTCAGACAACTTGTGAAAGACCCAAACTTTCTGAATTCAATGAATGAAGTCGAGTCTAAAGCTTGGAAATCGTTTGTTGTGGTGATTAAAAGTTTCCTCGGAAGCAATGAGTCCGACAACTATCCTGAGTTAGTTGAGTGCATGTTATCCAATTTGAAAAATCTGAGCTGAAGCATGAGTATCAAGATTCATAACTTACATTCGCATTTAGACCGATTCCCAGAAAATCTTGGCGATTTCAGTGAAGAGTAGGGTGAAATATTTCATCAAGATATACGCACAATGGAAGAGAGTTATCAAAGAAGGTGGGACATCCATATAATGGTCGATTACTGTTGGAGTTTGAGGTGATCCTCAAGCCGTACATTCAAGAAAATCGTATAAAAGAATGTTTCATAGTGTGTAATTATATCAAACATAGAAAAAATGTTGTATTTTTGTTCCATTTTTGAAGAAAATTGCAATTTTATATAAATAAAAAAGTAGAGCTGATAGCATTAAACTAGTATTTTTTCCGTAATCAATACCTCAGGTATACCCTATAATACATACAAAATTTCAGGAAAAAATTTCAGTGTTGGGCAGTGTTATCAGTTGAGTGCAATCAGCTGTTAAGAAAACCAAACTTTGTTAGTTATTTTCCGTTTAATTTTTATGAAATTTTTTAAAATGTTTTAAAAAACTAAGAGTAGAGTTTGACGTGACATTTTTTTTTTATTTTTTTAGCTTTATTTTTTAAAAATATTTTTTTTTAGAAAATACAAATTTGAAATTGAAAATTTGGCTCACAATAAAAAATATAACTGAAAAATTATATTATTATATCAAATTAATTATTAAGGAAAAGTTGGTACATTGTTAATATCTAACAAGGGGATGACATCTATAGTTTTTGAACGATATCTTTTCAGACGAAGAGGATAAAAGGGGTGGAGGATCGATACATTTTGTATAGTTTTAAAAGTAATATAGTAATTTTTCCTGTTTTTTGTTGAGATAATAAACAAATATTTTGCATAGTTGCTTAATAAAAAAACATAAGAAGGGTGAATTGGGTGGGGAAATAGATTAGAACGATTGTTTCGTATATATAGCGTTATTGGTCTTTTTTAAGGTTTTTGGAGTCGAAGAATTTAAAACTATTTAGTATTTTAATCCAAGGTGTTAGGGATCGTTAAATATTGGATAGTTTCAACAGTATTTTCAAAATTTTTGCAGGTTTTTTAGTTGATGAAATTGACATATTTTAGGATTACTATTTATGGTAAAATATATAAGGGGTTAATGGGTTGCGGTTGGATAAAACAAACTAAAATAATATAGAAATCAATGTCTCTGCATATGTTTGTATGTATATAAATATGAATCTATGTAACTGTGCATGTATGTACTATATGTATGTATGTCTGTATGTATATTGTATGTATGTATATTGTATGTATGTATATGTATGTGTATGTATATATATATATATATATATATATATATATATATATATATATATATATATATATATATATAGGAGGCTGGTTTGAAAAGTCCGTGCAAAGTCCGAGAGATGGCACCACCGGCGCGTATCGAGGTCAT
>CM032454.1:13132631-13199219 GCA_019049505.1 Pachyrhynchus sulphureomaculatus
TTACAATTCACGATATATAAGTACTTTAATTACAATCAAAAACAATCATCATCTTCAAAATCTGAAGACTCGACTTAAATTGATAATTAAGGGTTCTATTTCCACAGTTTCTTCGATGTATTCGTTAAGTTTCCCATTTTATTTTCTTCTTCTATAACATGTCGAATGGCATTTTTTCAATTATTCTCTTTGATCCTCTCTATTCCGGCAGGTAATAATTGCCTTAAGTCTTAAAGTTTGTAAGTGGTGTTTTCCCTTGCAACGAAACCTTTCATTTGTACCCAAATTAGCTCTCTGGGATTCAATTCGTAATGATATGAAGGTAATCTGTGATATTCCGTTCCCTTGCCATCTCATCGACTGCGTATTTCTTGAACTGTGTGTTTCGCAATTTTGAGAAGATCCGTTTTTTAACATACCATCTTTATGTTTGAGATTTCTGTCTCTTATCCATTGAAGAATATCCGCTTTCCTCCGTGAATTTGTCGGGAGTCGTTTTAATAATCGAGAATGGTATGGGGCATTGTCTAATACAGTAGCTGATTCTGCTGGTATACATTCAATAATTTGTTGGAAGTACTCCTCAAAAACATCGGCCGTCATCTCCTCATGGTAATCTTTAGTTCACTTTGATTCGAATTCCAACAAGCTACAGTCGAGACATCCGTTTTTACAACCAATATGTGCTATAATTAGCCTGCAACCTTTTCCTAAAGGGGGTTGTAATTTTTCAACTATGTGTCCCTCATTAACCCAAGTCTCATCTAAATAACAAATATTTCTTTCTTCGGCTCGAAATTTTCTGATTACTCGTAGATATTCTCTTCTCCAACAAATTATTTCTGTCTTATCGATAATAACAGATTTTCTATTGTATTTTTCGCAATAAAAGTTCACATTATGAAGGATTTTCCATAATTTACATTTTTTTTTTTGAAATCTGGTAAGTCTTGGTCTGCTCTGATATTTTGCAAAACTTTATGTAGTGTAGGTATTTCTTTCTTAACAAAAAAATGGTGTACTTTTCTTCTTATTGTGTTTTTAAAGTCTTCATCTACTTCTAAGGGCTCCTTTCCTTTGTGATTCTGAGGTTCGTTGCAAGGACCGCGTATTCTTTCCTTTAGAGATCTATAAATAGTTGCTGATCCAACTTCCGTCATGTTGGCACAGGTTTCCACAGTTTCACGGACTTGGCTTGTTGGCTGTTGATGCACTAGACCATCGTGGACGTTAAATATCATTGTTCTTTCTCGCAAGGAAAATGCAGATTTACAGACTCCGCGAAGTTTGACCGGAGCAAAACTGAAAATTTTCAAGCCATTGCTGTTCTGATTTGAACTAAACTTGTTTTACTTTTATACTTACACAGAATATTTTTATTGCATACTTATTTTACTTAGGTATCTACCTATCGATAAGTACTCTGTTTAATTATATTCCAATAACTGCTAAAATCTCAAATAATTTTATTGTACTTATTATCATTAAGCTTCATAACACTGTAGATTTCTAGTTCTTAAGAACTGTTAATTGTACTCGTTTAGGTCTTTATCATACAAATAAGATTTTTAGTTTCATCATTTACTCATTAAAATAAACTTCGAAATGCGTTTATTGTAAAGTTTAAAAGGCATGAAATAAAATATTTTTTTGAAAAAGATCGCACTGTTGCATAGAGACAGAAAATAAAGGTGATTAATACTAAAAATGCAAATAATTGGTAGAGAAATTTCGGACGCTTATGGTTTATGACATTTTAATGTTTATAAACCATGTTGTGTGCTATCAACTCCAAACAAACGGACTATAACTTAAAATATTTTTAATTGTCCATTATTAAACATAACCGTTTACTTACCACATTGTTCAAAAGTCTGTTAAATGTTTTTCTTGATATCGTTATCCTTACCTGAAAAAGAAATAGAATATTTTTAATCAGATTTTCAAGAGAATTATAGGAACTAATTCTTTAGTTTGTGATGGTGCTAATTAGTACGTTTTTCATAAATAAAGCACTAAACTTAAAATAAAGCGGTTTCTTCAAAATTTTATTGTTACTGTGTTGCAGCTACATTATAGTTTTGGAATGTTTGGTACAATGATACTACATAAGAATTATAACCACTATATCAAACAATTTATTTTTACAGTCGACGCAAATTTATTAATCTTAGGTTTAGTCCATCATTGTTCCTGATTATGGTTAACGAAACACCTGTCGGGTGTAGAAGTAAAATGTTTTGTAGAGTGATGATAAGTATTGTGGATTGGGTTGCAGCTTTTTAGTTTAATTAATATAATACATATTCTGCATTATAATTTCGCAGCAATTTTTAATGTAAAGACAAGGATAAATAATGAAAAAGGAAAACATATTTTGGAACTATTTTAAATGTGAAAAATACCACATTTCCATATTTTAAATGAATATAATTAAATTAAAATATGTTTTTCTGATTTTCTTTTTTTATGAAATTAGTTTTATTCGAAAATAATGGGAAAAGTGATGTATATAGTATGTTCCTTACGAACAAATACTGAATATGACTTTCTTGCACTAAAGAATTCCATGCCAAGCATTATTCATAAAATAACCGGCCAAGTGCAAGTTGAACTTGCGCAATTAATGTTCCGTACGTTGATTGCTTTTAAAATAAAAATTTTGGTAATGGTAGTATGAAATGATAAGTGACTTCACAAAACACATCTTAAATGAGTTTTCAACAAATTTTTTTTCCGATCTTTAGTCAAAACTGATGACTAGAGACCGGATTATATGCAACATAAAAATCTTGAAATATGCATGCAAATATGCATGAAAAATGCTTAAAATATGCATGAAAAGGGTCAAAATATGCAATATTAAATAATAATAAAAGTAGTAATTTTTAGTTTTTTATTTCAAAATCAGCACAAAATTAACAAGTTATCGACGATGTTCAAATTTAATTAACAATTATTTAACACGTAAACAATAAGGTATTGTTCCAAATGTTGGGTAGTAAGATTGTGTCTTCGATCACTTAAAATATTTTTATAAGTGGAAAAAGACCGTTCCACATCCACTGAGGTAACTGGACAGTATTTGAATCTGTGCACTTATTGTTTCTGGCAAAAGTTCACCCGTCCCATTAATAAAACTATCAATTTGACACAAAGGTTCAAAGCCTGGGTTATTGCACAAGATGTTTTCAAGCTTTTCTTTAACTCTACGCGGGAATACATCTGGCAATGTGGAGTTTATTTGACGGATTTTATTCATTCACTGAATTGATTCGGTCAACGCCAAACCTCGAGTTTTTTCGTCGTTATTCCCTTGGCATTATAACCTAATCGATATTTAGACTATTGCAGATAATGTCCTGGCGATAAGATCGGTTCCAGACGGCGACATTAACAATACCCTGAGCAATTCAATTGCCTAGTAATACCGAGAAATATTGTAAATATAGGGAAAATATGCATCATTACTAGATTTTGGGTAAAATAAGCAATAATCGATGAGAATGGTCTAAATATGCAAATGCATATAATCCGGTCTCTACTGATGACCTTAATTTTTTTTTTTCATATACCAGATAAAATATTAAAGGTGATAATTTTCGTTCAATCTACACCCTATAGAGAATATTCCAGAATTTTTTCAAAATTTTTTGATCAGTACTTTTCTAGAAAGGTAAGCGATTTTTTCGCACTTTTTTAAAAATAATACAAAGAGAATTGTGCGCAAATTTGCATTATATATTTTTTTGAACTCGTCTTTTCACAAGCTGTCATTTGAGACCCCACTCAATGACCTGGTAAAAAAAAATTTCACTTCCGATTTCACTCCGCAAAACTAACCCCTTAAATCAAAATTTAACTTTCAAAACTATACGGCTCTGATGAAGCCATCAATTCCTATATTACTGCAAAATTTCAACTTTCTATGTCAAATAGTTTCGGAGAACATCTGATGTGACAGACAGACGGACAGACAAACAGACGGACAGAGAGACAGGCGGACATCGAAGTGATCTTATAAGTGTTCCGTACGGAACACTAAAAAGTTAAATAGAAAAAGGGTTTCACAGATATTTACAACTGCAACCTTATAATTTCTGCTACATGCTATTTCGATTAAAATTGGAAATAATTAAAAAAAAACGATTTTAAGATAAAGAACTAGGAGAAATTAGTATACTATCTTGAAAATTATTGAGTTTTTTTTTTAAATTTTGGCCTGATCATTTCTGCCGTACAGCCAAAAATACAAAGTTCTGAAACGATACCACTGAAACACTATAAGTTCTTTTTCGACTCCAGCGAAGCAAGTAAAAAAGCCGGCAAAATAGATTACTTCAGTGTATTAACTTTAGCTATATTACCGTCAGTCAGTGGGACAAGACTGAATTATCTGCGGTAAGCGGATGATACAGTATTAATTGCAGATAATTCCTCTGAATTGCAATTGCAATTTACGGACTGAGAGAGAATTATCGACTGTTGGATTAAAGAAGGTAATGTGTAAAAAAAGACCCGAACATCATGGTTGAAAACACTACTCTGGAGAATGTTGGTGAATATGTATAACACGTAGGATAAATGTTTTTGGTCTGACACATAGATGTGCCCTTTTCAAAAAATTCGTATGATTTGTACGAAGTATCAACCTTTAAGCGATACGTGTCAAAATTTCATGACGTTTCGACAATTAGTTTACAAGTTACAGTGGTTTTAGTGAGGCTACTTTTGATATTTTCTAAACTATGAAAAAAATTGAATTTCGTGTGTTGATTAAATACTGTTTTTTAATGGGAAAAAATATCGTTCAATCAAAGCAATGGCTTGATAAGTGTTACGGGGACTCTGCCCCCGGAAAATAACTCCTCATTTACTGGTATGCTGAATTTAAATACGGTCGTACAGACATAAATGATGCTGAACGCTCTGGACGCCCAAATGAGGTAGTTACACCAGAAAACATAAAAAAAATCCACAAAATTATTTTAGAACACAGTAAAGTGAAATTGTTTGAGATATTTGGGCATGAGAAAGCTCTGTTCGAAATGGGTACTGCGTTTGCTCACAATGAACCAAAAACAACAACGTGTTGATGATTCTGATGGCTGTTTAGACCTGTTTAAGCGCAATAAAAGGGATTTTTTTCATGCAATATGTGACAATGGATTCACCACTACACACCGCACTCAAATCGACAGTCACTGAGTGGACAGTAGCCGGTGAAAGCCGCTCGAAGCGACCAAAGATACAACAGTCCGCTGGGAAGGTTTTGACCTCTGTATTTTACGATGCACAATTTTCATCGACTATGTTGAGAAGGGAAAAACCATTAATAGCGAATATTATATAAAGTTATTGGTGCGTTTAAAGGCAGAATGGCAAAGAAACGGCTCCAAAAGAACAAGTTAAAAGTGATCTTTCATCAAGACAATACACCGTGTCACGAGTCAATGGTTACGATGCCAAACTTGCATGAATTCAAGTTCGAATTGCTTCTTCATTCACCGTGTTCTCCAGATTTGGCCCCCAGCGACTCTTATCTATTCGCAGACCTCCAAATAATGCTCGCGGGAAAGAGATTTGGATCCAATGAAGACGTTAGCGATCGCCGAAACTATGGCCTATTTTAAAGGCAAAGATAAATCCTTCTACAAGAAAGGTTTAGAAATATTAAAAGAGCTTTGGACTGATTGTATCGCTCTTGAACGAGACTATGTTGATGAATAAAGTCGACATTTGCAAAAAAAAAATGTATTTTAAGTAGCTAGACCAAAAAATATTCAGCCTACGTGTTACCTTGGCGATAGAATAAAACTGAGCTACGAAAATCAAACAACTGAGATTTATAGACGAAAAAGATTGGCTCAGGTTGCGTTTGGTAAGACAAGTAAAACGCAAACAAACAAAAATAGCCTTATAGACAGGACCCGGCTCTTCGTATCGTACCAGCTTTGACTTACAGATCCCAGACATGGATACTTATCAAACACCCACTCTATGGATCAACTGAAGACAACACAGCGTCCTATGGAATGGCAAATGCTAGGCAGGCCCTTGAAAGATTGTGAAAGCAGCACTTAAAGTAGCTCAATCACTAAGATCAGAGATGTAGCGGACGCGGCGACTGAATTTAAACGGAGCTATGCTGGCCATGTTGCTAGATATACTGGTAAAAGATGGTCACAGTTCATATTTAAATGGAGGCCATATATGGAATAGCGACCGAGAGGACGCCCTCGTACGCGTTGGACTGAGGAAATCAAACGAAGAAAGTTTAAAAATCACCAAACTCTAATTGAAAAATAAATCAGAAACTACAAGAATCATAAAAAACATTGAATGCAAAAATTTCATAATTCATTCTCCTCATTCAAGGACATATTCAGATTTTACATCCGATGTTTTATTTACTGCAACATTGTAAACATATTTTAAATCAACCCCGAATATGCCGACTTTTCCACTTTGTAGTTCTTACTGTTTCGAAGATAGGAATGGTTGCACCACTTAAAATAGACGCCCGGTATAAACTATATATATATATATATATATATATATATATATATATATATATATATATATATATATATATATATATATCTATACCTGGTTAGTAGAAATTCTTGGAAATAAAGGTTCTATGAAAATAGTAGCTTGGTTGTGCAGCTTTTAATTTATTGTTAACATATTTTTCATTGACATACGTTTCGGTCTTTAAAAACCCTCTTCATTTCAGTTGATTGTCTAAAACCAATGTCAGTATCTTTTAAAAATTATAAATTGACATAAAGTAACCTTATTATATTTTAGTAAACAAAAGAAACAAGAACAAAAAAATAAATAGTCAAATAGTTAAAATTGATTGTCTATTAACAATGTCAATACCTTTTAAAATTATAAACTGACATAGAATAACTTTAACATAAATTAAAAAAATGAAAAAAAGAATAAACAATATATAGAAAATTATATAAAAAAACACTATGTTTTAATTTCCAATATATTTAAAGTCACTTGACAATTGTTTCACCATACAATGGCTTCTTCAGAAGTAAATAAGAAGGAAAAATATTTGGTAGTAATCCTGGTTATATAGTGCTTAAAACTATCCTTAATTACCTTCTTCAATGACTTGCACGGGCGTATAGTGGTAAGGGTGTTGCCCAACAGTATGCATTACAAACCATACCTTCCACTGCGAAATACCAAGCTGTTGTGCGACAACATTTGTAGATGTGGTTGGGTCTACCTCAAAGAGACGTCGTATTTCGTTTTCTTCGTCTTCGTCAAAGATACGTGGTCGTCCCATGTCAGTCCGCCGTCTTTGTACGGAACCAGTTTCTCGTAGTCTTCGATAAGTTCCATCAAATACGCTAACATCAGGTACACGACGAGTAGGATATCGCAGTATGTATTCATCACGTGCACGCGGCGACACTCCTTCGCAAAATCCGTAACACATTAGGATGTCAGCATATTCCTCGTTGGTATACGTTGCCATATTCGCAAGCAGAGATCAAAATCCAGTTACGAACCAATTCACACAGTCAGAAGATGAAACACAGATATTTTTGAAAAGCACGGTATAGCACATCTACCACAGACGAATCGCATGAGCACACTAAAAATCATTCAATAATGTTTAGTGAACAAAAAATGTCACTCGCACAGTTTTGAATTTGAATTCTATTATTATGTTACTCTACATTTGGGCCTATTGAAATCTCATTTTCTTAAAATTTGCAATAGATCCAGTAGATATTATACCGTTTTAGATAGCTAAAAAAGACGTAAAAGTTTTTAAAATAATTTGCAGAATAACTTCCATACATTTTTTTTTCTCTTTATTGATTTAAAGTAGGAAAAAATTCGTAATTTAGAAACATTAACAAGCCGCCATTTGAAACTGTTAGTAACTAGTTAAAATTTTTTTGATGATTTTTGATACTTGACATACAGACTAACTAAAAATAACCAAAAAATCGCACTCGAGAACCTCTAATAAAAAAAATCGATATAAAAGCAAAAAAAAAACATGTTTTTTTTAGAAAATCTTTAAACTTCAATATCTCGAAAACGGTTAAGTTTAGGACATCATGTCATAGAGTCGAATCGGTCAGAAACGACCTAAACTATAACGTCCTTAATTATCTAGGACGACTTTCCCTGTAACCCTGTATATGTTGTCGAAGAGACTAATCAGAGAAGTGGGCTAAGTACTATCATGCAGATAAATTTTAAACTACAAAATCGTATTAAATAATTCTTTTACTGTTAGCTAAGTTGAAAAATACTACACCTCAAAATCGGTAAAGTAGTTTTGAAGGTACTGGAGGACAGATGCATATACGTATATGTTTGCAAAATTTGGTATATGGGTTCGGAATCCTATATAAGCTAACGTATAAGACATTGGAAAAATATAGACTGCTACTGTTATTAAATATGAAATTAATTATATTTTTAAATTAACTAATTCTACTGAAAATCAATTACTCAAATCAAAACAAATGTAAAATTAATCAAATTGAAATTATTTCCAAAATACTAATAGTTACTGAAGTATTAATGAAATGAATATAATTATTTGCAGAACAGAATGTAAACATCAAAGTTTATGTTCGGGAAAGGAAACCGAAATGAACTTCATTTTATACATTTTAACCAGAATTTAATTAAAATAGAATTAATAAAAACTGTTTAATGTAAGTGGATTATAGTTTGTTATGTACATTTGCAATTAAATAAATTGTAAACTCATTGCTTATTTAATATTTCTTAAGGAAAAAAAATCCGACGTTAACAAATTCATTTAATCAAATATGAGAAGAATGACAGGCACCGCGTGGTTTTCCACCAAATTTTTAGCTATTGTCATCCGGTCTCTGCTGTTATTATAACTTCAACCAGATTATTTAACTGAATGCCACCACTGTTGTTTGGTTCCAATTAAAACAGGAATTTTACTGTTTAATTGAATTCAAAATTCGCTTTACCAAACCTAGTCCAACTTTTGTTGTATTAGTATTGGGTATGCGGTCTATCAGTAAAATTTCTCATTCGTCATTTAATTCTCTGTGATGAAGTGGTACACTGACAACTTCATCAAAAGAAAAATTTTTAAAACAAAGAACAATTATTATTCTTTTTGTATATCGCCTTGAATTAACAATAATAAACACTGTGAAGATCAACAGACAAAATGTACCACCTTCGTTAATGCATAAATTAATACGTCGCAGGAAATTTAATTGTACTCTTCTTAAAATGTCTTCATCTCGTAAAGTGTTAGCAGCATTTTGAATCCTATTCCACAATTGCTCAATGTTGTCGATTTGAACTTGATAAACTTTCGATTTCAATACATCCTAAAGGAAAAAATCGCATGGATTTAAGTCTGGGAAACGAGGTGGCTAGTGAATAGGAGCATCTTCACCTCTTCCGAACCATTTATCTGGGTAACCTTGGTTTACAAAAATTCTCACATTACGCGCAAAATGGGGTGGTGTACCATCGTGCATGAAAAACATGTCACGGCGTAAATTAATGGGTAAGTTTTCCAAAAATTCAGGAATAGTTTCACGGATGAAATTCAAGTTAATGTCACTATCAAGTCGATCTGGTAATCTAAACGGCCAGATCAAACAGTTCGCGACAAATCCCATCCAGACATACTGAATTCGAGTTGAAACTGTCTTCCTTGCACAGCATGTGGGTTTTCTTCAGCGTAAACATGATTATTATGCATATTTGTTATAACACGTCGAGTGAAGCATGCTTCGTCTGTAAACAGGATTTTAGTGTGAAAAGCCGGAACAGTCGCTATGCGCGCTCGAATAATTTGTGAAAAATGCAAACGGGATCCCAAATCTGGAGGTAAGAGTTCCTGGACGCACTGTATATAAAAGAGGTGAATAATTTGTTGTCTATTAATCTGGATAGTTGTACTTTTTGATATTCCTGTTTGACGTTCAATTAAACGAGTGCGATAATAAAACTATGAGATGATTTCGATTTCTCATCTCAGACAACACCTTAGCATCAAATCTTGTACAAATAGTACAATAATAAAAACCGGTCAAGTGCAAGTTGAACTTGCGCAATTAGTGTTCCGCACGTTGATTGCTTTTAAAATAAAAAATTTTGTTACAGAGGTATAAAATTATCAGTGACTTCACAAAACACACCCCAAATGAGTTTTCAACAAAGTTTGTTTCCAATCTTTACTGAAATCTGATGACCATGAAATTTTTGTTTTTTTTTATATACCAGATAAATTATTAAAGGTAATGCACTCGTGATAATTTTCGTTCAATCTACACCCCGTGGAGTACTTTTCGAGATAAGGCGAGGGACAGCGATTTTTCGCGATTTTTTAAAAATAATACAAAGAAAAGTGCGCGCAAGTATTAAATTATATATATATTTTTTACTCGTGTTTTCACAAGCTTTCATTTGACACCACACTCGATGACCTAGTAAAAATTTTTTTTTTCACTTCCGTTTTCACCCCCCAAAACTAACCCCTTAAGTCAAAATTTAACTCTCAAAACTACATGGCTCTGATGAGGCTATCAATTCCTATATTATTACCAAATTTCAACTTTCTATGCCAAATAGTTTCGGAGAAAATCGGGTGTGACAGACAGACAGACGCCGAAGTGATTTTATAAGTGTTCCGTACGGAACACTAAAAAGATATTTAAGAAAAACTGAAATAAAAGTATAACTTTGACACTCTGTGTCTCAAATATTACGAATTTTTGGGACTAAGGTAAGTTGGGTTAAAGGGTATTATTTTCATCCCAGAAATCTCCAGTAACTCTATGTATACGGAATACTGAAACACGTATCCTGTAATGTATGTACATATGTGTATATATATAATATATATATATATATATATATATATATATATATATATATATATATATACATATATATACATATATATACATATATATATATATATATATATATATATATATATATATATATATATATATATGTATATATGTATAAATATTTGGGGAACTCGGCAAAAGAGGGCACGACAGATGTTCACACAATTTTCGGTCCTAGGTTGGGACCTTCATCAGGGCACAAACTAAAAAAGAGAATGAAGCACCAAATAAGGAAAGTCGGGAGTAGAAAATGATTACTGTTAAATTTAATTTTTAATTTAGAGTTTTTAATAAGTTCTTATTGTTGTTATAAAGAAGTATACATAATTATTATTATTATAAAGAAGTACCAAAATAAAAGTTGCAAGTGACTCACATGTAGTGTGCGACTTAATCTAACAAGAATGACCATAAATAACAATTGTCATAACAAAGACCAACACTCAAACAAAACAGTCACTATACACTAACATATTAATTTAAAAATATGGCATTTACAGCAAAGATGCCATTAGTAACCTTGGATGCTGAAAAATCAAAATACTCAATTATCATTAATTAACCACCTGTGACCGGAAAAAATATGAAAAGTTTGACAAGGCGTTGAGAAAGGACAACTATCTGACAGAAGTAAGGGATCACTCAAAACAAAAGTCTTCTTCTTTCTCTGACTTCTGTCAGTCAGAGAGTTGTCCTTTTTCAACGCCTTGTCACACTTGTCATATCTTTTCCGGTCACAGGTGGTTAATTAATGATAATCGAGTATTTTGATTTTTCAGCATCCAAGGTTTCTAATGGCATCCTTGCTGTAAATGCCATATTTTTAAATTAATATGTTAGTGTATAGTGGCTGTTTTGTTTGAGTGTTGGTCTTTGTTATGACAATTGTTATTTATGGTCATTCTTGTTAGATTAAGTCGCACACTACATGTGAGACTTGCAAATTTTATTTTGGTACTTCTTTATAATAATAATAATTATGTATACTTCTTTATAACAACAGTAAAAACTTATTAAAAACTGTAAATTAAAAATTAAATTTAACAATAATTATTTTCTACGCCCGACTTTCCTTATTTGGTGCTTCATTCTCTTTTTTAGTTGGTGCCCTGATGAAGCTCCCAACCTAGGACCGAAATATTGGCTGAATGAACATTGTGTGAACATCTGTCGTACCCCCTTTTGCCGAGTTCCCCAACTATTTTTATATTTTAGGATTTTGTTAGATACGGCAACTTTTGCTTTCTCTCTCCTTATTTTATATATGTATATATATATATATATATATATATATATATATATATATATATATAAGAAAGAGAAAGGAAAGTAACAGGGCACTGGCAACAAACAATTGTACGTTTAATTACTGGGAAACGCCCTTATAAGGAGAAGAGATGAGCAATCAAAGATCTAAAGGCTCTAGTATCTGCTTTTTATTTTTGTTATCGAGCTTTCGCTGCCTAATGGTAGCTTCTTCTCGATTAATAATAAATAATTAATAATAAATAACTCGTCTAATAGTAACATTCATCAAATTTAAGTCCCTTTGCTATAAAATTAAAAAATAAATATCATTAATAATAAATAATTTGTCTAATAGTAGCATCCACCAAAACTTTAATGCTGTTGTGGTCGACCTAATGACGACATAGACTACCAACAATATCCGGTTCAAACTCAAATATTACTAAATAAGTTACTAAACTCGATGTCAAAAAAAAAAATTTTAAAATGGAGTACCATTTCAACATCACGGCCTTTCTTACGGTTGTGTTCTATCTCAAAAAGTGTTTTTGATTAATGTATATTGACAACGTTTTATTTTTAATATTTTGTGTAACTCTCTAAGTGTTCTTTTAACATATTTTTTGCAATCATACCTACTACCTGCCAACAAAAATACAAATTTTATTGTCTTCACCAGAGATGAATTAACTGCTATATTTTTGTAAGTAATTTCTCATGCAGCTTTATAATTTATTGAATTACATTTTAAAAACGAACGTTTTAAGTTTATTTTTCTGTACCTGGTTTGCATTTTTAGAATCCAGAGGAAGCTACCATTAGGCAGCGAAAGCTCGATAACAAAAGAAAAAGCAGATACTAGAGCCTTTAGATCTTTGATTGCTCATCTCTTCTCCTTATAAGGGCATTTCCCATATATATATATACAACAGGTGTACAAGTATGAAATGCGGATTTCAGACAACAGATGGTGCACCAATGCAGTTTGTGCTATAAAGATTTGACACTGCGCTATTTTGTTGTGTCATCAACAAGGGTCAGACGCGCTCGAGTGATAAATTGGAAAAGTGTGTGCATAGTGTTGTGTTCAATATGTCGAAATTTATACCGAACAAAGAGCATTCGCGGACAGCATTAATTTTTTGTTTTCATTTGAAGAAAACTGCTGTTGAATCATACCGATTACTTCGAGAAGCTTACGGTGAACATGCTCCATCGCAAGATACGTGTGAACGATGGTTTCGGCGTTTTAAAAGTGGTGACTTCGATGTTGCAGACAAGGAACGTGGAAAACCGCCAAAAAAATACGAAGATGTGAAATTGCAAGCATTGTTGGACGAAGATGATTCACAAACACAAAAACAACTCGCCGAGCAATTGGGCGTTAGTCAACAAGCTGTTTCCAATCGGCTACGAGAGATGGGAAAGATTCAGAAGCCAGTAGATGGGTACCACATGAGTTGAACGACAGGCAAATGGAAAAGTGCAAAAACACGTGTGACATTTTGCTCGCTCGGTACAAAAGGAAGTCATTTTTGCATCGTATAGTTACAGGGGATAAAAAGTGGATTTATTTTGAGAATTTCAAGCGCAAAAAATCATGGGTAGACCCAGGCGCACCATCCACATCGACAGCAGAAAGACGATGCTCTGTGTTTGGTGAGACCAGAGGGGCGTGGTCTATTATGAGCTGTTAAAACCTGGGGAAACGGTTAATACTAAACGTTACCAACAACAATTGACCGATTTGAACCGTTCGCTGCTTGAAAAAAGGCCAGAATACCGAAAGAGGCAACACAAAGTCATTTTTCTTCATGACAATGCTCCATCACATACGGCAAAACCAGTTGGCGACACGTTGGAAGCACTCAGCTGGGAAATTCTACCCCATGCCGCTTACTCACCAGACATGGCGTCTTCCGATTACCACTTGCTGAGCAGCACTTTGGTTCGTACGAAGATGTGAAAAAATGGCTCGATGAATGGTTCGCAGCAAAACGGGCAGATTTTTTACTGGCGTGGTATTCACAAATTGCCCGAAAGATGGGAAAATGTATAACAAGTAATGGAGCATACTTTGAATAAAGCACTTTTTATCATTCTTTCGAATTTAACATGTATATACGTATGTATGTAGGTATATATATATATATATATATATATATATATATATATATATATATATATATATATATATATATATAAACTCCTGGACAAAATTAACGCAACAATCTGAAAATTAATTTATCTTTTTCTTATGTCAGTTTTAAAGTTTATCGAGTATTTGAATAGTAGGCTATGCATATTTTGTTTCATTGTTCATGATAGAAATCAAAACAATTCGTTTAGATTTACAGTTTTAAAGAATTTTTTAGAAGATAAACAATTTTCTGTAACAATGCGATAGATTTTCTTTAAAAGTAGGCTTATAAATTGTTCCCTTTTTCAAAGTAATACGTTTTTGTGGTAGACTGTTTTATTTTTGACCCCGAACAATTAGAAAAATAAATCGAACAAGGAATTTAACTGAACACGAGGTAGTGCGAGCCTCAGTTTTATTGGACGAGGGCTATTGTCAGAGTTATGTTGCCAATTTGTTAGGCAAACATCGTTCCACAATAAGTCGTATGGTAAGACGCTTGAATGAAGTAGGAACTTATTCTAGAAGGCTAGGGCAAGGGCGAAAACGATGCACTAGCGACCTAGATGAGCGTTTCTGTCCGTACGAGATCTATGAATGCTGACTACTACCTTGAGAATATTGTAATAGAACATGTGATGCCTTTCGGTCATTTTGTGGGGCCCAATTTCCTGTTTATGCAAGACAACGCTCGACCTCACGTGGCTAGGGAGGTACTCGATTATCTTAATCAAGTTGATATACCGATTATGCAATGGCCACCAAAAAGCCCGGATCTGAATCCGATAGAACATGTATGGGATCACCTTTAAAAAAATGTGAAACGTCATATACCTGCACCTAGAAACCTGAGGGAACTTGAAAATGCAGTTGTCACAGAATGGGAGCAAATTCCTCAAGATTTTATCCAAAATTTAATTAGAAGCATGCCTAGGCGCATAAACGCTGTCATCCGAAGTAGAGGAGGCAAGACACGCTACTAGTGTCCTAGTTACACCATTAATTTTGCTACTAGTGTCCCAGTTTATTTTTTTCATTATTACATAATTTCAACGATTTTGTTATTAGGTCTTAAGAATAATTTTAATTCGAATCTTATAGAGAAATTTGGTAGCTAATTCACTATCCGAATAAGTTTTTTCTAACTTTTAGTGTAACCAGTGTTCATAAAAAATTATTAAAATTAATTCATTATAGAGATTTGTATGATTTAATATTTTGTTGCGTTAATTTTGTCCAGTCTGACAAGTAAGAACGTGTCCGCGATAATTCATTTTTGGTAGATGCAGTTCTAGCGATTCAACAAAAAATCTGTAGAGGAAATCTTTGTCTATGACGCATTTTAGTAAAAGTATTAGTCGATTCCAAACTTTCGTCGAAATCACGTAAAATCCGAAATGAGTTGTTTGCGCGTCGGTTCGAAGCAGTTTTTCTTTGTTCCCATCAAAAGAGGTAGGCCGCTAAATATTTTGTTAATATCGTTTGTGAAGAAGTGGCTAAATCATTTTAACGGGACAAAAAAATGTCGACGACTCTCCAAAACGTAGCTCGGTAGGCAAAGTCACTTCGAAAGTCGAAATTACGTCGCGAAGCGACTTGCTTGAGCTTACGATAAGATACTAGAATAGTTTCTCACGATCGCCGGACGCCAACCCTATTAAAAACGT
Organism: Pachyrhynchus sulphureomaculatus; assembly: GCA_019049505.1. NCBI lineage: Eukaryota > Metazoa > Arthropoda > Insecta > Coleoptera > Curculionidae > Pachyrhynchus > Pachyrhynchus sulphureomaculatus. Next base: position 13,148,594 of record CM032454.1, read on the forward strand.
TTGAGAGAAAGAGAAAGCTCAGAGGAGACTCTGAGGATTTTGACTCAGTTGTCTCGCGAGATTCGAAAAATTTGGAGATCATTGCGGCGCGAGTACGCTGAAAATCTCGTCGGCAGCATACCTTGAAGGTGCCAGGCGATTACTGATGCAGGATGCGATTGGACAACTTACCAAGGTAATTGCGCCGTTGTTAGCACGCCACTGATGGCAAAAAATTTTTCTTGAAACATAATTATAAGAGCGGTCACCTTCTTACTTGACAGACTTATATTTAAAATTTGTGAATTTTTTAAAGTTAATTTATATAAAAAATACGCTTTCAATAAAAAAATGTTTCCAGAACTCATTTTTCTATTTTTTTACATACTTCTAAAGTTGTAAATACGATATTCATGGCACTTCGACATCAGTCAACTGTTTCTTTTTTTTAACTTTTAATTCTATTTTTAGTCACTTTTAAGACAACTGCTGAAAAATTCTAGTTACAACGCACTGTATATAATACATAATAGCTCACCCTAATATAAAAACAACAATATAGTATACAAATAGCTGTGTGAAAAACTTGACACTTCTATAGCCTAATCTTTCTGTGTCTTTCTTTGTAACGACGTCGCGTCGCCGCATCGTAAAAACAGACATAGAGGAACAAATGACGTTGCATATGTATATGTATTCTGTTTGTGACAGCACCAGCATGCCTTTTTAGTGTCCCCATATTATACCACTTAATATATACTTCAGAAAGTTGATTAATATCTACGCTTAACTTTGTCTATTTAAATTAGCCGAATTATGTTATTTTAAGCCGGTCTCTTTTAAAAATGCCGTCAACCATATGTCACAACGAATGATAGCAACTAGCTGATTTATTTTTTTTTATTTTTGAATCTTTGTATTTAACTTTTAATTCTTTAAATACAACTTCAATTTTACTGCATTGATTTAATTAATTACATTTAAACAGAACAAGATTAAAATTGGACCCAAGTGGAGACAAACCATGCCATTCATGACATCGCTTACCGCCAAAAGACGTATTCTTTTAAAATGTCAACGAGTGAAGTAAAGACAGGTAGAAAACAGTAAACTAAGCTGCAACCCCGTTTTTTGGCAAAAGTTACTTTACTCTATTTCCTTACTAGGCCACTAAGAAAACCAAATGGTCGCCTGTTGTTTTATACTAAAATATTCCTTGGATATATACAGGTGTTGCGATACATATTTATTAATTTTCATTCCTGCCTATTCGCTTCGGGCAAAGAGGCGGAGTTTACTGTCTGAAGACTAGCAGCGCGCGCGGTGACGGAAAAATTCGCACTTTCTCCGAATGTTCATGTGTTAAAAATTGTTGTATTTGCGTTATTCTGTGTAAAAAATCAGTAAAAAGTCGCGGAGAGAAGTATTGTGTGACTGGCTGTCAAAATAGCAATTGGAATTCGCCCAATACAATATTCTACGGCTTTTCTATAAAAAAAAACATATGTAAGTTGGAGCAACGGGAAAAATGGGATGTTTGTGTCATGACGTGCCATCGATGGTTTGGCCTGAAAAAGTACCGATATTAAATTGCCACCTGACCTACGGCCTGCCTCATTCTTGCTCGATACTGGTTTTTGATAATTCTCGATCATTGTTGAAGTAATGAATGACAGCATAAATATGCTTACATCGCCCTTACCTGCTTTTCGTTGAGCTGCAACAATTTTTTATACATTTTTCTGTGTTTTGTGTTTTCCAACTGAAAAAATCCACCTCGAATTTCCATATGGAAATTCCACGTGGTGTTTTGGATGAAAATTACAAGTTTAATTTCCATCCAAAATACCAGGGGGAATTTTCAGATGGTAATTCTAGAAGGATTTTTTAGCAGGAATTCCTTTATAACTCATGTTATTTATTTTCGAATACTTATTTCCTCGAATTTTTGTTTTGTTTTTACTTACGTGTAATATCACATTGTACGGAGTCACTGTTACCGAGGTTTGTCGAATGATGTGACTACTTATTACGGATGTTCCATCTAACTGATATTCTTTCACATTTATCACGTGCTCGGCAGCAACCAGACCTTTACCCTTTTTTGAGTTTCGTTTCCAAAATGAAAATTATTCACAATTTGTGAAAAGCCGGCACAGCACTCAAAACGAGCATATTTTAATGTCTTTTTTAAAACTAAATTATGGGAAATATTAGCTTTAACTTGAGATATTTTGGCCTCGCGCTATGGGAATTAGCTTAAAATGAAAAAACTTAAACTTTCCCTGAATGATGACGCCATGCACCTTTTTTTTTATCGAGAAAATAATAAATTAAGCGGAAAAAAAAGTAAATTTGCCATTTGAAACAATGTAAACCTTGGTCGGAGAAAGTGCGACATTTTGACGTATGGCGACGCAACTTGCTTTTTTTCCCGAAGCGAATATAGGGTTATATACAATTTATTAAAATACCAAGATAGAAAATATTCAGATGCTAATGATACGAGTAAATATATTATTATTTATTTTCTTCTCTATTAGAAATAAGTATGCAATTGTTGATAACAGACCTTTAATATTATTGTAAAAGTTGTTGGTACAAGTGATATGGAACACGATCTGTATGGGTCCCAGAAGAAGATATGGGAGATGTTAAGGGGAAGAAAAAAACCTATAAATGAATATGTACAAATAAGTACTATCCTGGAAAATGAATGGGTAAACTACTTTAAAAACTTGTACAAACACGAGGATACTATCGACAAACGCGTGGAAACATTAGAAACAACTGATTTAGAAAAACAAGGAATGATAACATTAGAAGATCGTAACGAAACTAAAAAATTGAAAGACACCAGGGCAAGATGAAATTCGTAATGAGCTCCTAAAATATGGAGGACAAACATTAAACATCAAAATACACACACTATTTGAAAAGATTTACAACAGAATGGAAGTATCCAAAGAATGGAACAAAAGCATAACTGTGCCGATTTTTAAAAAAGGTAGTAAAAAGGAACCTTCGAATAATAACATCACTTAACTTCATAATGAAATTATTTGCAAGTACAATATCAGAGCATATAAGTGTGACCATACCTACTAATGAGGAACAACAGGGGTTTGGGAAAAACAGATGTACAGCAGACGCGATATTCATAAAAATACAAATTGCAGAGAAAGCAAGAAGAATACAACAAAGTAGCGTACATCTGTTTCGTAGACCTAACGAAAACATTCGACAAGGTAAAAATTACAAGACGTTGTAGATATAGTAATAGAAAAAGGAGTCAATGAAAAAATAATACGTATCATTCAGAAGTTAAACACCAACAACACAAGAATAAAAATGAATAAACTTCAATTTTACTGCATTGATTTAATTAATTACATTTAAACAGAACAAGATTAAAATTGATTAACGCCAAAGACGGTTTGGACCCAAGTAGAGACAAACCATGTCATTCATGAAATCGCTTACCGCCAAAAGACGTATTCTTTTAAAATGTCAACGAGTGAAGTAAAGACAGGTAGAAAACAGTAAACTAAGCTGCAACCCCGTTTTTTTGGCAAAAGTTACTTTACTCTATTTCCTTACTAGGCCACTAAGAAAACCAAATGGTCGCCTGTTGTTTTATAGTAGAATATTCCTTGGATATATACAGGTGTTGCGATACATATTAGGAATTATCAGAAGAAGTATGAATCTCATGTGGTAGAAGATAAGGTGACAGTCTGAGTGCTAGACTCTTTAGTATAATAATAGACAAAATAATAGACCTAACAAAAGGCGACAGTCATGGATACCGCTTAGGAAAGAAGAGAATTCATATGGTATGTTATGCCGACGATGTAGCGCTAATTGATGAATCCAAAAACAACTTACAAAGGTAGTTGCAAAGTTTCAGAAGAGTCGCAGAAATATACAACATTGAGATCCCCGTAAAAAAGATCAAATGCCTTACAATCTCTAGAGAACCGACTAGATGTAAGTTAATAATAGACAACCAGCCAATAGAACAAGTAATGCTGTTTAATTACTTAGGAGCGACGATCTCAAGCTTTGGAAACCTAACAACAGAAGTAAGATATCAAGTAACAAAAGCAAATCAAATAGCCAGATGCCTACGAGATATTGTGTGCAAAAACAAAAACATGACAACAAAAAGTAAATCACACATCTCTAAAACCTGTATCGGACCTATACTCACTTACACGGCCGAAACTAGACCCGATACCACAAAGAGAAAAAGTGCACTACGAACTAGTGAAATGAGAATTTTAAGAACTATATGTGGAAAAACACTACTCGACAGAATACGGAATGAAACAATAAGAACGGAATGCGAAACAGAAGACATAATAAGATGGACAAGACGCAGTATGTGGAACGAACACATAAACCGAATGACAGATGATAGACTAGTTAAGATTGCACAGAATGGAAAACCGGACACCAGAAGACTATCAGGCAGACCACCAAAGCGATAGAGAGATAGCTGGTAGTCAACCTCACAAAACGGTTGAATAATAGACAATACCTAAAAAGAGGTTTTAGACCTAACGATAAGTCGAAGAAGAAGAAGAAGTTAGTAATCGATGCAGTTAACCTATTTTCAGGGTAAGTTAGATATGCGATCGTGTTTTACTGAAAATATACAAAGGCTAGCAGCACTATTATTTTTCTTTCGAGTTTTTAAGGTTCAAAGTAACAATTTCAGATCTATATAGCTACTACATGCTACACAACATCATATTAATAAATTTTAAAAAATGATATCAACAAAAATCATGTTCATTCATTAAAATATTTGAAATAAAAAGTTATAACCAATCAAAACAGTTAGTATTCATTATTTTAACTGCCATTTCTCTCAATCTACATATTTCGTTTCTGTAATAAAAAATCTTCGAAATTAAATAATTTGAAAGTTTTAAAATTGTTCTTTATCCTGAACATAAAGCGAAGACATTAATAATTTCTTAAGTAGGAAAATGGAAAGCTATAATTCCAAGTTAACTTTTTAACCTTTATTTAAAACATATTTAATGTTTTATGTGTGCTTTTGTTGAAATAAAAGGTTTCTTGTGTAGAAGAAATAAGATATGACAATATAAAATTAGGCAGAATTAAAGAATTTTTTTGTCCAATTATGAATGTCTAATTCATTCTATTTTACATTGCTTGCAAGCCATCATTAAAACTTACAACATTAAACGAGTCAGTACCAAATTTTAAATATTTATATATTTTAAGTAACAAAAAATACAGCAAATAGTAATAGTCACATTCACCTTTAACTAAATAAAATTCATGAAATACTGTTAAGTGACTATTAAAATTCATGAAATACTGTTAAGTGACTATTAAAATGATGTTCATCTCCTCCAGCTTCAAAACCTTCATAAAAATAAAACTATTTGTGCTTAACCATTCATATGATGAAATGGACTAGCTAACAGTGTTTAGCGTCAACTTCAATAATAATAGTTGGAATGCGTATGCTAACAAATTAGTGTGATTTCATATCCAATTATTTACAAATATAGGCCCAGAAATTGTACAATCCCTCAAATAAGAACATGTCGCGCGTTGTTCATTAAAAGTATATATTTATTTAAGAGTTTTTTAAATCATTTGACATTAAAATGTTAATGATTCAATAGTTCATCTAGTCCCTACCAGCGTCGCTGATCGTCTGGCATCTTCGGAGCATACTTTCAATGAGATTTTCCGCTTATTCTTGGGGCAAATATTTCCAACTTGCCCGAATTTGCCGTGACAGCTGCCTCACTGTGTATACCTTTTTACTACGAAGGTTTTGCTCAATGTGTGACTACACGTTCTTGGATTGGGTTTGCTTCGGGCGTTTGGGATGGACAATCTAATGTGACGATACCGAATTCCCTTTTCCACTGGCTACACATTCTACTTCGATATTTGGGGTCCTTATCCTCTTTTTTATCGAGAAACCACCATTTGGTAGTTGGTACTAATGCCTAATTGTAAAGCTGGGCATCTTCTCAACGTTCAAGTAGTAGGTAAAGATGAAGTCTCCAAAAACATTTTTTCTGGACGACATCTTCAAACATGGATCTTCAGCGGGTGTTTCACGGTACGCTGAACTAATCGGTTAGTGCCCGTGCTCGTGCTAACATAACTCTAAAATGAAGTTACATCGAAAAAAATTACATTGATTTAGTCTCGATCTATGTTTTCCTTTCCCACGTGAGTCATGTTTTGTTGAGCCATAGTTTCTTGATTATACTCCGCCACTTTAAATAGTTAGCCTGGAAATGAGTGAGAATCATTTTATACGAGAGTATCGCTACTCAGTATATATCACCACTACACCAAACACTTTAAATCGTGTTTTGATTGACCTTTTGGTTTGCCCAACATACTTTTTATCGCAATTATTACAACTAATTTCATAAGTTCCACTTATTTCACAATTAGGAATCTTAACTTTGGGATTTCCTAAGATACTCCTTAGATTGTCCGATGTCTTATAGACTAAGGTAGGGCCTACCTTATTAAATACCTTATTAAGCCCCCTGCTATATTTCGGATACTTGGTCTTATTTTATTCGCGTGTAAAAAAGGTGGTATTCTGTATTCTTTACACGCGAAGAAAATAAGACCAAGTATGTCCATATAAACCGAAATATAGCAGGGGATTCAATAATGTATTTAATAAGGTAGGCCTCACCTTAGTCTATAAGTCATCAGATAATCTGAGGAATATCTTAGGAAATCTCAAAGATAAGATTCCTAATGGTGAGAAAAGTGGAATTTATGAAATCAGTTGTAATAATTGCGACAAAAAATACGTTGGGCATACTAAAAGGTCAATTAAAACACGATTTAAAGAACTTTTAGCACATTTAAAATGTAGTAGAACAAAAAAGTCTAGCATTGCCGAACGTGTCCTTGAAGCTGATATACTATAACATTAGATAATCTAAGAATAATTAAAAATGTATTTGACAGGAGATTATTGAACGCATACGAAAGTATGTAAATTATAAAATGTAAAAGTAGTTTAAATAAACACAGAGGGCCTATTCCTTATAGTCCCCTCTACTGGTTAATTGACCGGAACTGATAGCCACGCCTAGGCCATTAGTTCCGCCTGAGTAATTCTGGTGTTAGACTACGTATAAATAGGATAGATTTGTAGTTTAGCTTTAGTCAGTCATCGTTTCTGATGAAGCTAACATGGTTAGCGAAACGCGCGTCGAGCGCAAAAATAAAGTGTTTGGTGTAGTGGTGATATATACTGAGTATTATCATTGTGCCAAAGATTCCACATTCCCAACATAGTTGAGAGTATTGGTTCACTCACTTGCTAACGAATGTCTTTGACATGGCCATATACTTAGAAGCTGCTGTAGCCGTCACATTTCGGACGTTTTGGATAATTATATAGGAAGCCTCGAAGCTGGAAGCGTATGCAGGACTCACGTTCAACAATGTACTATCTAGCCACAAATAAGGTTAGAAATGAATGAGCATTGTTTGCAGGGGTGCACTCAAAAAAGAAAAAGGGCATTTCTTTTACCGACTACAAATTATAGGCTTCTATTCTTACTTGACCGACTGCATGTCATGTTCACATATAATTCCATTCGAATTTTCCGTAAATGATGTTTTAGTCAAAGTAAGTCCTTAAAAAAACGCAAAAATAGCATTTTCTCAGAAGCTTTTTTTTTACTAATTCCATGCTCGATAATCTAATCTATCCATTTTTGGACTTTGTATCCATGGAGACTTTTGATCGGAATGACTTGAAGCATAACATACTACGTTTTCAGCCGATTTCACCGGGATCCAATATTCATAAAATTATCGCGAAGTTCTTTTATTATGTCTTTCTAATAGAACAGACATTTGAAATAACATTTTTTTGTTATTTATGAAGTTATAAAGCTTATGATGTATTGTTTATGACGTCACCAATAGTACGTCATATTGTGTTTCTAAAAATTAGAAAGACAAGACAAATTGAATTCAGGTACAAATAAATAAATAAGTAAATAAATCCTTACTATTTGTGTTCTGTATCTGATTTTTTAATAATTTTATAGTTATTTTATGCAAGGCTAAATTTTACAAATCGTTTCTATATTTTGAACCCTAAACTTATCTAAAATATACAGAAATACAGAAAATGATGTTAATGTAATAGTCTAAAGAAGTACTTGGTGGAAACAGGAATACAAGCAGCTAAACGAAAAAAGGAAAAACATACAAGAATAAGTGACCAAACAAAAACCGTAATGAGTCAAAGACGAGAGCTTCTTAAAAAAGGAAAGCGCCACTCAGAGGAATACAATAAACTGAATAAAACAATAAGAAGGAAAATCAAAGAAGACATAAGGAAATATAATGAATCTAAAATAGGAAAAATAATCGAAATGAACAGAGGTGTAAAACGACTAAGACCGACATTTGACCAAAAATAATCACTATGAAAGACAATAATGGAAGAAAGGAAAGAGAGAAAAACAGAAAATAAAAGAGATAATAACAAAATACCATAAATACCATGTACGAATCTACAATTGCACCAGATCACAACATACGAGAAAGCGTAAGAGGAACTATGTCAACTCAGAAGATCTGTCAGACATCGAAAACTATAAGATAGAACAGGCTATAAAGGAACTAAAAAATAATAAGGCGGCTGGCTCTGACGAAGTAATAGCAGAAATGTCAAAAGAAGGGAAAGATATCATAATAAACACCATGAGGATATTACTAAACGAATGCCTACCCAACGTAGTCATCCCCGACGAGTGGTATGAATGTGTAGTTATCCTCCTGCATAAGAAAGGAGACAGAGCGGACGTAAATAATTACCGCCCTATCTCACTACTCTCTAAGATGTATAAAGTATTCATGAAGATAATTACTAACAGACTTACCTTAAAGATGAATACATACCAGCCCGTAGAACAGGCAGGATTTAGGAAAGGGTTTAGTACCTGAGACTACCTGCTAACAATAAGAATACTAATTGAAAAAGCTACCGAATACAATTTGCCCTCACATTTGGGATTCGTAGACTATGAGAGGGCCTTCGACAGCGCACAGTGCGAAATTTAGGAAGTTTAGCGGAACTTTATTCAATTTTTGAAATACGTAAAACGCATAAGATTATTCATTATTTTGGTAGGTTAATATCCCACCTCTAAAACCTCATACTCAGGTTGGGGATTAACCCTGCGAAACAACTGCAAAATGCACCTGAAAGTTGCATTACTTATTCAATCATACTTTTTGCCTACAGAAAGCTATTCGATTTGTTTAAGTTAATAGAGTGGTACATACAAACGGCAAGTCAGTAGGCCATGATTTTTTCTTTATTTATTTTATAAGAGAATTGTCAATTATTGGCATTTAAATAATAAAAAAAGTGATTTTTAAGAAGTAAGTAAAATTTACATTTTTAACTTCAGTGGAGACTTTAAAAAGTGATACTACATAATACCAGCTTGAAACGCACAAAATTTGAAAGGTTTTTTTCCTCTGTTGGAAACACAAAAGATCTTTTGCCATATTTTGCGATCTTCTTTTAAATTAAACATTTTCCAGAATGACTTTGCAAATTTCATATAACTGCATATTCCAAATGTGGAAGGAAGAACCGACATCGGACGCCATTATTGGTTTTGTTTTGGAAAAAATAGGTTCACCAATGCTAACATCTGACGCTCTTTGCAGTTTAAAGGCAACTCTTCGTGCGCTGGTTTGTAAAATACAAAAAAGGTGGAGGGAATCCAGTCAAAATTTAGCATTATTTCTGAATAAAAATGGTAGCTGGCTTGAAAATAATGTAAAATTTTCAAATGCTGTAAGGGATGCATTGCCTAGTGGATCGAGGACCAATGCAGGCAGACCTAAAAAAGAATTTAGGGATTGTCATCCTAAAGTGCAAAATAAAAAAGTGCATCATCTTTTGAAGTCCGGTAGTCAAGACGAGTTAGCCAAAGCAACTGCTACAAAGCTATACCAATCTGGAAAACGAAACTCGGCAGAGTTTGTCAAGGAACTGGCATCTGGTTCTCCAGAAAGGGGTAGCAAAATCAAGAAGGCTCGCATGTCTTCTTCAAACAGCCCACGAAAATTAACTCCAGACCAGGCTCTGGCGCTACTTATTGATGCAAACTTATCGTCAAATCAGTACAACATTGTTCGAGATCAAGCAAAAAATCACCGTTGCACTTTGTATCCACCTTATTATGTTGTAAAAGAGGCAAAGAGGTTGTGCTATCCAAAGGACATACTAATAACTGAAGTTTCAGCTGAAGTATCAGTTCAGTCGCTTATAAATCATACCGTAGCAAGACTTTGTACAGGGCTAGAAGGGATTCTTAGAACTTTATCAAACGTTTAAAGCACTAAATATTATCGTAAAGTGGGGTTGTGATGGGGCGGAACAAGTTAATTATCGACAAAAGTATATGGACAAACATAGCTCTGATGATAGTATGTTTAGTGTATCAATGGTACCAATCCAAATGTGCTCCGTAATTGATAATGGTGATAATCAGTCAGTAATTTGGAAAAACCCTGCTTCTTCTTAATTAAGTTCGTTTTTGCTAAAGAAACAGTCAGTGTAATTACCTCAGAAGTAAACAAAGTGAAAGAACAAATATCTCAACTTACTCCAACCACTATACTTGTAGATGGCAAGCAATTTCAGGTTACAGCAAATATGATCTTTTGTATGATTGACGGTAAAGTATGCAATGCTGTATCATCCTGTGCATCATCACAAACATGCTACTTATGTGGGGCTAAACCTAGTGAAATGAACAACAACTGCGATATACCTCAAAAAAATATAAATGAATCCTTTTTATCCCTTGGACTATCACCCCTCCATGCATGGATAAGGTTTTTGGAATGTATTTTACATATATCGTACAAACTGGATATTAAGGCATGGCAAACTCGTGGAGCAGAAAATAAAAAAAAAGTTGCAGAGAAGAAAAAATGCATTCAACAAAAATTCAAAGAGGAGCTTGGCTTGCTTATAGATATGCCGAAACAGCAGACCGGAAACACAAACGATGGTAATACCGCGAGGAAATTCTTTAGAAATGCCGAAAAGTCTTCCGAAATAACTGGCGTTAATTTAGATTTGATCAAGCGTTTTCATGTGCTGTTAGAGTGCCTAAATTGTGGTCTTAAAATTGATTCCGAAAAATTCGGCGAATATGCAAGAGAAACTTTGGAATTGTATTTGAAAGAATATTTCTGGTACTCAATGCCCGTAAGTGTGCATAAAGTCCTTTGTTATGGAAAGGATATTATAGCCTCTTGCATTCTTCCGATCGGACAATTTTCTGAAGAAGCTCAGGAGGCAAGAAACAAAGACTGCAGAAAATATCGCGAACTTTTTACTAGAAAAACATCCCGAATTGTCACAAATACGGATTTATTTAATCGACTGCTTATTTCATCGGATCCGTATATCGCTAGTCTTCGTAAAGCACCCAAAACCAAGCATAGTGAAGTTACGCCAGAAGTTTTAGAGTTGTTAGAAAGATTTGCAGACCCATGTAATGATTGCGAGTCTTCAGACGATTGCAATGAGTCTCGTTCTGAATAGATGTTCAAAATGTTGTTACAAAATGCATGTTCTTTTTAATTGTTCTATAATAAAAAAACACAAATAAACTGAAAAACTTTAAATAAAACACATTAATTTTTATTAAAAATTTTAAAAAACCAACAAATAGAACTGTTTTACTGGTTTAAATAATTAAGTTCCGGTAAACTCAAGATATTTCGCAGCGTGGAGCTGTGGGCGGTGGAGCAGGTCATGAATAACTGTAGGATAGACTCTCGCTATAGACGACTAATTCATATCATATACGAGAAAGCAACAATGGTGATACAACTCGAGGAAAAAACAGGAAAGATACCAATTAAAAGGAGAGTCAAGTCAGGAGATGTAATATCCCCAAAACTTTTCACGCTTGCCCCGGAAGATCTATTTAGATCGTTACAATGGACAAAATATGGAATAAATACACAGGTCAACATTTGATCTAAAAAAAAACACTCGGAGCGGTATGGTCCTTATGGGGTTTTTGGGGTCGCTGATTACGATGAGCGGGTTGGTTAACCTTCATCACATCAGATTCAAGGTCATTTGAAGGTCAAATAGAGAAAAAACCGTAGGAAAAATCTGATAAATTTAATGATTATGTTTTTGAGGTCCCTGAGTCCGAATCCGTAGTTTGTTTGACCTTACGCCTTTTCCCAGAGGTCATTTGAAGGTCAAATAGAGAAAAAATAGTGGAAAAAATCTGAAAAAATTCATGCGTATATTTTTGAGGTCCCTGAGTCAGAACCCGTAGTTTGTTTGACTCAAGCCACCTTTCAGAGGTCATTTCATCATCAGTTTATGTTTATTTGAAAAATATGTATGGTCATTTTGCGTTGTTAAATTTAATTTTGTATTTATCGTACACTTGCGAAGCATACAGAGGTTAATTTACGGCACATTTTTATTGATTATATCTCATACATATCATTTTACATTTACGTTAATATATCACAATCAAAAATGTCTTTTATGCTGCTCGGTCATTACAAGGGAATTAATATGTGAAATATAAGGTAAATAATCGCAGGTAGACTGATGCAAGCAAATGTTTTTTAATACTGTTTAAAGGTACTTATTAGTAAAACTTAAAATATTGTTCATATCAAAAATAAACTATACAAATATTTTGACTAGTTTTTTGTGACTGTGAAATAGACTTTTAAAATCTAAAAAAAAATTTGACCTAATTTTTGTACTCTCGATGTTCGTTCCAGTCCAGCCCGACTGTGTTTCTTGAGGTATAAATGAAACATTGTGCGCTATGTTATGTTTAAATTTCGTTTTAGAACTCAATTCCCAATACATTTCAAATTAATAATTCTAATGTCGAACAACCTTGTTATCAAGTAACCCTTAATCTGTATACTTCAATACTTAATCCTTGTCGACAAAGAAACTCTAATACCCAATACCTTTGAACCCAATAACTTACTTGTACAGTAATCCTTATATCTACTTATACTCTCATATTGTCTTATATAATACCTCAATGCGTAAGTTAACTACTAAAAATGATTCGGCTCATACTTCGTAAAGAGTCTCGAGTGTCCAAGTAGATTTTCGAAATCGCGCAGTCAGTATTTAATATGAATCAAGCATAAGAGTTTGCTTCTTTTAGTATTTATCAAAGCATGTTTGAAGTACTACTCTAAACGAGAACGCTTTCGTTTCTCGTGAAATGATCTTCGACTTGCTTTTCTTTTATGAGATTTATTTGATTCTCGCTTCAGGCTCCAGCAATAATCTGCCAACATGTTTATCCCCGAACACCTTGATACCTTTTTTCAAATTCACTCAGGTCTTGGTGCATCCTTTCTCAATGTTCTTCGCTAAAATCTCCGAGATTTTCAGGGAACCAAGCAAGATGGGAATGGAGAAAATGCAGTTTCAGACTCATTAAACACCCATTTCTTTATAATTTTGTACTAAATTTCCAACAATATTTTTGTAATTAGGGTCTTTATGATTTCCAAGAAATTTAGTCGTCACCTCTCTAAAACTTTGCCATGCTGCTTTTTCTTTGGCATTCATTTTCCTCTCAAATGCATTATTTTTAGGAGGTCTCTTATTTGTGGTCCAGTAAATATACCCTCTTTTATTTTAGCTTGAGAAAGATTAGGTAGCACTTTAAAAATATGCATGAAAGCAGGACTTTCGTTTTGGCACATGGCCTTGACAAGTTGCTTTGCAATACCTAGTTTGATATGCAAAGGTGGAAGTAGAACCTTATTGGTTGATATCAAACTTGGACCTATGATGTTTTTTTCACCTGAAATTAATTCTTGTCTCAACGGCCAGTCTTTCCTCACATAATGCTCATCTCGAGCCCGACTATTCCACTCCCAAATAAAGCACGGATAAGAAGTGTTTCCAGATTGCTGTCCCAGTAATATTGTAAATATCTTTAAGTCCCCACAAAGTTCCCACTGGTTTTGATCGTAATTCAAAATTATGGTATTCTTCATCTAATACAACAGAATGAGCAACTGGTAAAGGGGCATAAATATTTCTATTATGTAACAAGATAGTTTTTAAGCTTCTTTTTGAAGAATCTATAAACAGTCGCCAATCACTTGCTGTGTATTCTATACCGTATTCTTGCACTAACCCTTCAATATTATGGCAATAGACTAGATTATTCATTTTAGTAAAATATTTTCTGAATGGACGTTCTGTCGAACGATAGACAGAAATTTTTGTTCCTGTGGATAGACAATTTTTTTCTTTCAGCCTAGATGCTAAAAGCTCTGATCTATCTTTCGAGAGTCCCAAGTCTCTGCACAGATCACTTAATTCGTTTTGATGAAATGTTTCGGCTTCCGATATATAATTTTCCTCAACATCTGATTCTTCTGTGCTGAAATTTTCTCTTTCTTCGTGTTCGAATGTTTCATCTGGCATATCTTCATCAGTTACCACTTCTTGTCCCAATTCATTAATTTCCATGATATGATCAGAATTTGTTTCAATAAGAACTGGTAAAGTCACCGATGTTACACGTGCATATGAAATAGAATCCTTATACTTTCGGTTGTACCCTTTCAAGTTTGTTAAGCAGAAGTAACAGTCGGTGGTATGGTCTGTTCGGGGTCTCCATATCATTGGCCGAGAAAATACCTGGTTGTCAATTCTATATAGAACATTGCGGCATTTATGACATATAGATTTTGGTGTGTAAGAGTTATCCAATGAGCTTGTATCAATATGATAAATTTGGTGATATTTTACTTTTAACGAATCTGAAAACATGAATTTCTTTTGTGGAATATACTCCCCACAAACAACACAAAAATTGTCGAGTTTAATGGAACATGACGAATTTCTTGTAGCATTTGACTCTACAGAGGCCAAGTTTTCCACCAATGTAGAGCTACTGTCGCATGATGACGACGCCTGAGGGCTCGCTTTTCCACCCTGACCAGCCGCCGATTCTGGGTTTCCGGGACCCTGTCTCGTAATTTTTTTAGGAGTAGTTGCCATGACGGCATAAACGCCGTAACCCAGGAACTTCGCCGGATAGTGAGACAACTCCGTTGCCCACCGTCACCACCTGCAGGTGCCCTGGGTGCAACTGCACCTTAATACTGGAGTTTAAAGCGAGACTGAGCTAAATTTATAAAAAAGAAGAGAATAAATAATTTCACGAGGAATGAAAAAGCATTTTATTGTCAAAGTAAAACTCCAAATATATATATACAAAGATACTTAAAATGACCACCGTATATCTTTTGAGCATAAGATTTGAACTGAATGATCTGAAAAAATAATAGATGATTTTTTTCAGATTTTTTCCACGATTTTTTCTCTATTTGACCTTCAAATGACCTTCAAATGACCTCTGGGAAAAGGCGTAAGGTCAAACAAACTACGGATTCGGACTCAGAGACCTCAAAAACATACGCATGAAATTTTTCAGATTTTTCCTACGATTTTTTTCTCTATTTGACCTTCAAATGACCTCTGGGAAAAGGCGTAAGGTCAAACAAACTACGGATTCGGACTCAGGGACCTCAAAAACATACGCATGAATTTTTTCAGATTTTGTCCTACGGTTTTTTCTCTATTTGACCTTCAAATGACCTTGAATCTGATGTGATGAAGGTTAACCAACCCGCTCATCGTAATCAGCGACCCCAAAAAACCCCATAAGGACCATACCGCTCGGAGTGTTTTTTTTTTAGATCAAATGTTGACCTGTGATATCAAAGGTAAAAAAATGTTTCATCTTAGATACGCCGACGCTGTCATACTAACAGCAGCAACTTTTGAAGAACTACAAACAATGATTAAAGAACTGTAATAAGCGTCGCGAAGGGTAGGCCTAAAAATGAAAATAGGGAAAATAAAAGTAATGACCAACGCACAAGAAGAAGACAGAAACGTAAGAATTGACAACTGTATACTGGAAAAAGTAAATGAATACATATACCTCGGACAAATCCTAAAGCTGGGTAAAGAGAACCAGACGGCGGAAATACACTGAAGGATCCGACTGGCATGGACAGGATTCGGCAAGTTATCATTTATACTAAAAAATCCAAAGCTACCACAACGTCAAAAAAGCAGGGTATTTGACCAGTGTATATTGCCGATTCTGACGTATGGCTGTCAAACATGGACACTCACCAAAGCTAATATAGATAAAATTGTAAAAACGCAGAGGTCCATGGAAAGAACAATGTTAGGAATCAGATTGACAGACAGAAAAACAAATTTATGGATTAGAAGCAAAACGAAAGTTAGAGATGTTGTAGATTGTGTAGCTACACTAAAATGGGCCTTTGCTGGTCATAATGCATGACACATAGATGGAGGCTGGAATAATCAAATCCAGAACTGGAGGCCATGGATGGGACATTGGAAGAGGGAACGCCCACAGATGCTTTGGGGGGATAATGTGAAAAGGATGGGTGGATGGCGAGAAATGAGAGAGGCCTATGTCCAAAGCTGGACGAGGGAGGAGGGCTAAGAAGAAGAAGAAGAAGAAACTTATCTAAAAATAGGTGATTCGTGTTTCTAGTAAGAAAAAAAAGTCTGGTAAAGTCGAAAAAGCAGACAAAATTGTATCAATGTAATCAAAAAAAAATTGAATGAAAGGGTGGCAAGCCAACTTGAAAGTATGAGGTATTTTTGTAAAAATAATAAGACTGTGGCCCAAATTAGGTATATTCTGAGAAAATTATAAAATGTGTCATATTACAGAATAACTATTAAATTACTATTTTTTTATGGAAGCTTGTTTGATTTATGATTTCTGGACAATAAATCAGACCCATGTGTTTTTTAATTCTCTTGCTGAAAGAAATTATGGTATTTGTGAAAAAATTACCCTTCGAGATTGTTGCATTTCTTCACGTTTTAGGGCATATCTATCTCTATCTGTTGATACAACTCTCGAACTAAACGTGAATATCGATTTCAAATATGGTACTTGAAGTACTCGTACTACAGTTTTTAAGCCATAAAATTTTGGCGGTAAAGGGGTGAGAGTCAAGAGATTTTATGAAGTTTCAATAGTATTGTGAGTATTTGTCGACTTAGTTGTGACAACAAACTTCGTATACATCGTGTTATATTTCCCTTTTCATGGTTCTTAAAGTAGGAGAAACTGAAAAGAGTGGTAATTTTTTTATTATTTCTGGATTTATTTTATTTTTGGGAATGGGAAAGTTATATTCGAGACCTATTTTAGAACTACTGGCTCGTAAGAGAAGTATTGGAGAAATCACTTTTCCGATTTTTTATCTGTAATATGGATGTTCTTTTTAATGGTATTTCTTACAATATTTTTTACAATAAATGAAACGTATTTTAAAATAAAAGGCTTTTAAATAAAATAACAAAGAGTCATATTTCAATTCTAATTTAAAAGTTCAAAGAAATATTTTAATTGAATTTAGGCATATACCGTTTTCATTTAAGATATTTCCTTTAGACAAGGCTGGGTGACTACATTAAATGAATCGAGGATAAAATATTTTTATAAACATTTTTTGTTGGTTTTTGTTACGTTTCCTTGATTTTTACGCTCTAGATAAACATAACTAATTCAACAAAAAAATTATCGTTTCTACATGTCAAACAAGGTTGACAAAAACAAATAACAAAGTAAGTGCAAAAACCAAAATCTACTTTTTATGCAGATCGACCGGATAGTCGCTAGATTTTATAACACGAATATTTGAATGAATACGACCGGAAAATATTTAGTTGAATATATTGTACAACGGATGTGAAGCACTAATAGTTGTGGGAAGGCTCGGCTCACTCGAGTATAGCAACTTAAAATGCACTACCCGTCCGTTGCGCTTATCACTGGAGAACCTTATCCGATTTAAGTGCTTTTTCTTTTAAAACATACATATGTTCTCTGGCCAGGTTATAGAATATATTTTATTACGTTAGGTCACAAGGAATAAGCAGTGACGATAATAGAGAATCAAGTCGGAAAAAAGTTTGCCGCTAGCGCGTTCTCTTGCAATATACTGCCTAAACCATTAAACATGGAACAATATCATGTAGAAAAGAATATAATATATATAAAATGCAAGGTCTATCTGTCTGTTTGTCTGTCCATTAGGGCGCTTATAACTTGAGAACTATTTAACCGATTTACATGTTTTTTTTTTTAATTCATACATTTGTTCTCTGACCAGTTTATCTATAATCTTCTATAATATATATAAAATGCAACGTCTCTCTGTCTGTATGTCTGTTGGTCCGTTAGTGCACTTATCACTCGAGAACCACTTATCCGATTACGTTTTTTTTTTTTTACTTCATACATTTTTTCTTTGGCCAGGTTATCTATAGTCCTCTATAATAAATATAAAATGCAACATACCTCTCTGTCTGTCTCTTTGTTTTTTCCGTTAGTGCGCTTATCACTCGAGAACCACTTATCCGATTTACGTGTTTTTTTTTAATTCTTACGTTTGTTCTCTGGCCAGGTTATCTATAATCTTCTATAATGTATATAAAATGCAACGCATCTGTCTGTCTGTCTGTCCGTTAGTGCGTTTATCACTCGAAAACCACTTATCCGATTAACGTTTGGCCAGGTTATAGGATATACTTTATTATGTTAGGTAATATAATAAATACGCAGTGACAATAATAGTAAATCAAGTCGGAAAAATGTTTGCAATACGCTGCCTAATATATATATATATATATATATATATATATATATATATATATATATATATATATATATATATATATATATATATATATATATATATATATATATCTATATCTATATCTATATCTATATCTATATCTATATCTATATCTATATATATATATATATATATATATATATATATATATATATATATATATATATATATATATATATATATTTTATGGGTCTAGCTTACGTGCTGCAGGGAAGTCCCTAAAGCGCTCCAGGAGCGGCACGAGTGCAGAAAAAGCGATTCACGTTGTTCTTGAATCGCTGTAAATTGTACTCGGTGGGAAACACAACGCTGGGCAAATTATTCCAAAGGGATGACGTTCTCCATATAAAAGATTGCTTGAAAAGCGTTGTACGCGGAGTAACAAGCTGAATCTCATACGGATGCGAAGCACCAGCGCGACGTGTATTTCTAACATGCACCGCTTTGGGAGGAATTAAGCGGGCTACATCCTTCGAACACTTTCCATGAAAATACTTGTAGAACAGACTCAAATCGCCAACCGTTCTTCGATGTTCCAGCGAATCAAGGCCGCCGGTCAATTCCGGGTCCCCAATCAGACGGACCGCTCTTCTCTGAACAGAATCCAACAAATGCAGTGTATGTTTAGGAGCGGAGCCCCAAACGTGGGAGCAGTATTCCATAGTTGGTCGAATTTGGGCTTTGTAAAGAATTAACAGTTGCTGTGGGGTGTAAAGCTTTCTGGTTCTAAATAATATTCCCAACTTTTGAGAAGCTCTCCTTGCTATGCCTGCAACATGTTCATGCCAAGACATATTTGCTCCCAAACTAACGCCCAACAAATTGAGCGACGATGCTAGGGGAATGGAGTGCTCCGACATAACTATGTCGGGTTCAGCAACGTTAACTTTTTTAGAAAAAACTGCCGCTTGGGTTTTTTAAAAAGTTTATATATATATATATATATATATATATATATATATATATATATATATATATATATATATATATCTATATCTATATCTATATCTATATCTATATCTATATCTATATCTATATCTATATCTATATATACATATATATATATATATATATATATATATATATATATATATATATATATATATATATATATATATATATATATAGATATATATGTATAACGCAACGTCTCTCTGTCTGTTCGTTAGTGCGCTTAGCACACAAGAACCACTTATCCGATCTACGTGTTTTTTTATAAAATACTACGATTATATTGATGAACTAAGTTGCTGTCTAATCTCTTATCAAAATTCAGCCGTAATAGTCTCCTTAGAGTCGTAAGGTATGTTCTGAAAACTCGAAATCAAAATTTTCTGAAGAATTTTTTACAAAATAATTACGAATATCTTACAACGTGCACATATTGAATATTTTGACCAAATATTCTTTAGGTAACTGAAGGTCGATACTCAAGTTTTAAATAATACAATAATTTAGTTGATAAAGTTTGGTTTGTAAATTTCACTACCAAAGAGTTTTTTTCAGTTATCAAAACTATAAAATTAAATAATTAATCTATATTATATGTATATAAAATGCAACGTCTCTCTGTCTGTCTGTCTGTTAGTACCATTATCACTTGAGAATCACTAATCCGATTTACGTGCGTTTTTTGTTAAAACATATATATGTTCTCTGTTCAAGTTATAGGATATATTTTATTGCGTTAGATAACATAAGAAATAAGCAGTGACGATAATAGTGGATCAAGTCCACGCGAGTGGAGCCGCGGGCACGGCTAGTAAAATATATAAATATCCGGCCAAATGTAAGTCGGACGGAAAAATTTCTGTTACGGAGTTATAAAATAATCAGTGACTTCAGAAAACACACCCCAAAAGTTTGTTTCCGATCTTTGGTGAAAACTGATGATTTGAAATTTTTTGTTTTCGTAATTTTTTTAAAAATATTACAAAGGAAAGTATGCGCAAGTATTACATTATATATATTTTTGAACTTCTGTTTTTACAAGCTTTCATTTGACACCCGACTCAATGAACTGGTAAAAAAATGTTGTTTTCACTTCCGTTTTCACCTCCAGTGTTAACCCCTTAAGTTAAAACTTAACTTTCAAAACTACATGGCTCTAATGAGGCCATCAATTCCTATATTAGTGCCGCATTTCAACTTTCTATGTCTAATAGTTTCGAAGAAAATCGGGTGTGACAGGCGGACAGGCAGATTCCTACAGCCATGCGAGCAGGCTGATTTTAGATCCGGCTAGCCTAAACTAACCTGAACTAGTCTTCATAGACTATGAGAAGGGTTTTGATTCTGTCGGAATGTGGGCAATCATCAACGGCTTGAACAACAGTAGAATTGATTCTAGATACACTACCCTACTCAAAGATATATAAGAAAACGCGAAGATTTACATAAAACCTACTACAGAATAAATACGTATAGGAAGAGGCGTTAAGACAGGGAGATACAATCTCTCGTAAGCTATTTATTACAGTTCTAGAAGACGTCCAATTAGATTGGACAAAGAAGGGACTAAAGAGAGAGCTTGTGCATCTGAGTCATTTAAGGTTCTCAGACGATATATTAGTCATCAGTAGTAGTCCACATGAGTTAGAAGAAATGATAAATGAGTTTTTTTTTTATGGGTCTAGCACACGTACTGGAGGGAAGTCCCTAAAGCACTACAGGAGCGACACGTGTACAGAAAAGGCGATTCACGTTGTTCTTGAAACGCTGTAAGTTGTACTCGGTGGGAAACACAGTCCTGGGCAAATTATTCCAAAGGGATGATGTTCTCTATACAAAAGACTGCTTAAAAAGCGTTGTACGAGAAGTAACAAGCTGAACATCATACGGATGTGAAGTATTAGCGCGACGTGTATTTCTAACATGCACCGCTCTGGGAGGAATTAAGCGGGCTACATCCTTCGAATATTTTCCATGACAATACTTGTAGAATAGGCTCAAGTCGCCAACCGTTCTTCGATGTTCCAGCGAATCAAGGCCGCCGGTCAGTTCCGGGTCTTCAATCAGACGAATAGCTCTTCCCTGAATAGAATCAAACAAATGCAATGTATGTTTGGGAGCGGAGCCCCAAACATGGAAGCAGTATTCCATAGTTGGTCGAGTTTGAGCTTTGTAAAGAATTAACAGTTGTTGTGGAATGTAAAGCTTTCTGGTTCGAAATAATATTTCCAACTTTTAAGAAGCTCTCCTTACTATGCCTGCGACATGTTAATGCCAGGATATATTTGCTCGATTTGACGATGTTAGAGGAATGGAGTAGTTAAATTACTCAAAGACAATTGGTCTTAAGATGAATAAAAGTAAGACAAAAATATTAACACTAATACAACATAGTTATAAATTTAGAAGGAACAGTTCTCGAGATTGTTAAGGGTTATGTGTATCTGGGGCAAAAAATTACTACGACGAGGGACAGTGTCTCGGATGAAATTGCAAAAAGAATCAGGCTTAGATGGTGCGCATTCAGGAAATTAAGTTATATCTTGAAAGATAAAGCCATCCCAAATAAGTTAAAGGCTGAAGGTTACGATCAGTGCATTCTACCCGTCATTTCATATGGCGCTGGAATTTGGACACTGAATAAAGCCGATATACAAAAACTTAAAGATAGAAAAGAAACAAGTGGATACGTGAACAAACGAAATTGAAGGATATTATAGAATACGTAGCAGAAAGAAAGTGGCAATGAGCTGGACATGTAGCACTCACGACCGATGATCGATGGACCAAGGGGACATTAGAATGGAGATCACGAGAACAGAAAAGGAACGTCGGACGTCACAAAATAAGATGGCAGGATGATATACAGAGGGTCGCGGGCATTGGATGGATGACAACAGATGCAAATAGATTGAGATGGAAATTCAGGGAGAAGGTCTACATCCAGCATTGGATAGAATTAGGCATAACCCTAATTCTATCCAATAATCACTATAAAGTGATAGTAATAGTGATCGTTCATACATACTAATAATATAATATGAACGAACTTATTAAAAAAGTAATTTAGTAACGATAAGTTGTGAAACGGTACTTCTCTATCTAAATGATTGCTGACAAAAATCACCCTCCGGGATTTGTCCCATTCTTCTTTCTATCGTTTCGTAGTTACTAGTTATGATAACTTTCGAATGAAACAAGATATCGATTTCAAATTTGGTGCATATATAATAATTGACGTAGGAAAGGAGTGAAACAGGCAAGAGTCGATAATCTCAAGAGTATTACAAGTATTTTTGGTGGATTTCAGTTGCGATTCTAAACAAATTTTAAGTTAAATTACCTACAATCAAACCTAAAAGTGGTTAAAGGGGCTTAAAATTTTGAGCGGGCTGCTTGGAATATATGATGTTGTACGTGTTCTTCGAGTCGACAGTTCCGAAGATGGTATTATTCCTCCATATTTTCAAATTTTAATCGAAATAGTAACTAGCATGAGATGTCAGTTTTCAGTTGTAAACATCTTCATTAAAAAGGAAATGATATCAACTGCAAAAAAGGAATATTCCAAAAGTTTTTGAAAAATTTTATAGTTTTCTTGAAATTTTGGAATTATTCCATATTTGTTTTTGGGTTCTATATTTAACTGTTTTCTGTAGTTGCTACAAATTAGTTTCATAAATACAGTGTGTCCCAAAAAGTTTTATACAAATGGAGAAAAAGTTTATCCTATATATTACGAAAAAATTTATTCTTGTTAAAAGTTCTGCATCTCTTGGAAATCCATAATCAAGCATCAAAAGTTAAATATTTGATTGTATACAGGGAAAATAAAAAATAATTATTTTATAATGAAGAGTATAGTATGTTTAAATTTAAACACAGATCAAAATATTAATTGAAAATGTTAATAGGAACTAAAAAATTATATTCACGTTTAGATTTGTGGCTTTCCTAATTAAAAATTCAAAAAAACTCCAGTAAACACGTCAGTAATGTTCGGATAATTTATTGAATACAGAAAAACGAAATTAATTAAAATCTAGTGCACTAATTTTGATTGTATCGAATTTTTGTGAAAAATTTGATAACCTTTTTATCTGTTTTGCAAAAATTGCATCCACAATAAATTTGTGTTAAGATTATCTTATTTTGAAATTGCAACATTGCTTAATTACAACGTAATAACATAACATCCAAATATATGGATTAATTCCAACTTTATTGCACAGGTGCTTCAATGTATCCACCGTCCTTTTCAAAACAGGTGATTGTCCTTCGAGAAAAATCTTTTATTACATCTCTAATTACGTCAGGAGTTATAGCTTCACATGTTTCCCTAATGATTCTCTCAAGATGATCAACATATTGAAATGGCCTTTTAAGATAAACCTTTTCTTTTAAGTAGCCCCATAAAAAAACTCTGGAAAGGTGATGTCCGGAGATCTTAGGAGCCAAGTAAACCACACATACCTCCCTATTCCTCTACCGTTAAAAATATGTAGGAAATAATCTCGAACATTTTTCGTACTGTGATATGATGCACCATCATGTTGGTACCATATGCGTTGTCTTTCAATTTATTGGTAGGCAAATAAGAAACTCAGGGAACTCTTTATTTAAAAATTCTAGGTAACGTTCAGCATCCATATTATTTCGAAAAAAGAATGGTCCAACTATTCTATCTTTAAAAATTCCACACTACCATAAACATTGGTTTTCAACGAGTGTTGATCTCGAGTTTGGATATTGAAGTTAGGAGTAACATCGCTCCACCAGCGATAGTTTTGAGAACTTACTGTCCCATTAAACGTAAATGTCGATTTGTCAGAGAAAAGTATTTGTTTTGCCATAAACCTGTTATCTTTCAACTTTCCTTAAAACCAAGCACAAAATTCAAATCTTCGTTCAAAATCTCCTGCTTTTAAAAAGCATGGATAAATTGAGGTTTTCATGGTTTTAATTTAATTGATCTTAAATTCTCGCAACTGTATTTTTACTCACATTCAGTAAAGCCGATCTTTTCCGAAGTGAATCTTTTGCCTTTTCTACTACCGACAGCATTACTTGATTTTGATTATCTTCATTTGAAATCCATGCCCGATATTCCTTTTTAAATTTATTTTCAACACTTCCATAAATCTTGAAATTATTTATTGGATATCCTACAGTTGTAAAGTGTACAGTTTTATCAGGGTGTCTATTATTAAAGATTTCTACTGCTTCTCTAAAAGTTTTATAATGAACTCCAACTATGAGAACAATTTCAATTTTATCTTCAACACTCAATTTCACTGGCATTTCTAATTATTGCAAATACAGACTGACGTTAGCTTTGAAGTTTATTGACAGTTGTTAGGTATTTCCAAAGATATGTTCATTTATTTACAGCCTAAAACTTGTAGTGATTTCGTTTTCTTCTATTCAATAAATAATCCAACAATTACTGACGTGTGTTATTTTGAATATCTAACTAGGAAGGCCACAAATTTAAACGGGAGCATAATTTTTTTGTTACTAGTAAGATTTTCAATTAATATTTTGCTCTGTATTTAAATTTAAACACACTTCACTCTTTATTATAAATCATTATTTTTTGTTTTCCCTGTATACCATTAAATATTTTAAACTTTTGATGCTTGATTATGGATTTCCATGTGATGCCGAACTTTTTATCAAGAATAATTTTTTTTTGTAATATGTAAGATAAGCTTTTCTTCATTTGTATAAAACTTTTTGAAACATACTGTATTTATACTCCAGTTAAATTATACATAGTTCCTTGCAAACGGTCGGCTATCTATAATTTTTGGAAATTTTGTAGAGACCACTGCCACTAGTTAAAAACTCAGTTTGCGGAAACGACACTCCTGTGCAAGCAAAGTTATATTGAAGTAACTTCGAAATTGTCCTTTTTCGGTTTTTACTCAGTTTCTCTGTTCCTAGACATTGGAGAGCAAAAGTTATTATTATCAATATTGTAGAGCATAAATTTTGCTACAACTTCTGTATTTATGATTTCTAAGTGCAATAGTTATCGAAGTACAGAGCAGTAAAAGTGTCAGAGCTTTTGGAAAATTACGAAACCCGCACATGTTACATAGGGAAATACAAATAAAAACAATTACGTAGGGAAATTGAAATAAAAACAAATATTTATTTATGGGTCTAGCACACGTACTACAGGGAAGTGCCTAACGCGCTCCAGGAGCGGCATGTGTGTGGAAAAAGCGATTCACGTTGTTCTTGAATCGCTGTAAATTGTACTCGGTGGGAAACACAGCCCTGGGCAAATTATTCCAAAGGGATGATGCTCTCTCTGTTAATGCATTACCGATAACATATATCTTTTATATATTGTTTATTATTATATTTATGCTATTATTAACTTACGATACGTACAATATTGATGCAATTTTTAAAATCTAGCTCGCTTTGAAGGTCCTGGTTTTGAATAGTCCTCTTCCTCAGACATTATGTTAATTATAATGGTAGTGTGCGGAGGACTGCAGCTCCTAAATTTAGTGAAGATAGTTCAGAGCCTCTCCTTCATCTATGTCGCTGTCTTTCAAAACAGAAGTAGGAGCGTTTTGGCATGATTGGCCAAGTCAGAAAGCGCAAAGCCTTGAACACTTTAGGCCTGCTTTTTGCTAGGTGCAAGTCCCACGGCACTATTTCTTACAGTGACATGGTATAAATGTTAGTAAGGATTGAGATACGGATCCTTACTAGCTTAAATTGGTGCAATCCCATGATCTGTGCGTATCCAACCCCAGTCTGTAGGTTGTCTTTCGAACCCCAACCACTTTTGGACTGTATAGTATGTCCGGAAGGAATGTGCGTCTTGTGTTGGTGGCATTTCTGCAAGACTTAATTTGCTGATCTTTGCAGCAGCCTTGATGAAATGAAGGTAACGAAGGTGATCCAAATTTTGTGACTCCTTGTCACCCCCTTACAAAGCGACGAGATACTTCTCTCCTGCGTTGGTCATGTCTTCAACAGAGGAGTGTTGTTGTAAGAACATTAAAACTAATTCTTTTAGCTGAAAATTTTTCTTTAGTATGGTGCAGCATTTTGTTTTGCTTTGGCCAAAAATGGCGGATGTGATGTCACATCCTCTGATGGCATGCAGGAAAAGTACAAAACCTTGGGAGGAACTACAATATAGTACACCAGCAGACTCACCTGTTTTAAGGTTGTGTAGGTACACATTGTTCACGTTAGGGACCAAGCCAGTGAGAAGCACCAGCAGGTTAGTATCTTACCCAATGATGATGACTTGCTTATAAGCTGAAGCCTTGGGAAGTACTGTTTTCATAATGTCGACATCTCCGTCTTCCATGAGCTACTCTACGGCAATGTTGTGTTGTAGTGTCACATTGCTAGAAGCTTCAGTAAAAGCTGAATAAGTGGATGATTCTGTTCCCTTTCGCATCCCTTCTTCTGATAACAAAGACATTGGGAAGAGCGCGAGTTCATATTTTAAGTACTTCTACAACTCCTCGTCAAAATGAATACTCTTTTGGAATAGTGTCAGCGGATCAATTTCTATCCTCTTGTTGGCACCTTTTATAGTAATAGTAATGGATGTTAGAGTCACCACTTTGTCCTCACGATTAAAAATTGCTTTTCTAAAGTTGCTACCAACCCTTCTTGAAATCCCTTGTATCTCAACTTTTTGAGCCATGTAGGGTTGAACGCGGGTCAAAGTAATACAACAAACTGAACTTGAACTAAAATCGAGGCGAGGAGTGAGTAAGAATGAACGATGGTACCTCCCCTCTCTTCAGTTTCTATTTAGAGACCATCTGATCCAAGTTGATTCTGAGAATTAGAATGGGTAAAAAAAAGGCATCACCTGTAGACTCTTTTCTCTGTCAGCCTGTACCATACAGTCAACATATTGCGTAAAGAAGAGAATTATATGAAACCAGGACCTTCAAAGTGAGTTTGATTTTAAAAACTGCGTCAATAATATATGCATCATAAGTTAATAATTGCATGAATATAAAAATAATTAATGTATAAAAGATAATATATTATGTAATAACAGTTAATATTTGTTTTAATTTTTATTTCATTACAGCAAAATTTATGCCCTAGAATATTGATAATAAAAACTTTTGTGTGTAATGAAAGACTGATTTTGTCAAATTTCCACTTTATTTAGTTTCATTGAAACTGTATGACGCGTTTCGCTATACTATAGCTTCGTCTGATACAAAATGATATTTGAATATTAGTGTTGTTACATTTATACAAATACTCTTAGGTAGATATGTAATAAAATTAATACTATATGCTACTGAATATTGCTGGGAAATCCATTCTGATTATTAATTGTATAAATTGAGTAAAGGTGAGTTGCCATGGGCCAGACAGGTATCTTTTTGTTCGTTTAAGATTATGTCTGAATTTTTAATTCTATTTATTTCTAAATTTTCTAATAGATTTAATTTTACGCCTTTGTTTTGTATGTGTAGAATTTTAAATTTATCGTCAAAAAGATGATTTGATTCTGTTAAATGATTATTGTAGGCTGAGTCGTTTTTATTTTTTAAATAGCTTCTTTTATGTTCTGAAATCCGAGTTTCGAATGAGCGACCTGTCTGACCTATGTAACTTTTATGACAAGAACCACAATTCAACTGATACACTCCAGATTTTTTTGATCTATTTTGTTTTTTTCCTTTGCGTTTTTAATGAAATTTCCTAACGAGTTGTTTGTTCTAAAAGCTATGTTGATATTATATTTGTTTAAGTGGTTTTTAATTTTCTCTGACGTGTTACCAAAATAGGTTAAAACATTATATTTTTTCCCTGTGTTTTCTTTCTTGGGGTATACTAAAGAAATAGCTTTATTTTTTAATTTTTTTTTTTAGAATTGAGTCTATGGTGTCAGGGGAATATCCGTTGTTAACAGCAATTTGTTTTATTAGATTTAGTTCTTTATTAAAATTATCTACAGATAAGGAGACACTTACAAGTCTATGCAATACACTGTGGTAAGCTGCCAATTTGTGTTGTAGGGGGTGAGCTGATTTTATGTTTATTGTAGTATCTGTATGTGAGGGTTTGTGAAAAATAGAGAATTTCTGTTTGTTGTAATGTCTGGTTATCGTTAAGTCAAGAAAATTAATTTTATTGTCGACTTCTAGTTCCATAGTGAATTTAATATTTTTATGTATTGAGTTTATATAGTTAAAAACATTGTCAAGTTGACGCTCTGTACCACTGAAACAAGCAAAGATGTCGTCTACATATCGGTACCAATACAAAAATGATTTGCTAAATTCTTCAGCGTACAGTAATCATTTAACAGAATCAAATCATCTTTTTGACGATAAATTTAAATTTTGGATGGTTGTAGCTTCTACTTGATGGAAATTCATTATCAATATATAGTAAAAGACTGTTTTTAGTCAATTTCCACTGGTTTATTTAAATTGCGATGACGCGTTTCGCTGTCGATGCAGCTTCTTCAGATCTACATTTTACACTGTCGTTAGGTTTAATATTCACAGTTTTATATAATTTCTTAATTGTAATATTACACCTAATTAAATTACATTGATAGTATTGTGAAATCCACACAGATTTGGAGTTAGGAGAATAAATTCAATAATGGTGAATTGCTTAAATCTACCTGGTCGTTGAGTAAAGTACCTGTAGTCCTTAATCGATTTATTTGCATTGTCTCTAAAAGGTTTAGTTTTAAACCTTTTTGTTGGGTGTGTAAAATTTTGAAATTCTTGTTAAATGTGTGATTTTCTGTAAAAAGATGATTAGCATATGTTGAATTAGATTTTCTATGGATGAAACTTTTTTCGTGTTCTGTAATTCTTTGTCTAAATGTACGTCCAGTTTGCCCGATGTATGTTTTAGGACATGAGCCACATGTTAATTGATAAACCCCTGTCTTTATTGATTTGTGGTTTGTAGTTTTTTAAGATATTTCCCTATAGTATTGTTAGTCTTGTAAGCTATGTTGATATTTCTTTGATTTAAAAATTTCCCCAGTTTTTCCGTTGGTTTGCCGAAATAGGTTAAGCATTTAAAAGTGGTATTTCTGTCCTTAAAACGTGGGTATATTTCTGAGATTGCCTTGTTTCTAAGTTTTTTCCTAACGATACTATTGATTAAAGTAACCGAATAACCGTTGTTAATGGCTACTTGTTTTATATAGTTTAATTCTTTAGTAAAATTTTCTTCTGATAAGGGGATATTAGTTAGTCTATATATAAAATTATGATAAACTGCAAGTTTATGATGGTTAGGGTGGTGAGAACTATTGTGAATTGTGGTATCTGTATGACATAATTAATTTATTAAGAACTTGCCTAAGACAAAATTGTTTTTCATTTAATAATATATTCTACAATAGTAAGGAAGGGTTAATTATGGGGAGTCCATTAAGTCCATTACTTGCCGAAATTTTCATGGACAGTATTGAAACAATGATATTTAACAACCATAATAACAATAGTAATAATTGTCTATACTGGTATCGATACGTAGACGATATAATTGTATGCTTTACAGGTACGGACAGACAATTAACTCACTTTTATAGTATATTAATTCTTTACATAGAAATATCAGTTTTACAATGGAAGAAGAAGTCGAAGGGAAAATCAATTTCCTAGATTTAACAATCAGTAAAGCCATGAAAAAAACATGAATTTGCAATATATCACAAACCTTGTCATACAGATACCACAATTCACAATAGTTCTCACCACCCTAACCATCATAAACTTGCAGCTTATCATAGTTTTATACATAGACTAACCAATATCCCCTTATCAGAAGAAAATTTTACTAAAGAATTAAACTACATAAAACAAGTAGCCGTTTACAACGGTTATTCGGTTACTTTAATCAATAGTATTGTTAGGAAAAAAACTTAGAAACAAGACAATCTCAGAAATATACCCACGTTTTAAGGACAGAAATACCACTTTTAAATGCTTAACCTATTTCGGCAAACCAACGGAAAAACTGGGGAAATTTTTAAATCAAAAAAATATCAACATAGCTTACAAGACTAACAATACTATAGGGAAATATCTTAAAAACTACAAACCACACATCAATAAAGACAATAAATCAGGGGTTTATCAATTAACATGTGGGTCATGTCCTAAAACATACATCGGACAAACTGGACGTACATTTAGACAAAGAATTACAGAACACCAAAAAAGTTTCATCCATAGAAAATCTAATTCAACATGGGCTAATCATCTTTTAACAGAAAATCACACATTTAACAAGAATTTCAAAATTTTACACACCCAACAAAAAGGTCTAAAACTAAACCTTTTAGAGACAATGCAAATAAATCGATTAAGGACTACAGGTACTTTACTCAACGACCAGGTAGATTTAAGCAATTCTCCATTATTGAATTTATTCTCCAAATCTGTGTGGATTGCCCAATACTATCAATGTAATTTAATTAGGTGTAATTAAGAAATTATATAAAACTGTGAATATTAAACCTAACTTGACAGTGTGAAATGTAGATCTGAAGAAGGTGCATCGACAGCGAAACGCGTCATCGCAATTTAAATAAACCAGTGGAAATTGACTAAAAACAGTCTTTTTTTATATATTGATACATTTAAAATTCTACACATGCAAAAAAAAGGCGTAAAATTAAACCTATTAGAAAATTTAGAAATAAATAGAATTAAAAATTCAGACATAATATTAAACGAACAAAAAGAGACCTCTCTGGCCCATGGTAACTCACCTTTACTCAATTTATACAATTAATAATCAGAATGGATTTCCTAGCAATATTCATTAGCATATAGTATTAATTTTATTACCTTTCTACCTTAGGGCATTTGTATAAATGTAACAACACTAACATTCAAATATCATTTTGTATCAGACGAAGCTATAGTATAGCGAAACGCGTCATACAGTTTCTAACTAAATAAAGTGGAAATTTGACCAAGTCAGTCTTTCATTACATTCGTTATGAATTTCCATCAAGTAACAGCCACAACAATTCAAAAAAAAACTTTTGTTCTCCAGTATCTAGGAATAAAGAAATTAAGCAAAAACGGAAAAAAAAAAAGTTGATCAATTTGGAAGTTATCTCAATATAACTTTGCTTGCATAGGGGTTTCGTTTCCGTAAACTAGGTTTTTAACTAGTAGCCTTGCTCCCTACAACATACCAAAAAATTATAGATAGCCGACCTTTTGCAAGGAAACTGATTTGTTTGGTATTTGACTGGATTATTTTGTAAATGAGGTCTAAAATTTGTGAGCACGGTCCTTACTAAAAACAAACAACACAAAAGAAACACTATAGTAATAATATTATTAACAGCTGGTATAAATATTATTAATAAAGTCACATGTATATTGTCTTGAACGCGAGCCAAAAACACTATTCACCGAATGATATCTTAACTTCAAGTTTTTTCGACGATGACTCGCTTGAGCTCAGAGGTGAACACTCTATTTAGAGCGTCTTCAAGAAGTAAGTTATGATTAATATGACAGTTTAATTTGTACTCATAAACACATCTGCTACACGTGAATATAAGTAGTAATATAATGTCGTGCCTTGCGGTGTGGGTAAAAAATATGGTTGAAAAGATAGATTCCGATGAAAATGTTTGTTTTGAATTATGACGCTTAATTTAATGAGGGTGGAAAAAGATTATTCTTATGTTGATTCACGTAATACCTTTACTTTAAAAATATTTTTTATTTTCCTTACTAAAGGAAAGGATTGTAATTGTAATAAACATAAAACTTCGAGATTCTTGCTTTTCTGTACGTTTTGGGCCTCCTGGATAACGAAAAATATAGTCACTCATTTCCGCCATCTGTCTGTCCGTCGTTCCGTAAGTGTGTTGGCACGATAACTCTCAAGGAAAATGAGATATCAATTTAAAACTTGGTACAAAGATAACGTATAATGAGGGAATGAAGCCTATAGTTCTTGAACGATATCGCCTAATAGCGCAGTAAAAAAAGGTCAAAATAATGATGAGACAGGCATAGTTTGCAATATTATGATTTTATTCTCTCTGAAGTATTATCAGGAGTATTGTCCTGAGTTTTGGATCTCGAAAACGCGTTTTTTGAGTTTAAAACTCCGGTTATATAAATCAGATCGAGACAGAAAAACCAAACTCGTCGTAATGAAATTTCCAACAAATCCTCATTGGTTTTAAGTTGCTCATGTGCGTACATAATCTACAAAATTGAAAAACAGACTTTCGTAAGTAAATTTAATGGAATCATATCGGCTATTTAATGTGGAAACAAAATCATCTATATTTGCTTTCTTTGTATCAAAAATCGTGAAAACATCATCCACATACCTATACCACACCGCGATTTTTGATATGAAGAAAGCAAATATAGATGATTTTGTTTCTAAATTAAACAGCCGAGACCTTTAACCAGTATCAGTAAACGGGGTAAATATCGAGCAAGTCATGACATAAATATTTAGGACATGAAATTAAGTTGGGCAGAGACAATCAGACTCATGAACTACAACGAAGGGTCACTCTATCTTGGGCCGCATTCGGTAGACTACGAGAAACGCTGAAATCAGGCAAACCTATTTGCCTTAAACGAAAGATCTTTAACCAATGTGTGTTACCTGTGCTTACTTATAGACTAGGAATAAAAATTGAAACAAATGTTTATGATCACCACTTATGTTTATTATTGCTGACAATTGTTTCGACACACTGTGTCTTCTTCTGGAGCACGATGTAAATTAACTAACAAAGTATGTTTCAGAATACATAGTTTACCTAATTACAAGTACTAAATTCATTACCAATATTTACCTTAATACCTAGAATAAGTTCAATAAAGGAGACCCTCCCCCATCTAATTGATCGTTGAGTAATAGACCTGGGGATTTTTTCTGATTAATTTCTACCTGTTCTAAACAATCCAGTAATTTTCCGTTCTTTCCGTTATGCAAAATTTTGAAATCTTCATTGAATGTATGATTTTCCTCTGTTAAATGTTTGGCGTAATGAAATTTGTTATTTCTCATTCTAAAACTATGTTTATGTTCGTTTATTCTTTTATAAAAAGGTCTGCCTCTTTGTCCTATATACGTTTTATTGCAACTGCCACAGCATAATTCGTAAAACACCCGATTTATTTTCTTTTTTTGTTTTGCTTTTATTATTTTTAATATATCGAGATAATGTGTTATTTGTACGGAAAGCGACATTTACATGATTTCTATGGAAAAAATTTTGAATTTTATTAGTTAGTTTTCCGGTATAGGTGAGTGTATGAAATTTTTCTTTGTTTAGTTGTTTGTACAGGTACACCAGTCCTATTGCTCTTTTAAATTGTTTTTTCATTAAAATATTATCTACGAAATCGCTACTATATCGATTGTTTATACTAATTTGTTTTATAATATGTAATTCTTTCTGAAAATTTTCTTCCGTTAATGGTGTATTTATTAGTCTATGGATGAAACTATTATAAGCCGAGATTTTATGTGTGAATGGGTGGTTAGAATTAGCGTGTATAGTTATATCTGAGTATGTTGGTTTATGGAAGATTTCAAAATCGTGTTTATTCATTTTGTTTGATATTTTTAAATCTAGGAAATTAATCGATTTATTTGTTTCAATTTCTGTTGTAAAAGTAATATTATTATGAAGTTGGTTAATAAAATCTAGAAAAAGTTTTAATTGTCGATCTGTGCCTGTAAAGCAAGTTAATATATCATCTACATACCGGTACCAATAAAAGAAATTTTTAAAAAGATGAGAGTTACTGATTTGTTCTTCTAAATGGTCCATGAAAATTTCAGATAAAATTGGAGTAAGAGGGTTTCCCATTATTAAACCTTTCTTACTTACGTAAATGTTATCGTTAAATTCAAAACAATTCTGATCTAAGCACAATGTTAAGATATCATTTAACAGAAGAAAATCATACATTCAATGAAGATTTCAAAATTTTGCATAATGGAAAGAAAGGAAAATTACTGGATTGTTTAGAACAGGTAGAAATTAATCAGAAAAAATTCTCAGGTCTATTACTCAACGATCAATTAGATGGGGGAGGGTCTCCTTTATTGAACTTATTCTAGGGATTAAGGTAAATATTGGTAATGAATTTAGTACTTGTAATTAGGTAAACTATGTATTCTGAAACATACTTTGTTAGTTAATTTACATCGTGCTCCAGAAGAAGACACAGTGTGTCGAAACAATTGTCAGCAATAATAAACATAAGTGGTGACCATAAACATTTGTTTAAATTTTTATTCCTAGTTATTATGGATCTCCATCAAGTAACGGCTAAGTCAGTGCAGTACTTACTTATAGAGCAGAAACTCTAAATTTGACAAAGAAGACAATCAATAAGATAAGGGTAACTCAAGCGGCAATGGAGCTGTCATTGTTGGGTTTGTCTCTTCGAGATAAAGTCCCAAATAAAGAAACTAGGAACCGAACGAGAGTGATAGATGCAGTTGAGAAAGTTCTATCTTTGAAATGTAATTAGGCCGGCCATCTAGCCAGAATGCAAGACAAGACAACAGATGGAGTAGGAGGGTGTTGGAATGGCGACCTAGACAAGACGCGTGTAGGAATAGAGGAAGACCTCCCACCAGATGGACCTGATCTGAGAAGAGTAGCGGGAAACTGGATCCAAAAAGCTCCTACCGATTTAACTGGAAAAGATTAAGGGTGGCTTATGTCTAGCAGTGGACGCTAAGGGCTGACATATGATGAAGATATGACAGAAATTTACTTTCAATTTACGTAAGAAAATCAAATTTAGTAATTATTTTAGAACTACATGTTTTCAAGAAAAGTACTGGGCAAATCCCTTTACTGCTTTTTTTATTTATTTTAGAACACAGTACTTACAGCCAGATTCTGATTAATGTTGATAACAGGAATCGTCGTTAATGGTCATACATCAGAATAGATCGTTAATAAAAAAGAATCTTTTTGAGACATAAATCACTGGAAAGTGGCTTCCTATATGTTGATATAGTTTCTTCGAATATTAATCCAGCTTAACATGATTAGTTGCAGCTACTAGATTCCGTGACTTCTCAGGTAGCTATTTTTTAACTCTCTATAGAAAAAAAAGTAATATATTTTTAGGTTAATAGATGAGAATGCAAAGAAATATCCACTCCTTACCCTGAAGTTCCACCTGTACTTAAATTTTTTTTTGTGTATACTAAATTTAAAATCGTTATACTCGTATCATGCGGTTTGAGAGTTGCCGGCTTAGAACCGATCAGTTTAGAGCTAGTATCGACCGCAAACCAAGATTCTGTTGTTGTTAAGTTTCACGTTAATTGAAGCTGTTAAGCAGATTCAGATCATTAATTGTCTCAGAATTTAAAGACCCTAACAGATCACCTTAAAAGATGCAGGGTTATATTGGCCAACATAGTCTGGATGTTACGTCTTATGAGCCAACATTGCATTTTATGTTCAAGGTATGAGTTGTTGATTGGACACTATTCTCTGATTTCAGAACAGAGCCACAGTCGGTGATGTAATACCTGTATATTTTTCAGGTGCAAAATGTGCGTCTTACCATTTCCAGCCTGCTTTAGATCCAAAATTAATAGTTAGATAGTTCAAATGCTGTGTGTGAGTCACGATTGTATGTATGTATGTATGTTTAGGTGAAGCGCATCGATAGCTAGGATCATTTAGCGCCACTTCTTATTGCGGTTATATTTTAGAATAAAGGCCGGATTCTTTTAAGAAATCAATTAGATGTTTTATATTGTTTGTATTTGGTGTAAGGGTCTAAGTAAATTATTATTATCTCTTTGGGGGAAATAATCATGAAAAAGGATGCGGTTTATCGTAAGGGGTGTATTACAGTGTTGGCATAAAGGGGGGGGGGGTCCTTTTAGTAGATATGAATTTGTTAGGTTTGTATGTCCTATGGATATTCTTCTCCATAAGACATTTTCTGTACGTGTTAAATTTGTAAGATAATAATAATAATTTGTTTCCCATAATTTGTTTTCCTCTTGTAAATCCCATGAGAGTTGGAAAATATTTTTGAAGGTGTCTTTGAAGAAATTTATTAGGTCCGTTGGTGATAATATTGTGTTTAGGTTGGTTCCGGAGGTTACAGCCAATTTGGCGTTCATATCCGCCAAATCATTTCCCCTTATGTTGATATGGCTAGGAGTCCATAGCAATGCTATATTATTCTTCCGGATATCACTCATATGTAATTATGTCTAACACTAACGGGATGGATATTTTCGAGGAATAGATGGATTTCAGAGAGCTAAGTGAGATAATGAGAATGTTGCTATTTTTATTTGTTTTTAATGCGATTTTGATTACTTCTCTGATAGCTAATAATTTGGCTGTGTAGATTGTAGAAATGTTATTTAGTTTGTATTTATGAATATTTTTTGGTGCCACTACAGCAGCACCTACTCCTAAGTTTGATTTAGATCCATCAGTGTAGTAATGAAGGTAGTTTTGATATTTGTCGTGGATTAGTTTTAGAAACGATGATTTTATTTGAGAAGAAGAAAATGATTCTTTGTTATATTTTGTCAAGCAGGTATCTATGTTGGGAACTGGAGCGGTCCAAAGAGGGAGTAAAGGAAATTTTGATGAATCAGATGAGGTAAAGGTGAGTTCATGTGTAGATAGAAAGCTTTTAATTCTGCTTTGAATGGAATATGGACTGAACGATTTTGAGTATAATTGATGCAATTTTAGAGCTTGTTTTATGTGGGGTAGAGTAAAATCTCATAAGAGATTTTTGTCTTTGTAAGGAAAGGGGAGGTGTGGATGCTATACATTGTAGACACGGAATTGAAGATGTTCGATATGCTCCCGTCGATAGGCGCAATGCTTGATTTTGGATCGTTTCAAGAGATCACGATCAAGAGTCACGATTGTTATCACAATTTTTTTAGAAAATGGCACCCCGAGTAGGGGCGTAAGTGATAATGGTCCTAAAAATTAGAGGTCGCAGAAAGAAAACTTGTTCCGAGGTTCCAGTTTTCTTAAGTTCTTTATGTATGAAGATTTTATGTTGTATGTGTATAATCTTTCTTTTTCTACATATTTATGCATACATTTGGTACCTCAGTAAATGCAATGACACGCTTTGGGCTATTAATATCGTAATTAGAGAAAAGATTAATTGTTAGAATGCTTGGAAAGAGTAGGGGGGCAATACGACCCGCATTGAAAATTACAAGTTTTACAATCATCTTTAACAGTGTCAATAACTTTTACAACATATGCACAAGATGCGCATCTGCAGCCATTCAAATTTCGCCGGCATATTGCCGAACCTCTTTCCCGAACTGAAATCCAATCCATCCGGCGTTAGCTCAACTGTTATGACCCTTGTACTGGAGAAGTGAAGGAAAATGCTTTACACATTTTACTTTCATAACTTAATATTTTGTATTGTGTATTGGGTGGACAGAGACGAAAAGTGCATATTTTGTTACATACAAGTTGTTTACTGTACTCAAAATCTTTGTACTTCCGTCTTGCCTGGACTCCTGAATTGTTAGTAGAAAGATTAATTTTATTTTTATTCACTGGAAATGTCGAAAAAAGTAAATTATGTGATATGTCTGAGTCAAGGAAACGTAAAAATTTATCGACTGAAAGAAATTAATTTTATGGTATAATATGATTGATGAAGAATTCACGTACCCAGGAAGACTTCACAAAGTGTATCATCTCTTAACGATGTGTTGTAACCGACCGCTGCTTTACTGGTTTGTAAGTCGATTAAAAATAATACGTAAAAAACTTCTTTAACTTTTTATTAAGTAAATATTATAATACTTATTAGCTTGATATAAATATAATAATATCAATGCTCGTAATAACAATATTTAATACTTGATGTTACTGTTAATATTATAATGTCTTTTATGTATTTTGTTAATTAACTAAGAATAATAATAACGTAATAATAAAGTCTTCTCTAGTTAACTGCCTATTATTTTATACATTAGCTCTCTAAAATTTACCATAGGCGTATTCTTAAGTTTAGTTAACAAGTATCATCCTAATGATTACAGAGTTTGGCGACTTCTCGGCGACATCAAGAAGTTTACACAGAAAATAATTAATTGTACAAAGTAGTTGTTCTACTGAGCTATTAGTACGAGGCTGGTTTGAAAAGTCCGTGCAAAGTCCGAGAGATGGCACCACCGGCGCGTATCGAGGTCATGTTTAGTTAGTAGCATCTCTTGAGTGAACGCACACCAAGTTTCAGCCATATTGCATATGTAAAACGCCTCAGGAGACTAAAGAGAAGCTTGATAAACATTATGGTGACTGCACCTTCGATTAGAACAGTTTATAAGTGGTTTCAAAATTTTCGGACTGGCCATATGGGCACAAGTGACGCTGAACGTTCTGGACGACCTGTGGAGGTTACGACTCCAGAAATCATTGATCAAATCGATGATATGGTGATGGATGACAGAAGATTTAAGGTGCGTGAGATTGCTAGTGCTGTGGGCATCTCGACTGAACGGGTACATAATATTTTGCATAAACATTTGGACATGAGAAAGCTATCCGCAAGATGGGTGCCGCGATTGCTCACGCTTGACCAAAAACGAAATAGTGTGAAGTGTTGCAAGGATGGTTTGCAGCTGTTCCAGAAGAATCCGGAGGACTTTAAGCGTCGTTTCGTCACTGTGGATGAAACATGGATACATTACTATACTCCTGAGACCAAACAACAATCTAAACAATGGGTTACCAAGGGGGAATCAGCACCAAAAAAGGCGAAGACCGTTCCTTCGGCCGGAAAGGTTATGGCGACTGTCTTTTGGGATTCGCAAGGGATAATCCTCATCGACTATCTGGAAAAGGGTAAAACTATTACAGGTGAATATTATTCATCGTTATTGGACCGTTTGAAAACCGAATTGCAAGAAAAACGCCCGCGATTGGCCCACAAGAAAGTCCTTTTCCATCACGACAACGCACCAGCACACACCTCAGCAGTTGTGGTCGCAAAATTAATGGAAATAGGATTCCAACTCGTTTCATATCCCCCCTATTCTCCAGACTTGGCTCCCTCGGACTACTATTTGTTCCCCAATTTGAAGAAATGGCTGGCGGGACAAAGATTTTATTCAAACGAGGAGGTGATTGCAGACACTAATGGATATTTTGCAGACTTGGACAAATCCTATTATTCGGAAGGAATCAACAAACTAGAACATCGTTGGACGAAGTGTATAAGCCTAAAAGGAGACTATGTCGAAAAATAAAAAGGTTTACTCCAAACATAAGTAGTTTTTTATTTTTGCACGGACTTTTCAAACCAGCCTCGTAAATTGTTCTTGTTCAATTGTAGGGAAGGTTCACTTCTTTAAAAGACGTTTGTATGACTAAGATATAATACAAAATAATTTGTATTTTGCCTTGTTGTTGACAAGGGGTTCACGTGCTCATGTGCTTCTATAGAGGAGCCGCCACTGCTTAAGGGGGTCAACCCTTCACTGAAGCACGATTTACACGAGAAAATCAAATAAAGTAACCAAAAGTTTTGCCGATCTATGATGCGCGACTTTTCAAATTCATTTTTCAGTCAAATTATAATTAAAATTACGTTCTAACCAAGTTTCTAAACTACCTTATTTAATATCTTCGCTTCTAAAGAAATAAGAGATTAAGGTTCTTAAAAGTATTCACGACCTACAGAATAGATGACAGCACATGAGAGACAGGTAGAGAGAGCAGTTGAAGAATCTAGGTATGCTTAAATCTATCACAATGTTAATATTATTTTTGAGTTATTGCAAACATATAAAACGTTGTTACATAATATTATTTATTTTTGATTTATATCGTTGTTTGGTAACACAAACCATTAATGAAGGTTATTACTCTGGTATTATTTATGTCCTTCGATATTTTACGACCTTTATATGTGATGTATATTTAAAAATATTGTTCATATATTCTACTGTTTTAAACACCATAAATATACTTTTACTGCCATATAACAAATCAAAAAAAATATCAAAATATCTCATGATTTTTTTTTAATTCAAGAGGTTAATCAAAGTGATTTAAGGAGTACGAGAGAGGAATATTTTAATGTAAAAAACGTGGTCCTAATTAAATGCACGCCGACCGGTCATTGTCATGCATAGCAGAATTAAACATGACTTGAATTTTCCTGAAAGATAATTAATTAAAATTTCATTGTAGGGTACCACCAATAGAGTCTTGAAATGGTCATGGTTTCTCAAATAGACAAGGCGAAATCGGCGCCATCGTTGGAAAAAATTTTCTAATTGACTTTTTTTTCATAACCTTCTCCAGGAGATGCCCCTGAAAGAGGATCAACATGTTGCCGGGCGGTAACCTGGTCCGAATTTGTTTAAACAAATTTTTTTTAAACAAAGTCCAAAAATTGAAATTTTAGGTAAATTGGACCATTTTGAACAAAAAATGTCTCTTGTGAATTTTCTCTAAAATGCGCCGTTTTCGAGATATCGGCGATTTTAGGTGCGAGAAAACGCGAAAATGGCCACTTTCACCTCCCAATATTGGGGTCAAAAATTAAAATTTTCAATGTTGCCAAGTGTCCAAAATAAAGTTTGAGATCTCTTCTACAAATTACCGTAGGAAATATTGCAATATCTTTATTTTTAAACATTGTTTTTTTTAACAGTTAACAAATTGCGTTCGAGCGCCCGCGGCCGCATCGAAACTGTATACATAGATATATACGCAACGCCCGTACGTAGGCGCGCGGAACTGTATACGCACTGCGATGCTCTATAAAGCTTTGTTTCTTGATTTCTTATTAAAATTAATATATTTGAAAAGTAAAAATTCCAAAAAATATTAAAACTTTAATGATGAATACAAATAATAAGTTTCAATTGGTTCAATATTTATCTAATAATGCTGTAAATTACGTTGCATTAAGTCACACTCAACAATTAATAATATCAGGTGGATTCTATAACATTGAAAAGTGCTATTGTATACAGGGAAATAATATACATGAAATTATTGAGTTAGAAAACAATCACTTAGAGGCTGATACAAGGATATTTTGTCATGCTCGATATATGTTACCTTATAATTCTGAAATAATAATTCATTCCGTTGATACCGACGTTTTTTATATTAGCAATTCATTATTGGAGCTTTTTCAAATTAATTGGTTGTACAGGATTGTATTTTAAAGTAGTTGGTCAGAAGCCAAGATTATTGTCTTGTAATGTAGCTGCTGAATATTTAACTAGTCAAGTTTGTCAAGTTTTGCCTGCTTTACATGCGTTTACAGGCCGTGATACTACTAGTAAAGTAGGTACTAAAAATAAAGCTTTAGATTTAGTCTCTGATTTAGATACTCAAAATGCATTAACCCCACTTGGTACTGGCTTACAATTAAATGCCATGGAATTCAATGCATTAGAAAAATTGTATTTGAAAATTTTGAATAAAGCTGGGAGAAACAACAGATAATGCTAGACAAATAATTTTAGAACGTTCTTGTGGGATGGGTATTAATTTTGGAAAAATTCCATGTACATCCGATGCTTTAAAATTGCACATTTCACGAGCTTCACTACAAACGTACATATGGAAAATGTCATTGTATTCTCGGTATCGACATTTAGATGCAACAGAATTTGGTTACACTATAGAAACAGGTGAATTGTTACCCAAATTCATGTTAAAAAATTCGATACCAGATTCGTTAATTAGGCAATGTAAATGTACAAAAAAATTGTAAAACTAATGCATGTAATTGCAAAAGCAACAACGTAAGTTGTATACTCATGTGTGGGTGTAATTTAAATATTTGCGAAAATTCTATTAAATATATATAAGTTATATTTCATAAAATTGTTTTAATTCTTCTACCATCCTAATCGAATATTGAATTTTTATTTATATTCATTTGTTATAATAATTAAATTTGATATAACAATTACTCTTTAATAAATAAATATTTTTTACATACTTTTCAAATATATTAATTTTAATAAGAAATCAAGAAACAAAGCTTTATAGAGCATCGCAGTGCGTATACAGTTCCGTGCGCCTACGTACGGGCGTTGCGTATATATCTATGTATACAGTTTCGATGCAGCCGCGGGCGCTCGAACGCAATTTGTTAACTGTTAAAAAACAATATTTAAAAATGAAGATATTGCAATATTTCCTACGGTAATTTGTAGAGGAGATCTCAAACTTTAATTTGGACACTTGGCAACATTGAAAATTTTAATTTTTGACCCCGATATTGGGGGCGAAAATTTCAATTTTTGGACTTTGTTTAAAAAAAATTTGTTTAAACAAATTCGGACCAGGTTACCGCCCGGCAACATGTTGATCCTCTTTCAGGAGCATCTCCTGGAGAAGGTTATGAAAAAAAATTCAATTAGAAAATTTTTTCCAACGATGGCGCCGATTTCGCCTTGTCTAAAATGATCTTATTCATATTTCTAGTATCTTGTAGGGCGTTTTTTTTAAGACACCAAAAACAATTCTATACTCTATAAATTAATATTTTACTATCGAAATTACTGAATTTCTCAAATTTGTCTGTGTCACTTTCTCTTGCTGTGATATTACCTAATAAAAACATCGGCCAAGTACAAGTCGGACTTGCGCAATTAGTGTTTCGCACGATGATTGATTTTAAGACAAAAAATTTCCTTATCCTAAATTAGTTTTCAAAAAAGTTTGTTTTCGATTTTAGTTGAAAACTTATGACCTTGAAATGTTTGGTTTATATACCAGATAAAATACCAAAGGTAATGCACTCGTGATAATTTTGGTTCAATCTACATCTTGTGGAGAATATTCCGGAATAAAAATGTTTAATCAGTACTTTTCGAAATAAAGGGGAGGACCGCGATTTTTAGCAATTTTTTTAAAAATAACACAAAGAAAAGTGTGTCCCAAAAAGTTTTATACAAATGGAGAAAAACAATGAAACTAAAGGCATAAGCCACCAATCTGACAAGAATTGTATGGAATTATTTGCGTAGCACTGTTGCCAGCAATTAATTGTCATAAAGAGAGACCGGATTATATACATTTGCATATTTTCATATGCATTTGCATATTTAGGCCATTCTCACTGATTTTTGCATATTTTACCCAAAATCTAGTAATGATACATATTTTCCCTATATTTACAATATTTCTCGGTATTACTAGGCAATTGAATTGCTCAGGGTATTGTTAATGTCGCCGTCTGGAACCGATCTTATCGCCGGAACATTACCTACAATAGTCTAAACATCGACTAGGTTGTAGTGCCAAGGGAATACCCAAAATTACGACGGTATTTTATTCCTTTGTTTCTTGGTCAGGATATTAAGTGATAAGTAGTTAGTTTCTAAGAATATTTGTTTGAGCGTGGATCAAATAAACAATTTTCTTGAAGACGAATTTTTATTTTAAAACAAGATATCAGTTTTAACGTTATTGTTGACGCGCTTGCATCAGTGTAGTCTTTTTGCAATTTTTAACGTGTTGTGTTAAAGTTTAACGTGTACCATGCCACCCGCAAAAAAAAAGTGTCTCTTCGTGGGTAGCTAATTATCCTGGAACATTTACATACGATGGAAATGTTTTATATTGTTGAGTTTGCGAGAAAAATGTTTCGTGCACAAAAAAGTTTCAAATTGACCAGCATGTCAAGACAAGTCTTCATATCGCAGGATTGCAAAAAAAAGGCCTACGACAACAATTTATAACAGCAGCAAG
Organism: Pachyrhynchus sulphureomaculatus; assembly: GCA_019049505.1. NCBI lineage: Eukaryota > Metazoa > Arthropoda > Insecta > Coleoptera > Curculionidae > Pachyrhynchus > Pachyrhynchus sulphureomaculatus. The sequence continues at coordinate 13,193,094 of CM032454.1, forward strand.
TAGCACTGATTCCACTTCTATAGGCAAACAAAAAAAACCACTTAGCATGGATTTATGTGAAGCATTGCTTGCAAGTAATATTCCTCTCCACAAACTTACAAATCCTACATTCAAAGATTTTCTGGGAAAATATTGCTTGAATCAAAAAATACCAGACGAATCGACACTGCGTAAAAATTACATACCAACAATTTACCAACAGGTTCTGGAAGAAATACGTAATGAACTTTAGGATGACATTATTTGGATTTCAGCTGATGAAACTACCGACAGTTGTGGTCGCTATATTGCGAATTTAATCGTGGGTGCATTAAGATTAGAGCCTTCTTCTTCCTATTTGGTGGCCTGCAAACAACTTGACAAGACAAATCATTCTACGATCGCCAGATTTGTGAATGAGGGTATTAAAAAAATATTTCCTGAATCTTCTGCAGATGAAAGAGTGTTTATATTTCTCTCAGATGCTGCTCCCTATATGGTCAAGGCAGCCAAAGTCCTCCAAGTATTTTATCCAAATTTAATTCATGTGACGTGCTTTGCTCACGTAGTCCATCGACTCGCTGAAGAAGTACGATCCACGTTTGGAAATGTAAATAAACTGATTACATCATCAAAGAAAGTGTTTCTTAAGGCACCTGCTCGCAATAACGCCTATAAAGAAAAATTGCGAAATGTGCCTTTACCTCCCGAACCAGTGGTAACTCGATGGGGAACATGGACTGAAGCTGTACTATTTTACAATGAACATTTCGAGGCCATCAAAGGTGTAGTAAATGACTTCGATAGTGCAGAGGCTATGGCAGTTCGTCAATCAAAGGAAGCATTTAATGATTCTGATATTAAAAAAAAAAACATAGCTTTGATTAGCACTCACTTTTCCCACATACCTGCGGGTATAAAAAGCTTGAAACTCGAGGTTTGGCGTTGATCGAATAAATTCAGTTAATGAATAAAATCCGTCAAATAAACTCCACATTGCCAGATGTATTCCCGTGTAGAGTTAAAGAAAAGTTTGAGAACATTTTGTGCAATAACCCAGGCTTTGAACCTTTGTGTCAAATTGATAGTTTTATTAATGGGACGGGTGAACTTTTGCCAGAAACAATAAGTGCTAACATAGCACCCAAATTCAAATACTGCCCAGTTACCTCAGCGGATGTGGAACGGTCTTTTTGCACTTTTAAAAATATTTTAAGTGATCGAAGACAAAATCTTACTACCCAACATTGGGAACAATTATTGTTTACGTGTCCAAGAATACAAATGTTAAATAATTTTAAAAAATGTTAAATAATTGTTAATTAAACATCGTCGATAACTTGTTATTATTATGCTGATTTTGAAATAAAAAACTAAAAATTACTATTTTTATTATTATTTAATATTGCATATTTTGATCCTTTTTATGCATTTTTCATGCATATTTGCATGCATATTTCAAGATTTTTATGTTGTATATAATCCGGTCTCTAGTCATAAACAATTATTTTAAGTAAGGAATATTATGAACGTTTATGAATTATTTCCCAGTTAGACTCACATGATGACAAATATCCAAGAAAATTACTTGTATTTTCTCTAATTATTCAAATTAATAAAAATAAAACTATGCATGAAATAACATATGAAGCGCTTTTGGATATTTATACCACTGGATGCCGTAGGCAGATGCCGCGGTAACTAATTCCCATCACGAAGTTTCACAGGGAATGCCTGCAATTAAAGTTTAAACAGCCCACCTGTATCGGCAGTCACACACGTGTGTGTATAAAGCATGTTTAAATGGCAACTAATTTGACATTTATTGCTACGACTTTTCGATTTATTTTATTTATATTAATAATCAAGAATTTCAGAATTTCGAATATTTGTCGTTGCCTATATTTCGTGTAATATTATATGAAGTCTTAGATTTAGATACGAGATTAAAATAGTAGTCGGTTACAGTTAAGATAATCGCAACTACCTAATGCCTTACAGGAACGAAAAATTTACGAAGTCCATCCTAAAAAAGAGATAGAATACAATATATATATATATATATATATATATATATATATATATATATATATATATATATATATATATATATATATATAGGGGAGAAGGGTAGTCTTGACCGACTAGTTAAACAGCAGTATTACGTTCTTGGGGTAAGCGGTTTTGGACACCTTTTTAGCTACGCCAAGCTTTCGAAAATATTTCATTTTCTTCATCAGGGCTACAATTACAGTAGATTACCAGTATTTTTTGAGATTAAAAGTAAAGAACAACCCTATTTTATATGTAACATTAAAGTACTTACTGCTAAGTGGTGTGTTCAAAAATTGTTGTTTGTGGGGCACTTTATTACACTTATTCATAAGAAAAAACAGGAAAAAAAACACTAGAGAAACTCGACATACTCATCTCTGGGAAATATAATAAATTTTTACTTCATTTTGTTAGAATAGTACAGAGAATTTTGTGGATGTAAAATGATTTTAATTTATAAAGGATTTTTTTGTTATGTTTTCTTGTCATTTTGCTAAGGGCAGTGTGTTTCTATCTCTTAGTTAAGTTGTAGTTAATTTATACTTGAAAGTAGAATAACGTTGACATTTTGTTTGATTGTTTTAAAGTTGAAAAATTAGTGAAAATCAGTGTGATTATTATCAAAGAGATATGTCAGAGATATTGAAAGAGTTTTCATTCTGACTGCTTATTTGTAATAGATTGGAAAAAATTAAACTCAGATCTTCAATGTCAGTTTTTTTAATGATCGAGTTCGGTTCCAGGTGGATTTAAGTTTAAAACAAAAATCTATTTTTTCCTTGAAAATATAAGTTTAACAGAAACGAATGTCGAGTTGTTCGAACTCTTAAGTTATATGAAATCTAAGATACAAAATTTTGAAAATAACTAAAAAATCGATTTTTTGCAAATTTTAAAAAAATCTACAGCTGCCGGATTTTATCCTATCAAGCTAAAATTAGGAGGATCACCTTCTTTTCGAAGCTACTTTCGAACAAAAAATCGGCATGCAAATCGCTAACCCATGCCCGCACAATTTTGTAGAAAAATAATGGATCTGCCCCTATATATATTCACATATATATATATATATATATATATATATATATATATATATATATATATATATACATATATATAACACATGGGCTGAAAAGTGCCGGGCCTAACACATAGATGGCGCTAGTTTTATTGCAGTCACCTTTTTTTCAGTTAATACTAACCTTCAAAAGACAGCTGTTAAAATTTCATGATATTCTATTCATTAGTTTGTGAGTTATTGTGCTAAGAGTGACGCTACTTTTGTTATTTTCAAAACAATGGATCAAAAACAATTTCGTGTTTTAATTTTACACTGCTTCTTGATGGAAAAAAAAAATACCGTTCAAGCGAAGCAATGGCTTGAAAAGTGTTATGGGGACTCCGCTCCATCAGAAACAACAATAAAACGTTGGTTTGCTGACTTCAAACGTGGTCGTAGAGACACCGATGATGCAGAACGCAGTGGACGTCCAAATGAGGCGGTAACACCAGAAAACATCAAAAAAATCCATAAAATCGTTTTGAATGATCGAAAAGTGAAGTTGCGTGAGTTAGCTGACATCGTAAAGATATCAAAAGAACATGTTGGCTTTATATTGCATGAGCATTTGACTATGAGAAAGCTCTGTTCAAAGTGGGTGCCGCGTTTGCTCACTGTTGATCAAAAACAAGAACGTGTTGATGATTCTGAGCAGTGTTTGGCCATGTTTAAACGTAACAAACCGGAATTTTTGCGTCGATATGTGACAATGGATGAAACATGGATCCATCACTTCACTCCGGAATCAAAACGATCGTCATCTGAGTGGACAGCAACTGGTGAACCTCGTCCAAAGCGCCCGAAAGCACAACAATCGGCTGGAAAGGTTATGGCCTCGGTATTTTGGGATGTGCGTGGTGTAATATTCATCGACTATCTTGAGAAAGGAAATACCATCAACAGTGAATATTATATAGCGTTATTGGAGCGTTTGAAGGCCGAAATTGCAAAGAAACGACCGCATATGGCAAAGAAAAAAATTTTGTTTCATCAAGACAACGCACCGTGTCACAAGTCAATCAAAACAATGGCAAAACTACATGAATTGAACTTCGAATTGCTCCCACATCCACCGTATTCGCCAGATTTGGCTCCCAGCGACTACTGGCTGTTCGCAGACCTGAAAAAAATGCTCGCCGGTAAGAAATTTCGCACGAATGAAGAGGTTATCGCTGAAACTGAGGCCTATTTTGAGGCAAAAGATAAATCGTTCTACAAAAGTGGTATTGAAATGTTAGAGCGGCGCTGGAATGATTGCGTTGCTCTTGATGGAGATTACGTTGATGAATAAAGCTAATTTTGAACCAAAAAAAACCGTGTTTTCTTTGTTAGGCCCGGGACTTTTCAGCCCATGTGTTATATATATATATATATATATATATATATATATATATATATATATATATATATATATATACATACATATATATATATATATATATATATATACATATATATATATATATATATATATATATATATATATATATATATATATATATATACATATTCCAAACTTGAAATTTTCAGGGTTGTTTGAGGATGAAATAAAGTATAATTTTTTAAAAATTTCAAGCGATATCGAGTTGAGAGAAAAAAGTTATGGCTATCTGAAAATAGCGATTTTTCAAAAATTAATCGGCTTTGTTTGGTCATATATTAAAAGACGAAAAATATGAGCTGTCGGTCAAAAACTGTAGATCTGAGAGCATTTCAAAAACAAGCAAAATTTCGCTAAAACAGTGTCTCAGTTAAAAGCTCCCGGCCAAGCCTGATTTAAGTTTAAAATAAAAATATATTTTTTCCTTAAAAATATAAGTTTAACAGAAAAGAATGTCGAGTTATTCGAACTCTAAGTTTTATGGAAGCTAAGATACAAAATTTTGAAAATGACTAAAAAAATCGACTTTTTGAAAATTTTTAAAAAAATCTACAGCTGCCGGATTTCATCCTATCAAGCTCAAATTAGGAGGATCATCTTCTTTTCGAAGCTGCTTTCGAACAAAAAATCGGCATGCAAATCGCTAACCCATGCCCGAACACTTTTGTTGAAAAATAATGGATCTGCCCATACATATACTCATATATATATATATATATATATATATATTATATATATATATTATATATATATATATATATATATATATATATATAATTTAGGATAGTTTTTTGTTCTTGGTCTTGCGGTTAATATTTAATGAAACAAGTTTACTTTTGGTTAACGTTTCGGTTTATTTTATATAAACCATCTTCAGAACTACTAAAAACTCTCGACCACAAACTTTATTTTTTCAAAAGGTTTGTAGATGATTGTATTCTTTGTATCCCAGAAACGAAACTTCAATACATGCTAAACAAATTCAACTCATTCCACGAAAGACTTAAGTTTACATACGAAAAAGAAATAAACAAATCAATAAACTTTTTAGCCATAAATATTAGATATGACGATAAAGGAAACATAAAAACAAATTGGTATACCAAACCTGTATGGTCAGCTAGATATTTAAATTATAATTCATTCACACCAGAAAAATATAAAAAAAGTGTTGTCAATTCGCTAGTTGATAGGGCAGTATTACTAACTGATCCGAAAGACAGACTCCAAAACTTGGATAAAGTAAGAAACGTTCTACTAAGCAATAACTATCCAAAAACATTTACAGAACCAATTATAAAAAACCGAATAAATAAAGTATACAATAATCATAAAAAATCTAAACAAAGTAACAATGAAATTAAGAAAAATTATATTTCCATACCATATATTCCTGAATTAGGTAATAAGATCAAAAAAGTCCTTAAACCACATAACATCAACATAGCAGAAAAACCCGCTAACAACTCAAAAAATATCTTCATCAAACTTAAACCAACAATATCAACAGCAGAACAAACAAACTTTATCTACAAAATAGACTGCATGAACTGTCCAAAAAACATACATACATTGGACAATCAAAAACAATATTTAAGGAGACGAATAACAGAACATAAAAATAGCATAAGGAACACAAACCAAAACCATA
>CM032454.1:13199319-13221819 GCA_019049505.1 Pachyrhynchus sulphureomaculatus
TAACTTTAAAAACATAAATGAATATTTTACATGTTTTGCTGAATTGTAAAACCTTTTAATCCCAAAACAAAATTTTACTTTTTTTTTTAAACCTTTCGGTAATTATATTTATCCCAACCTCGACCATATCGAGGTATTGCAATTAGGGCCCAAATGTGAAAATCTTGTTGCATGAGACGGAAATTACAATTTTAAATAATTCCAACTGGCCAAACCTTCTTTATTATTTAACATTTTACTGGTGCTATTTGGGGAAGTGATTTATTTACTTGTTAAAAAAAATACGTATATTTTTGGCATTTACTGAAATTTTTGTGTTAGAGGTTAATATTATCTTATCTCTTCATTCACTTTGAACGCTAGGACATCGGCTACGAATATCCGCAGACAGCAGGAAGTCACTGAACTTAACAAATACCTGGAAGAAATTCTATCTTGGGGTGACAGTAACCAAGTGGAATTTAACGCTACAAAAATCCAGGCGGTAGTTTTTTCTAAAAAAGTTAACGTTGCTGAACCCGACATAGTTATGTCGGGGCACTCCATTCCTCTAACATCGTCACTCAATTTGTTGGGCGTTAATTTGGGAGCAAATATATCTTGGCATGAACATGTTGCAGGCATAGCAAGGAGAGCTTCTCAAATTTGGTAATATTATTTCGAACCAGAAAGCTTTACGCTCCACAACAACTGTTAATTCTTTACAAAGCTCAAATTCGACCAACTATGGAATACTGGTCCCATGTTTGGAGCCGCGCTCCCAAACATACACTGCATTTGTTGGATTCTATTCAGAGAAGAGCTGTTCGTCTGATTGGAGACCCGGAACTGACCGGCGGCCTTGATTCGCTGGAACATCCAAGAACGATTGGAGACTTGAGCCTATTCTACAAGTATTTTCATGGAAAGTGTTCGAAGGATGTAGCCCGCTTAATTCCTCCCAGAACGGTGCATGTTACAAGTACACGTCGCGCTAATACTTCACATCCGTATGAGGTTCAGCTTGTTACTCCTCGTACAACGCTTTTCATTCAGTCTTTTATATGGAGAACATCATCCCTTTGGAATAATTTTCCTAGGACTGTGTTTCCCACCAAGTACAATTTGCAGCGATTCAAGAACAACGTGAAACGCTTTCTCCGCACACGTGTCGCTCGTGTAGCGCTTTAGGGACTTCCCTGTAGCACGTGTGCTAGACCTCACACACACATCTTATTTGACATCACGACGTGACATTAGCACTTATACTAACAGGTTTAATGAATTTCTGTATTTTGTAGCTTAAAAAAATACGTAGCGGTGTGAACCGGGTAGAGAAAGTTCTGTACCATCAAAGAGCTTACATTTTCTAGAATTGAAATTAAATCTTGTCTAATTATTTGTAAATTAACACGTTGACTGCCAACTACGAGATAACTCGTAGATTGCGTTCTTTTCTCGGACGCCAACTACGAGTTATCTCGTCCTGTTTTTACTTGCCATTTTTGTGCAGCTACGATTAAACTCGAAATATATCAGTGCTAATCTCGATAGATGGCTTCTGGGAAAAGAACAAAAAATCAATGCTGGCTTGCATGAACAGAAAATTTATTAAAAAATGAACAAAAAATATAATTATAAAAATTAGTTCAAATTCAAGAAATAAAATAATATTTTATTGTTTGTGGAACTTCTTAAAACAATCTTCCACACAAAGGGCTGGCTTCTCTTTACAGGCTGGACAGAAATAACGCGTTTCTCGGCGTTTTTTTGCTTGCGTACATATACGACATGGCTTTGTCGGACGCTGTTTTTTTTTCGTAGGTGGTAGACTCTCTAAATAATGGAGCTCTTGCAATTTAATTTTTTTCGAAACTGGTTGAATCTCTTCTTCAATCAACGCGACGACGAATTCTTCTCTGAACTTTATCAGTTTTATTTTAGAAGATGTTACTTTTTGAAACATTTTGTGAGCATTGTGTATATATATCTCTATAATATGTAATGAAACCTTTTTGGGCCATCTAATAGTCTTTCTTAGAGATGAGTAGTACGAAAGCATTTGATCTGATCGGTCAATGCCAGACATTCCATTATTGTAATCTCGAATTATATTCGGTTTCATACAAATTTTTCCATTGCGATTGGGCACCTCTACCATTTCAACAGCATGCATGTTTGAAATGCTAAGGACATCTCGTTTGTCTTTCCATTTGCATACAGTAACAGGACCATTTTGCTGCCAAATACACTCCCCTTTTTTCAGTTTACGATTTACCACATCTCTGGGGTTTCCTTTTCTGTTATTTCGTAAGGTTCCACACACATAAGTTTTTCGTGTATTTAGCAGTTTTGTAAGAGTAATAGAATTATAAAAATTATCCATGTAAACCGTGTATCCTTTATCGAGATAGTCCTCAAGTAAATGTAAAACAACGTCAGTAGTGTGACCTACATTATTGTCAGTTTCCTCAGATTTTCCGCTGTAAATCTTTATTTTCATTACAAGACCGTCGGACTCACATAGTTCATACAGTTTGATACCATATTTGTGTTTTTTATTTTTAATGTATTGGCGGAAAAGCAATCTTCCCCGCCATAGCATCATGGATTCGTCAATACAAATATTTTTATCTGGTACATAGTTTTTTATGCATAATATTATTGAAATGATTTAGTATTGGTCTCACCTTGTATAATCTGTCGGCAGATGGTATTCAGTTATCAACCAAATGAAAATAACGAAGTAACAATTGGAATCGATTTCGACTCATATGTGAGCGCCAAAAGTTTACATTATATAGCTTGTTTGTGCTCCAGTAATGTTCAATTGATGGAAAAGTACAAGGTCCCATTTGCAACAAAAGTCCAATAAAAACTTTCATCTCTGCAGCACTGATATCTTCCCACTTTGATAACCTATTAGATTTTTTTATTTCTTTGCGTTTTTTCAGTTTCTTGCGCAGCATATAAATTAGTTTGTTCCACCAGTAATGCAAGAAATTCATCCGAAAAAAATAAGTCCACCAGCGTTTGTACTGTAAAATTTGTCATATCCAATTTCACACCAACATTTTCTCGGAAAATAAATAATTCAGGATTTTGTTGAATTTCTGTCCACAAATCCTCATTCGCATTTGATGTTGTTGCTTGGGAATCATCGTCATTATCTTCAAATTCGGGATCAACTTCAGGTTCGGAGACGACTTCGTCTTCACTATCACTTGAATTCTCAGAAGGTTCATTATCGCTCCTGTCGTTACCATCCTCGCCAAAAATCCCGTCAAATTCTGAATCACTTAGATTTGCGTAGTACTCAATTTCATTTTGAGTCAGTGGTCTTTTCTTATCCATATTGCGTTCTTGATAATTTAATTATAACAATAATTATAAAACAAAACACTCAAGAAAGACGTAAATGTGATGCACTCGACAATTTCTGAGATACTACTGGCGAATATGGACGCGTATCTATGATTCAGCTTTAGAGAAGCGACAGATCGAAGCGTGTCTGTGCGTGTCTGCGTGCGAATTAACTCGTAGTTGGCTTCCGCGAAGAGATTTCTGTTACAGAAGCCAACTACGAGATAATTCGTAAGACCTTTTTTTTAAAAAAAAAACACATTTTTTTATGCTTTTTGATGATAACTATGCACTAGAATTTGAGTTTTTAATAATATAATGTGATTAAATCAAATTGTCATTTTAGGCCAGATTTCTGAAAATTGCCGTGGCAGTCAACGTGTTAAAAAGAAAAAAATAGAAAAATAGTTGTTTCTGTAGTATGAAGAAAGTTTAAAGTTATAAAAGTTAAAGTATAGGTCAAAAATTTTGATAAAACTAACGTAATACCAAGAGATCTATAAGCAATTAATATTACGATACGGCAATTAAAATACCTAAAGAATTGGTATATTATGTTTACTTTTTATTATATAGATAGGGTATCTTAACTGTTTATTTAAAGAAAGTTACTAAACACGCTTGTCGGCTTTGGTGTCTAATTATCGAAGGCAATAAAGGCAATAAAAATATTTACATAGTACCTAGCGGAAAAATATTCAAACACTTAAAAATATTTTCTAACGGGAACGGTAACAGACAAACTAACTGAGCTTATGTTTTTTATATTTGATGAACGTATTTCCTTTATTTTTGTTGTTCTGCTTACATGTTTATGGAGTTTATATAGTTTTATTATTAGAATAAACTATAGTTGATCCTACCTCATCTTCCCTGAATCTTCATATCATTCTATCGTTATTTTTTAAAAATGATTACATTTACTAACAATGAATAAATAATTTTCGGAAATAAAATTTAGTTCCTATTATTAACTAGCAGGGCCCGCGGCTTCGCTCGCGTTGACTTGATTCACTACTATCGTCACTGCTTATTCCTTATGTTACCCAACGTAATAGAATATCTCCCATTATTTCCCCTTATCTCCCAATATTTCTCCTTATCTCCTATTATCTCTACATAATTTCCATTATCTAGGCTTAGCTCTGCTCATCTCCCATTATTTTTCCTTATCTCCCATTATTTCTCTTTATCTCGCATTATCTCATCTTATTTCCCATTATCTAGGCTTATCTCGACTTATCTCGCAATATTTCTCCTTATCTCCCATTATTTCTCCTTATCTCCCATTATCTCACCATAACTCCCATTATCTAGACTTATCTCTGCTTATCTCCCATTATTTCTCCTTATCTCCCATTATTTAAACTTATTTCCCATTATCTCACCTTATCTCCCATTATCGAGGCTTATCTCGACTTATCTCCCATTATTTCTCCTTATCTCCCATTATCTCACCTTATCTCCCATTATCGAGGCTTATCTCGACTTATCTCCCATTATTTCTCCTTATCTCCCATTATCTCACCTTATCTCCCGTTATCTAGTCTTATATCGAATTATATAGAACATATGTATAAATTTATAAAAACACGTAAATCGGATAAGTGGTTCTCCAGTGATAAGCGCACTAACGGACGGACAGACAGACAGACGGACAGAGAGACGTGCGTTTTATATATATTATAGATATAGATTATTATTATTATATAACCTGGCCAAAGAATATATATATGAATTTAAAAAAACTCGTAACGCACAGAAGTGGTTCTCGTATGATAAACACACTAATGAACAGACTGACAGGCAGAGAGACATTGCATTTTATATATATTATAGATTATAGATATTCTCTGCTACATAATATTGTTCCATATTTAATGGTTTAGACTGCGTATTGCAAGAGAACGCGCTAACGGCAAACTTTTTTCCGATTTGATTCACTATTATCGTCACCGCTTATTCCTCATGCTAACGTAATAAAGTATAGCCTATAATCTGGCCAGAGAACATATATATGTTTTAAAAAAAAAAAGCACGTAAATCGGATAAGTGGTTCTCCAGTGATAAGCGCACTAACGGATAGACAGACAGACAGAGATACGTTGCATTTTATATATATTATAGATGTAATAAAATATATATCTATAACCTGGTCAGAGAACATATGTATAAATTTAAAAAATCACGTTAATCGGATAAGTAGTTCTCGAGGGATAAGCGCACTAACGGGCAGACAGACAGACAGAGAGACGTTGCATTTTATATATATTATAGATATAGTTTATTATTATTATTATATAACCTGGCCAAAGAATATATGTGCGAATTAAAAAAAGACAGTTAAATTGGATAAGTGGTTCTCGCGTGATAAACGCACTAATGGACAGACAGACAGACAGAGAGATATTGCATTTTATATATATTATAGATTATAGATATTCTCTGCTACATAATATTGTTCCATATTTAATGGTTTAGGGTGTGTATTGCAAAGAAACTCGCTAGCGGCAAACTTTTTTCCGACTTCATTCACTATTTTACGTCACTGCTCATTCCTTATGCTACCTATCGAAATAAAATATAGCCTATAACCTGGCCAGAGAACATATGTATGTTTTAAAAAAAAAAGTACGTAAATCGGATAAGTGGTTTTTCAGTGATAAGCGCACTAACGGACAGACAGACAGACAGACAGACAGAGAGATGTTGCATTTTATATATATTATAGATAATATATTAATAATAATTGCATTTAGATTTCTTAAGTCACTTAGCAGTAATTAAGTAACAATTTTTTAAAATATACATTGATTAGATAATGTATTCTTACTGAACAAGCAATTATGAAGGAAATTTAAAAAAAAAAAAAAATGTAACCATATCATGTGTTCTACCCCATATATTTCTTTTTCATACACTCAGTACATTCCTTTCTTGAAAATTAAGTGATTACATGCACCAGGGCGTTGCAAAAAGGATATATATATTTAAAAAATATTTTAAAGATTATTACGCGTCAAAATTTCATGACATTTCGTCGATTAGTGTACAAGTTACAGTGGTTTTAGTGATGCTACTTTGGATATTTTCTAAACAATGGAAAAAAAAAAATCGAATTTTGTCTGTTGATTAAACACTGTTTTTGATGGGAAAAAATATCTTTCAAGCAAAGCAATCGCTTGATAAGTGTTACAGGGACTCTGCCCCTGGAAAATCACTCATCATTTACTGGTATACTTAATTTAAACGCAGTCGTAGAGACACAAATGATGCTGAACGCTCTGGACGCTCGAATGAGGTGGTTACACCGGAAAACATCAAAAAAATTCACAAAATTGTTTTGGATGTCCGTAAAGTAAAATCGCATAAGATAGCTGACACCTTAAAGATGTCAAAAGAACGTGTTGGTCATATTTTGCATGAACATTTGGGCATGAGAAAGCTCTGTTGGGAAGGGTACCACGTTTGCTCACAGTGGACCATAAACAACATGTTGATGATTCTGAGCGCTGTTTGGACCTGTTTAAGCTCAATAAAAAAGATTTTTTCATGCGATATGTGACAATGGATGAAGCATAGATGGAAACAAGGATCCACCCCTACGCCCAAAGCGACCAAAGACACATCAGTCGACTGGGAAGCTTTTGGCCTCTGTATTTTGGGATACGCATTAAATAATTTTCATCGATTATCTGAGAAGGAAAAAACTATCAATAGCGAATATTATATAACGTTATTGGTGCATTTGAAGGTAGAAATCGCAAAAAATGACCCCAAATGAACAAGAAAAAAATGCTCTTTCATCAAGACAATGTACCGTGTCACAAGTTAATGGTTACGATGGCAAAATTGTATGGATTGAAGTTCGAATTGATTCCTCATACACCGAATTCTCCAGATTTGGCCCCCAGCGTCTATTATCTATTCGCAGACCTCAAAAAAATGCTCGCGGAAAAGAGATTTGGCTCCAATGAAGAAGTAATCACCGAAACTGAGGCCTGTTTTGAAGGCAAAGACAAATCCTTCTACAAAAAAAGGTATAGGAATGTTAGAAACGCGTTAGACTAATTATATCGCTCTTGAAGCGAAGAATATGAATAAAGTCGAATTTTGCAAAAAAAAATCTATTTTAAGCTGGTAGACCAGACCTAAACATGTTATGTTTTAAATGTTAACATTATTTTTTATCTGATTGAATGGACCAATGATGAAATCTATGGCGCCTCCTTTTCTACAGAGTAATTTCATCAAAAATAATCCAATCTGCATAAATAAAATTAATTTTAATGTAAAAGTAATGTAGTAAGTAAAAATAAAAAAAATTACGGTGTTTCAAACTTCAGTATGCAGTTTTCGACCAAAAAATGTATGTTCAAATATTTATAAAAAATTGTCTATTAAAAAAATTAAAAAAACCTCTCGATATTTTGTAGAAACAGTAATTATTACGATTTAAAAAAAAAAAGTTAGAAAATACTAAAAACTGACTTGAATAATATTGCAGACAGTGTCTGAAAACAGGTAGCGGATAATGCTATAACTTTGTAATGGAATGGAATTTTCTTAAATTTTTTTTTAATAATTCTTAGAAGTCTATAGAAAAAAAAATCCGTAAAAAAAAAAACAATTTTTGAAAATTCCGGGTGTATGTAACACCTTAAAACAAATACGATTTGTTTTAGGTATATACTTCTCAAATTTGATAGAATGCTGTAATTATGAGTTATTTGTTTACTATTTATGTAAATATTTTTTTTTTATTTTTAGGTAAGCTTTATTCAAAATAACAAGAGAGGACTGGATGACGTTGAAAGGTAAAATATACTGTTATAATTATTATTATTATTTTTAGTTATAGAAATTATCTAAAATAATAATCCTGTGGCTCCAACTCATACAGGTCGCCATTCATCAGGGTCTAAAAAAACGATAGCCACTCGCCATATTTGTTCTTTTAGGAACCACTGACTAAATTTATGCCCTGAGCAACCTCAGCACGCCGTAGATAATCGCGGCTTGTATTTAGCTGTAGTCGTAAAATTGGAATCTGTTTAAAATTCTTCAAGAAGTCTGTCTTGATAAATGCAAAACAAAACTACTGCAGCCTTTGACCGAAGACTTGCCAACATGTATTGCTGAAAGTAATTTTGTCCCTTTAGATTTTTTTTTTCCATTTTCTTTATTGACTTGCAAGCAAGGCATAGCCTCTTGCTTTTACTAAATGGACGTTGATATGACATGCTGAGAAAGTATACTTATTCTAATTTAACCTAAGTACAGTCGACACTCTATATAGTGAAAGACCAAAATGTTGACCGAAATTTCACTATAGAAAGTTTTTCACTATATAAAGAAAAAATCCGTATATATTGCTATGTATGTATTTTATATTGGTAATCATTTACTTGTATTTTATAAGGTACAAGCAACAAAAAAAATTGCAAAATTGAATTATTAGAAAAGATTTTATTAAACATTTGAAAGTTTAAATAGTACATAGCATGTACAGGGCTAAATACATACATAAAGTCCGTACGTTATATCTTTACCCGTGCGTCATAGTTTTCAGGTCATATAACAGACGACTATTATATTATTTGTCTCTTTTCACCAATAAATCGTAGGTATTTGTAAAAAGAGACAAAAAATATAATAGTCGTCTGGGACTTGCCTGAAAACTATGACGCACGTGTAAAGATATAACGTACGGACTTTATGTATGTATGTACTACATACGAAATAAAAAGAATAATAATACAAAATCTGGTAATACATATGTACAGACTACGTACTAGGAAAAATAATCAGTTATTTTCTTTTGAACATTACTTTTGAAAAATAATTGTTGCTCAACAAAATTCTCGCATTTATTCAAATGGATAAAGATTTGATCAGGTACTCTCCTGGCCCCTGAGAGTAGTTCGCACAATGTCAAATGCATTTCTTATTTCATTTTCACTAAATTTAGTAGGACATTCCCGGTTTCAGTTTCTTCTTCATGATCTTCTATACTTTTTATATCGTCAATTATGTCTTGGTCAGTTGGAAGATCTGTCGTGCCAACATCATTGTCGATTTCTAAGAAATCTTCAAGTAAAAAATCTGCGTCGACGGTAGCAGTTTTTTGTAGAATACCCCATTGCCTTTTTAAGGTAGCGAGATCTATTTCGTCTTCTTCTTCCCATTCGTCAATTTTTTCAGTAAAACCTGCTTTAGAAAAGCAGTTTTTGATAGTTTTCTGAGAAACATTTTCACTCCATACTTTAGCGACTTCGGTTATACACTCTTTAAGGCAAATCAATTTTTGGACTGGAAGGTTGTTATCAATCGCATTAACAATTTTGTGAACAATTCTGTTTCGGTAATGATGTTTTATGTTTTTTATAATACCCTGGTCCATAAGTTGCAATTTGGAGGTCATGTTTGGTGGAAAAAAGATCTATTCGATATTCCTTAATTTTTTACTTACAGTAACTGGATGTGCAGGACAATTGTCTATAAACATCACAATCTTTCGCTTTTTGCTTTTCATTTTCGTGTCCAGTTCTTTGATCCATCTTTCGAAAATATCAGAAGTCATCCATGCCTTTTTATTATTGGCGTAATCTGACTCCAGAGATTTAACTCCTTTTAAACAACAGGGATTTTTGCTTTTACCTATGAGAAGTAATTTCAGTTTTTCTGAGCCATCCATGTTTGCTCCAACCATAAGTATCACCCTTTCTTTACTTGTTTTAGCACCAAAACATTTATCACTTTTAAAAGCAAAAGTTTTATTTGGCAAACATTTAAAAAACAAACCGGTTTCATCACAATTGAAAACGTTTTTTGGCTCGTACTTTTTCAATGCACTTTTTAAAACAGTTTCAGTCCAAATGTCACAGTCCTCCTGACTAACGCTTGCACTCTCGCCAGACACCGTCTTGAAAACAATTGAATTGCGA
The DNA here is from genome assembly GCA_019049505.1 of Pachyrhynchus sulphureomaculatus. Lineage (NCBI taxonomy): Eukaryota > Metazoa > Arthropoda > Insecta > Coleoptera > Curculionidae > Pachyrhynchus > Pachyrhynchus sulphureomaculatus. The sequence continues at coordinate 13,209,609 of CM032454.1, forward strand.
GTCTTCCAGGCAATCAAAAATAATTAACGCAGTTAAATTCTTTAGCAAATTGTAGAGCCTTTTGCTGTATTAAATTTCCCGATATTGGTACGTTTTGATGCGTACGGGCCACTTGAAACCATCGTAAAACTGCTTCATTTACATCCTTGTAAGTACTCACCCGTACTCGTTTTCGACTGCTTGGAACACTAGGTTTCTTCATGATACTATCGCGACTTTTTATTATCAGAGAGACGCAACTTGGAGAAACACAAAATTTTGCAGCAACATCAATTTTTTTGCAGCCTTTATCAACTTCCTCCAAAACTTTAATTTTCTCAGCTAAACTTAAACACACTCACTTGGACATCTTACTTGATTCTTAAACAAAAAGAAACTGAACCTGAATTTGCGAATTACTAGGCCTCGACTATAAAATGGGTTTTTCCCCGGGTTTCTATAAAATGGGTTATTCCCCGGGTTTCTATAAAATGGGTTATTCCCCGGGTTTCTCACAGAAATCTACCTGATTTATTGCCAACCATTAGGCGTTATAAACGCGTTAAGAACCTTTTCAAAAGAATGCGTCATAAAAATGGAATTCGTGCTAATGTTAGATAAAAATGGGAAACCCGAAATGGCCAAGATCTCAATAAATGCATAAAAATTTATACATAAAATTCCGGTAAAAATTTTATTATATAGAGTGTTACTATTTTACAGATTCACTATATGCAGGGCTTTTTACATGAAATTTCATTAAAATATTCTAGGTCTTGAAAAAATTGCACTATAAAGAGTTTTTCACTATATAGAGTTTCACTATAAACAGTGTCGACTGTATTTACAATAGTGTTCCTAGTCTAAACTTGTGTGTTTTGACATGACTGTGTCCTAACCTAATTTAATCTAGGGCCTATGCTAACGTAACTTGGTTTCCCTGTAGATAGAACTTGATTGACTCATGAAGTTTACGTGTTTATTTATTATTGGTTTATTTTCTATAAGTAAAATAATATTAGAATACCATTTTTTAAGTCTTATGAAAAAGCCATTATCTGTTAATCTTAGTTTCATGTTTGAGTTCTTGACGGATTCTTCGCCTTCTTCCTTCGAAATTTTTGCACAACTATATCGTTCTCTATAACAAATAGATGCTTTTACTGCACTCTATCGGCGACTTACCAAGTCCATTCAAGCAGAGCGGCCAGCACGGCTGGCAACTTATTTGCAGAAGCGCACCTTTCTCAAGCTTACTGCTCGAAGGCATAGATGGCGCATTGGTATAACAATTAAAAATAAACGAAAAAATCGTATTCTTAGAAGTTACCAAAGTGTTCTTCGTATTTGCTGAACCATTCCAGGTCGCGTTTCGCCGTATCACGGCTCATCAGCTGGGCTAGGTTCAGCAAATACGAGAACACACTTTTAATCCTTTATCCAAGTAACTAACGGAAAACTATAACAAATAAATGCTTTTACTGCACTCTACCGGCGACTTACTAAGTCCATTCAAGCAGAGCGGCCAGCACGGCTGGCAACTTATTTGCAGAAGCGCACCTTTGGTAACTTCTAAGAATACATTTATTTTTAATTGTTATACCAATGCGCCATCTATGCCTTCGAGCAGTAAGCTTGAGAAAGGTGCGCTTCTGCAAATAAGTTGCCAGCCGTGCTGGCCGCTCTGCTTGAATGGACTTAGTAAGTCGCCGGTAGAGTGCAGTAAAAGCATCTACTTGCTATAGTTTTCCGTTAGTTACTTGGATAAAGGACTAAAAGTGTGTTCTCGTATTTGCTGAACCTAGCCCAGCTGATGAGCCGTGATACGACGAAACGCGTCCTGGGATGGTTCAGCAAATACGCAGAACACTTTGGTAACTTCTAAGAATACGATTTTTTCGTTTATTTTTAATTGTTATACCAATGCGCCGTATATTGTTCTCTTTGAAAAGATGGAGAACGTACAGTCTGTCAAGTAAGAACGTGTCTGCGATAATTCATTTTTGGTAGATATGATTCTAGCGATTCAACAAAAAATCGTAGAGGACGACGCATTTTAACACGTAGGCTGAAAAGTTTATGGTCTAGCTTCTTAAAACACATTTTTTTTCCAAAATTCGATTTAATTATCAATATGATCTCCTTCAAGGGTGATACAATCAGTCCAACGCCTTTTTAACATCTCTATACCTTTCTTATAGAAAAATTTGTCTTTACCTTCAAAATACGCCTCAGATTCGGCGATAACTTCTTCACTGGAGCTTAAGCTCTTTCCCACGAGCATTTTTTTGAGGTATGCGAATAGATAATAGTCGCTGGGCGCCAAATCTGGAGAATACGGTAGATAGGAAAGCAATTCGAACTTCAATTCATGCAATTTTTCCATCGTAACCATTGACTTGTGACACAGTGCATTGTCTTGATGAAAGAGCACTTTTTTCTTGTTCATATGGGACCGTTTCTTTGCGATTTCTGCCTTCAAATGCACCAATAACTTTATATAATATTCGCTATTGATGGTTTTTCCTTTCTCAGCATAGTCGATGACAATTATTCCATGCGCTTCCCAAAATACAGAGGCCAAAACAGACTCTTGTATCTTTCGTAGCTTCGGACGGCTTTAACCGGCTACTGTCCACTCAGCTGACTGTCGATTTGATTTCACTGTGTAGTGGTGAATCCATGTTTCATCCATTGTCACATATCACATGAAAAATTCTTTTTATTGCGCTTAAATAGGTCCAAACAGCGCTCAGAATCATCAACACGTCATTGTTTTTGATCCATTGTGAGCAAACGAGGTATCCATTTCGAGCAGAGCTTTCTCATGCCCAAATGTTCATGTAAAATATGACCAACACGTTTTTTTTTGATATCTTTAAGGTGTCAGCTATCTCACGCAATTTCACTTTGCGGTCATCCAAAACAATTTTGTTGATTTTTTTTTATGTTGTTCAGAGCGTTCAACATCATTTGTATCTGTACGACAGCGTTTAAATTTAGTATACCAGGAAATGATGAGTGATTTTCCAGGGGCAGAGTCCCTCTAATACTTATCAAGCCATTGCTTTGCTTGAACGGCATTTTTTCCTCTCAAAAAACAGTGATTAATCAACACACGAAATTCGCTTTTTTCCATTGTTTAGAAAATATCAAAAGTTGCGTCACTAAAACCACTGTAACTTGTAAACTAATCGTCGAAATGTCATGAAATTTTGACACGTAGCGTTTGAAGATTGGTGCTTCCTAAAAATCATGTGGATTTTTTGAAAAGGGCGACATCTATGTGTCAGACCAAAAACTTTTCCGTCCACGTGTTATTTAAAAAAAAATAAATTCTTATAATTTAAAGTACAATAAAAATATATAATCGCCATTCTTTTATACTATTTATTTAATAACCTTTAAAAATACATACTTTTTATAGCACCCTGGTGTATGTAATCCTTTAATTTCCAAGAAAGAAATGCACTGATTGTATAAAAAATATATGGGGTAAAACACATGACATGGTTACATTTTTTTAAAAGGTAATTGTTTATTGTTTATCTGACTGGGATGTGTATAAGCTTGTGTAGAAGACTTCAACAGCTCTAATTATATCATTCTTATTATTTACTATTTTATTGTTTTCATCTCGTAGTTTTGTTTTACCACTAGGTAGTCGTGAACGTTATACTACAGTTTTCTTTTATAATTTCCACTATGATGTTTGATTGGAAGGTTCTTCTTTAGTATAGAAATTTAAACAATTTCATAAAATACATTTATCAAATATAAAAAACATAAGCTCAGTTATCGCTTTAAAGTAATAGTCAGAGTCCCCGTAACATTTATCAAGCCATTGCTTTGCTTGAACGGTATTTTTTCCATCAAAAAACAATGTTTAATCAACACACGAAATTCAGTTTTTTCCATTGTTTTGAAAATACCAAGTAACGTCACTAAAACCACTGTAACTTGTAAACTAATCGTCGAAATATCATGAAATTTTGACACGCATCGTTTGATGGTTGGTATTTCCTAAAAATTATATGGATACGTGTTAGTAAAAGTATCAGTCGATGCTGAACTTTCATCGACATCACGTTAAATTTAAAATGAGTCACTTGTTTGCGCGTCGGTTCGAGGCAGTCTTTCTTTGTTGCCATCAAAGAATCCTAAAATGACACATTCCGCGGCCACTAAATATATAAAAAAGTCGGTATCATTTGTGAAGAAGTGAGTACATCATTTTAACGAGACGAAAAATGTTGCCAAAGCGTGGCTGGGTAAGCGAAGCCACTCTAAAAGTCGAAAAATGTACCATGTTTTTATTTTCACAGTACCCGAAATTGACACTGAGTCAAGGAGCGGAAAAATTAAGAAAATCAGGTTTGAATGTGTCCCATGAGACCAATCTTAACTGGGCGAAAATCACGTCGCGAAGCTGCTCGCTTGGGCCCACGATAAGATATTAAAGTGGCCCTCACAATCGCCAGATGCCAACCCAATTGAAAGGGTTTGATCCCTTGTAAAGAGAAAGCTGACGAAAGACTCTGAGGACCATGACTCGCGAGATTCGAAAAATTTGGAGATCATTGTAGAAAATCTCGTCGTCAGCATGCCTCGAAGATGCCAGGCGATTATTGATGCAGGAGGCGATTGGACAACTTACTAAGATAATTGCGCCGTTGTTACCACACCAAGGCATACATCGATGGCAAAAAATGTTCTCGAAACACATTTTTTCAAGAATACGACGTTCTGGCTTGACAGACTGTATATTACGACATGGAAACAAAATTGGAAAAATTACCACTCTTATTTAATGCCTGGAAAACTAGGTTGATGTGTCGCATTGCGAAAAAGCTGTTTTTGTAGGATATTATAGTATATTAGATTTAAAATCTAACATATTCTTATTATTTATAAAACAAACTCCAAGTTCAATCATAATGATCAACTCGATCAAAGTGTTGATCGTTATTATGCACTTTAGTCTCTAAAACCACGTACTATGCGTTATATCAGAGAAATGAATTTTATTACCGTTTTTTTAGACCCTGCGTTTTTTACAATACAAATTACAAAAAGAAAAAATCTTAATAAATTGGATCTCAAAAAGCTTTCAAAGTCATTATATTAACTATTATTCGAAGCAATTAACCCGAGACTCAAAAGCGACTTGACAATTTAATCACTCTTAATTGTATAAGGAAATGTTACAAAACGGAAAACCATTTTCACTACGTACTTAGCAGGAAAATGGCAGTTAATACATTTTACCACTGCTGCGCTGCTCCTGCAGCCGTTTCTATGCACCTATTACGATTATGATGCAAAAAATTTGCAGGTAGAACAAAGGATATTAGGAAGATTACTACCTAATTCTACCTACATTTTTCAGTGGCTCTCAAGGCAAAGTAATTTTTGAATTTTCGACTAGTTTAAAATATTACAGTTTTATAAAAGTTCTGATATCTTAAATAGTTGGCAAGAAAGAAAGTTTTTTGTACTTTAAATAGTTGCATATTACTTTTTTGTAAATTAAATGGTTGAATATTACATCTTTGTACCTTAAATGGCTGAATATTACATTTTTCTACCTTAAATGGTTGGCAAAAAAGCTTCCCTCGTTTGTTGTACCTTAAATGATTGAATATCACATTTTTCTACCTTAAATGGTTGAATATTACATCTCTGTACCTTAAATGGTTGAATATTACATTTTTCTACCTTAAATGGTTGGCAAAAAAAGCTTCCCTCGTTTGTTGTACCTTAAATGATTGAATATCACATTTTTCTACCTTAAATGGTTGAATATTACATTTTTCTACCTTAAATGGTAGGCAAAAAAAAGCTTCCCTCGTTTGTTGTACCTTAAATGATTGAATATCACATTTTTCTACCTTAAATGGTTGAATATTACATCTTTGTACCTTAAATGGTTGAATATTACATTTTTCTACCTTAAATGGTTGGCAAAAAAAGCTTCCCCCCCCCCGTTTGTTGTACCTTAAATGATTGAATATCACATTTTTCTACCTTAAATGGTTGAATATTACATCTTTGTACCTTAAATAGTTGAATATTACATTTTTCTACCTTAAATGGTTGAATATTACATCTTTGTACCTTAAATGGTTGAATATTACATTTTTCTACCTTAAATGGTTGGCAAAAAAAGCTTCCCTCGTTTGTTGTACCTTAAATGATTGAATATCTCATTTTTCTACCTTAAATGGTTGAATATTACATCTTCGTACCTTAAATGATTTATTATTACATTTAATCGATATTCCCAAATAAAATTTCGGAATATAGTTTGTTACTTGATTGGTCACTACTACATAAAGTCGAGAAATTTGCACATGCAAAATGACCAACAAAGAACCCATGAATGCTATATTCCATGCCTTTCCTCCTACGACTATAGTTTCTGAGCCTGTACTCTTCATCAGGTAGGCTTTAGGCAACGGTATCGATCGTGAAGATCCGAGTACCGTGGAGAGTCAAGTTGGAATGACTCTCGCTGGCTTATAGCAATCATGGTACCTTAAATAAACGAAATACTACTCGTTGGGCAAGATACAGACTCTTGCGCCATCTGTTGAGATTTTCGAACTTCGAGAAACTGCTCAACTATATAAACCTAACATTGTTAGGAAGGGTAAACTAAACCGATATTCATTCATGAGTTCTTTGTTGGTCATATTGCATGTGCAAATTTCTTGACTCAATGGTTGAATATTACAATTTTCTACTTTAAATGGTTGAATTTTACATTCTTGTACCTTAAATGGTTGAATTTTGTACCTTAAATGGTGGAATATTACATTTTTGTACATTTACTGATTGAATATTATATTTTTGTACCTTAAGTGGCTAAGTTTTGTACCTTCAATGATGGAGTATTACATTTTTGTAGTTTAAATGGTTGAACATTATATCTTTCTACCTTTAAAAGTTGAATATTATATTTTTCTATCCTGAATGGTTGAATATTTACAAATACTGTTTTGTGCGAGGACCCACAATAACAGGATGGCCGTGTTGGAGTAGCTAGATTATACTTTACGTACATTTAATTATATTGGAGACACTGTTTGTTTACCTTCTGGAATGCCGGACCATCATCATAACTTAATATTGTTATCATACAGTCCAATATTACTGAAGGATATTTATGTAACCTATTTTGTTAGTGTGGTACGCATATTTTTGTTGAGAGGGCTAGAAGAAATATAACCGGTCAAGTTCAAGTTGAACTTGCACAATTAGTATTCCGTACGTTGATTGCTTTTAAAATAAAAAATGTTGTTACGGTGGTATAAAATGATCAGTGACTTCACAAAACACACCCCAAATGAGTTTTCAACAAATTTTGTTTCCAATCTTTACTGAAAATTGATGACCTTGAAATTTTGTTTTTTTTATATACCAGATAAATTATTAAAGGTAATGCACTCGTGATAATTTTCATTCAATCTACAACCCCTGGAGAATATTCCAGAGTTTTTTCAAAATTTTTTGATCAGTACTTTTCGAGATAAGGTGGGGGGGGACAGCGATTTTTCGCGATTTTTTAAAAATAATACAAAGAAAAGTGTGCGCAAGTATTACATTATATATATATATATATATATATATATATATATATATATATATATATATATATATATATATACTCGCCTTTTCACAAGCTTTCATTTGACACCACACTCGATGACCTACTAAAAAAAATTTTTTTTCACTTCCGTTTTCACCCCCCAAACTGAACCCTTAAGTCAAAATTTGACTTTCAAAACTACACGGCTTTGATGAGGCCATCAATTCCTATATTATTACCAAATTACAACTCTCTATTACAAATAGTTTCGGAGAAAATCGGGTGTGACAGACGGACAGACAGACACCGAAGAGATCTTATAAGTGTTCCGTACTTGTTTAATTTTAAATGAAAGTTGATATATATATATATATATATATATATATATATATATATATATATATATATATATATATATATATATATAATATATATATATAAATATATATATATATATATATATATATATATATATATATATATATATATATATATATATATATATATATATATATATATATACATATTGGCGAATCTTGAAGAAATCGTTTAAATAAAATATTTTGCGAAGAATTTTTCAAGCTAACTAAGTGTATTTTTATCTCTTGGTTAAGTTGTGGTTAATTTATATTTGATAGTAGAATGACGTTGACATTTTGTTTGATTGTTATGAAATTGGACTGCCGTTAGCAAAATGACAAGAAAGCATAACAAAAAAATCCTTTATAAATTAAAATCACCTTAGAACCACACAATTCTTCGTACCATACTAACTAAATGGCGTAAAAGTATATTATACTTCCCAGAGAGGATTATGTCGAGGTTTTCTCATATTTTTTTCTGATGAATAAATACAATAAAGTGCTCCCACTATAAGTAATTTTTGAATACACCACTTGGCAGTAAGTACTTTAATGTTATGAATAAAATTAGGGTTGTTCTTTACTTTTAATCTCAAAAATACTGATAATCTACTATAATTGTAGCCCTGATGAAAAAAATGAAATATTTTAAAGCTTGGCATAGCTAAAAAGGTGTCAAAAACTTGTTAGTGCTTTTCTAAAGACCGCTTACCCCAAGAACAAAACACTAATATTTAACTAGTTGGTCAAGACTCCCCTCCTCATATACGAGGCTGGTTTGAAAAGTCCGTGCAAAGTCCGAGAGATAGCACCACCGGCGCGTATCGAGGTCATGTTTAGTTAGTAGCATCTCTTGAATGAACGCACACCAAGTTTCAGCCATATTGGTCTATTTCTTTGTGTTTGGCATTCGTGTGAATCAAGGAAGTCGAGTGATTTTCAAGAAATGGACGAAAAAGAATTTCGTGTGGTGATTAAACATTACTTTATAAAAGGCAAAATGCCTCAGGAGACTAAAGAGAAGCTTGATAAACATTATGGTGACTCTGCACCTTCGATTAGAACAGTTTATAAGTGGTTTCAAAATTTTCGGACTGGCCATATGGGCACAAGTGACGCTGAACGTTCTGGACGGCCTGTGGAGGTTACGACTCCAGAAATCATTGATCAAATCAATGATATGGTGATGGATGACAGAAGAGTTAAGGTACGTGAGATTGCTAGTGCTGTGGGCATCTCGACTGAACGGGTACATAATATTTTGCATAAACATTTGCACATGAGAAAGCTATCCGCAAGATGGGTGCCGCGATTGCTCACGCTTGACCAAAAACGAAATCGTGTGAAGTGTTGCAAGGATGGTTTGCAGCTGTTCCAGAAGAATCCGGAGGACTTTAAGCATCGTTTCGTCACTGTGGATGAAACATGGATACATTACTATACTCCTGAGACCAAACAACAATCTAAACAATGGGTTACCAAGGGGGAATCTGCACCAAAAAAGGCGAAGACCGTTCCTTCGGCCGGAAAGGTTATGGCGACTGTCTTTTGGGATTCGCAAGCGATAATCCTCATCGACTATCTGGAAAAGGGTAAAACTATTACAGGTGAATATTATTCATCGTTATTGGACCGTTTGAAAACCGAGCTGCAAGAAAAAACGCCCGCGATTGGCCCACAAGAAAGTCCTTTTCCATCACGACAACGCACCAGCACACACCTCAGCAGTTGTGGTCGCAAAATTAATGGAAATAGGATTCCAACTCGTTTCACATCCCCCCTATTCTCCAGACTGGGCTCCCTCGGACTACTATTTGTTCCCCAATTTGAAGAAATGGCTGGCGGGACAAAGATTTTATTCAAACGAGGAGGTGATTGCAGACACTAATGGATATTTTGCAGACTTGGACAAATCCTATTATTCGGAAGGGATCAACAAACTAGAACATCGTTGGACGAAGTGTATAAGCCTAAAAGGAGACTATGTCGAAAAATAAAAAAGGTTTACCCCAAACACATAAGTAGTTTTTATTTTTGCACGGACTTTTCAAACCAGCCTCGTATATATATATATATATATATATATATATATATATATATATATATATATATATGCATAAATTTGTTTTTCTATCTCAAGAAAAGCCAGAAAGAATAATTATATTACTATGAAATCCATACAAAATTTATCGGTCCGACTTAATCTCCCTCTTCTCTGTAAAAAAACCATAAGCTTCATCTTTTGATTAAGTATTACATATGTATCAAGTTTTAAATTCACGTCTTATTTCATTCGAGAGTTATCGTGCGAACAGACCTACGGCAGATCGGCAGACTGACAAACAGACAGATAAACTAAAGGAAATAGGTAACTATGTTTTTCGTAATCTAGGAATCCTAAAATGTGTAGAAAAGTAAAAATTTCGGAATGTGATTTTTTCACGAACACAATATTTCCCTTTTGGCAAGGAAAGCAAAAAATGATTCATATTCACACAAATTATTTGCATTACGGCTCTGGCATCGTGTTCCTATAATCTACGTGGAACAAATTTATTTAGTGCACTATTTTAATTTTGTCTCTCTAGTGATAATGCCACTAGAGCGACTCGGGTCGCTTTTAGCATGTTGCCCACGTAGAACGTTGCGTCAATAAAATGAAATTTTTGAAACAAAATTGAAGTGGAGTTATTTATGGAGATGGCCCCCAGAGTGACTTTAAATCAGGTGTGAAATTAAACTGAAATTTTAACACTCGCTTTATAGCCTTGCATATGAGCTCCCATTTATGTTCCTCTCAGCTTGGAAAGATTTTGGCATTATATTCCTATTTCAAGAGTGTGAAACACTTAATGGGTAAATCGTAAAAACCCTTGACCTGTAACTATTTATGAGCATAGAATGGATTTATGTACGGCCATTAAGTTACGTCTATAGTTAGAAAACTATTTTCAGTTTAATTTCCTGCAGTCAGCAATGTTGACTTATTACTTTTATTCAAGATTTAATATCTGTTTCGAATTGTTGTTGTTTCAAGAATACTTGTGAAAATGTTTCTGGAAACTATTACTATTACATGCTATACCTTAAAGAAAACTTTTTCACCTATGAACCTCTGAATATATACATGAAAGTATATTGTCTATCGTTACACAACGTTTCTATCAGATACTGTCTTCAATCGTTATCAGATAGAAATAAATAAAACATATTACACTAAGGACCTTTACATTGAAAATTAACTACTGATGCGCCTATGGCGGATTTTTAGTACCAGAAGTAGCCAAAAATTAGTAATTCGATGCGTGAACAAAACTGGAATATTTTTTAATCTCCATGTTGCCTCTGAAAAGTTTCTCTTTTTAGTATTCCGTACGGAACAATTATAAGATCACTTCGGTATCTGTCCGTCTGTTACACTCGATTTTCTCCGAAACTATTTGACATAAAAAGTTGAAATTTGGCATTAATATAGGAATTGATATCCCCATCAGAGCTCTGTAATCATTAAAGTTAAATTTTGACTTAAAGGGTTAGTTTTGGGGGGCGAAATCGAAAGTAAAAAAAAAAAAATTACCCAGGTCATCGAGTGGAGTCTCACATGAAAACTTGTAAAAAACGAGTTCAAAAATTTTTAATGTAATACTTGCTCACACTTTTCTTCATATTATTTTTTTAAAATTGACAAAAATCACTGTCCTCCCCTTCCTCTAATTTTGAAAAAATTCTGGAATATTCTCGTCATTTAATTGAAAGAAAATTATCACGAGTGCATTACCTTTAATAATTTATCTGGTATATTTAAAAAAAAACAAAAATCTCAAGGTCATCAGTTTTCAACGAAGACCGAAAACAAACTTTGCTGAAAACTGATTTGTGGTGTGTTTTGTGAAGTCGTTGATCATTTTATGCCTCCATAACAAAATTTTTTATTTTTTTATATTTTAAATATATATATATATATATATATATATATATATATATATATATATATATATATATATATATATATATATATATGTGGGTCATTCCATGCCAAATCGACCACTTTTGACCCTTTCGATTTGGCTGAAAGTTTTTTATCTTTTTCTACCCTATAAAAAACGGTTCTCAGTTGCCATAACTTTGTCACAAATTGGCCGATCAAGACTTTTTTTTTCAAAATTTTCGTAATTAAATGTACTTTTAAAAAAAATACAAAAAATTTTTAGATAATAAAATCTATGAAATTTTTGCCTCTTTTGAGAAAAACCGTCAATTTTTTGAAGTTCGCCATTTT
>CM032454.1:13226819-13328456 GCA_019049505.1 Pachyrhynchus sulphureomaculatus
CATTTGAAAGACCTTAAAACCGGTAAGGAAATTCGGATCCAAAACAACCAAGAATTTTGGGTAAAAAGGGAGGCAAGAGATCTAGCAAAAGAGAAAAAGAGAAGGGAAAATAGTATATTATATTAACTTATTAATTAATTTATTTTATTTATTTATTTAATTTGTTGATTTAATTATTGAAAAATTAATTGAAAAAGGAGGTTTATTACCAAAGGGTGTATTTAAAGCATGAAAATTTAAAGAGGGAGGAAAGGGGAAATCACTAGACATTGGCAATGATAGAAAAACGACCGTGTTTGAATGATCAATCGAGGCAAGTGAGGGGAACAGTTCCTAAGAACCCAGGACCAAAGGACCTACAACGACAGGAAAAAGGGAAAGAGAAATAGAGTATTGAGAGTTAACCTATTAAGATAACGGACTATTATTTTGGAGATGAAATATCATGAATCGAATGACGACAGGGAGTTGTCGCATGGCATAGAAGTATCACAAGAAAGGAGAAAATATATTTTATTTATTGAACATTCATCACGCCCGCCCTTTGCCGAGTTCCCCAACAAATTTTATATTTAAGTATATATATATATATATATATATATATATATATATATATATATATATATATATATATATATATATATATATATACTACAGCCATAGAGAAGAACGGGGAGCTAGAAAATTCATCAAGATAAGATAGATTAAGATAGATCGGATGTTAAAGTTAGCTTGTTGTAACAAACTTTTGCAGTTTGTAAATAATATAGTAGAGTATGATGAAAGAAATTTCATCATACTCTCCATTAATAACTTAATATTTTATGTTCATACAATACTACGGGGGATGCTTGACGGAAACTGAACTTCGGATATTCTGCTTTTTCTAGAAACCTCATCTTGAACCAATTTCTAAGCGTATGACGTTCAGAAGGAGTACAGGCCCGATTAAAGATGTACTTTGGAACCATCTCCCTAAAGCAACGTGGTATCACGTGAAAACAAAAAAATTAAAGAAATGTTCTTACTGAATACCTTCGTCAAATTCTTTTTGTGGAGTCAGAAATAGGGTGGTGTTGTTTTAATTATTTCCAACTTTAGCAGACATAGTATATAGTGGAAAATATCAGAATTCAGTTCTAGATATCTTCGAAGCAAAACATTTTTGTATCTGTCATTTATAATATGGACTGGTGACACTTGAGTTATTCTTTAGTGTACACCGTTTGTCCAAAAAGTTCCCGGACTATCTTAATAACAAAGAGGAAAAATTAAAAGTGAACATTTTAAAAAATCTTCTTTTGAGATTATGTTTAACTCGTAACTCACATCATTATAGCGTTGATCCTTCATGTGGAGCTTGATTTTTGAGAATAAAAAAAGTCACTAGGGGCTAAGCCAGGCGAATAAGGAGGGTGGTGGAGTGTGGACACACAAAAACTACACCATAATCCCAGCCGTGTGAGCGGTCGCGTTGTCATGAAGCAAGAAAAAAATCCCTTGTGTTTTATCGTTCCGGCCGAACCTACTGAACACTCTTGCAAAGTCTCTCCGTGGTACCCACGTAGTACTTGGCGTTCACTGTAGTGCTTTCGAGACAAATGCTTTGTGGATAATTCAGTGAGTGTCACAAAAAACTCGACGAGTATTGTTTTTGACTCGCACTTTCTTCGGTCTCGGTGAACCACTACCTACCCATTGTGCACTTTGCCATTTTATGGTTGGCTCGTATTGGTAACACCACGTCTCATCGCTCATCACTATTTCCTCAGAAAAGCATTGTCGGCATTTTTCACTTCGATGAAGTTTCGGCTGGCGTCCACCCGTTGCTGTTTTTGTTCTGGTGTCAGGCTGTGGGGAACAAACTTTGCACACACTTTCTTCTTGTCTATAACATTCCGGACAATGTCTTGCATACTTGATTTAGAGATGTTAAGCTTCCCTGCCATCATCATCATCATATAACGGATTCCAGTACATCTATAGCCGTCTATCCGTTCCCAAACGCCAAGTTTCTCTATCCGCGGTCTTATCGTCTGTCAAACCTCTGGAGTTCATGACTTGACGTATTCCTTCATTCCATGATCGTCTTGGTCTACCGCGTTTTCTGTTCCCTGGTGCTGTCCATTTTAATAATTTATATGGCCATCTGGTTTCATCCACTCTCATGAGGTGGCCAAACCATTTTAAATCTCTAATCTCTATCCTGTCTGTTATTGTTTCTTGTGCTTCCATTGTTCTTCTTATTTCTTCGTTACGCACTCTTTCTATTCTTGATACCCCCATACTTTTTGTAAGGTAGTCCATTTCGAGGGTATTCACTCTGCGTTTCATTTCTGCATTTAAACTCCAGATCTCGCATCCATATAATGGAATGGATTCTACGATGGATTTTCCAATGTATTTTTTTTGTATTTTTTGAAATTGAAAATTTTTACTCCACCATATACTGTTTAAGGTACCTAAAGCTTTCCTTTCTTGTTCTATTCTATGTTTAATATTTTTGGTAGTTATGCCATCAGTGGTTGTTACCGATGTTTCTAGATATTTGTAGTCTTCTATCTGTTCGATTTCATCTTGATTAGTAAGGACACCCAAATATGCAAAGCACATATATTGCATATTTTGCATATTATATGCATTTTTCTAAATATTTGCATAAATGCTTTAAAAATAGCATATATATGCATATTTGAAGGAATTTATAATAATGTAGGTCTTTGGCAGGCATTTTCATTCATTTTTCGGAATAAGAGTCAATGTTTAGGCCGCCGCCGCCGCGCCGGTGGTTTTCCCCAAATAAATTTTATTATTTTATGGTTAGTAAAAACCAGTCAGTAAACCCCAGACGGCCATCAGAGCATACTTGTATTATTAATTTATTAGATTTCATTTTTGGTTGTGCTTTTAAAGTGGTTACGTTGATTTGTGCTTTTTATCTTGTGAGTCGTATTTTACTACAGTGAAATGCCCAAAGCCAGTAGCGTGTCAGTGTGGATTAAACCATACAAAGAACTAAGAATAGATATGGGAAAAATCTACTGTTCTGTATGTGTTAAAATTGTAAGTATAATTTTTGAATATCTATTGAATATACAGGGTATTTCATTTTCGTTTAATATTTAAACGTAACGAAATTTTTGTCAGGACTTTGCCGTTGATGCTATTTTCAATGTTATTTAAGTTATTTTTGTTCCATTTAACGAACATAATTTCTATTTAACGAAACCACGAAATAGAAATACATGCGTAAACGTATGTATTTCTATTAACGTATTATTTTTTTTACTGCATATTTACAACATGTATGTGCATATTTTGAGAAAATTATTTGCATATTTATGCGCATATTTTAAAGTTTTTCACTTGCGTATTTGGGTTTCCTTATTGATTAGTATTACTCAGTATATATTACCACTACACCAAACACTTGATTTTTGCGCTCAACGCGCGTTTCGCTAACCATGTTAGCTTCATCAGGAGTGATGATTGATTAGTGAGTCAATTGAGTCAATCATCGCCCCTGATGAAGCTAACATGGTTAGCGAAACACGCGTCTAGTGCAAAAATAAAGTGTTTGGTGTAGTGATGACATATACTGAGTAGTGTCATTATGCCAAAGATTCCACATTCCCAACTTAATTGATTAGTATATTGAATTTTGTCGACGAATTCATTGCCACATATTCGGTTTTTTTTTATGTTAATTTTTAGACCACTCAGTTCCTAGCAGTCGTATAGTTTCCTAAGCATATATTCTAGGTCAAAAGCATCTTGTGCAAATATGATTTGGTCGTCCGCAAAATTCAAAGTGTATAAGTGGCACTCTCCTATTGGTATTCCTATTCCTTTACTTTTTCTTTTCCACTCGTGTAATATGCCTCCTAAGAATATATTGAGTAGTGTTGGAGATAAGGGGCATCCTTGTCTTAAGCCCTTCGTTGTTTCTATTGCCTTGGATAATTGTGAGCCTTGTTTTATATAGGTTTTATTCTTATAGTACATTGTTTATGGTGTTACACTTTATTCCCAGTGTTTTCAGTTTTTTCCATAGTTCAATTCGAGGTACTGAATTGAACTATTTTCTTTTTTTTGCCAAATCAATAAATCCTAAATGTGTTTTTAGCCCCCTTTAGTTTTTTTTTTTCGAGAAGTTGTTGTACTGTAAATAGATTATCTAGACATGATCTGCCTGCTGTGAAGCTCTGCCATTAATCTACATAAAATATGTGGGTTACTTTGCAGAAGATGACTAATTTTCACGTTTGCGTCGGCCGAACTTGCGCTGAGACGCCCTGATCTTACATGTTCCTCGAGCGACTTCCGTCTTTCCACAAACACTCGTGAACGCGATAAGATATCATCACCGTATGCTTTTTTCAAATATTCAAACGACTTCGTAGCTGTTTTACACATTATCAAATGAAATTTGATACTTCTCGCTGCTCCACCACCCTTTTGTGACACAACGACTACGGTACATACAGTTTGCACGTCTAGTACTCAGCACTGCCTGACCACAACTAGTTCAGTGAATGCAAATGAGTTGTTTACAGATATGAGCTCAAGCTTTTACTGTTGTCTACGAGATGACGCCGCTTAAAGACCGGGAAAAAATCAGTCCGGCAACTTTTTGAACAGACGATGTAAGTAAATGAAATTTATTATTCGTGGCGGAACTGTAAATTTACGAGGCAAGTGCTGAGTAAATCACTTCATTAATTTTCATGAAAATGCATGCGTAAATAGGTGAAAATAAATACTTTCTTAGTTTCAAAATAGTAGTAAAATCACTGAAATAAGTTTTTTACATGATTTTTGATGGCTTCTATGTGGATGTATGCAGAATTTAGAGAATCAACTAATACATTTATGTGATTTCTAGAAGTATTTTAGAAAATAATGAGAAAATCTTAGTTAGGATATTTAAAACTCAACAGTCAAAACCTAAATGTTTGCTTTCTATGCTGTGAAAATTTACTGCTAAGATTTATCAGCTTTATGTCAAGCCTGTTATATGTACAATATTAACTACATTTACTCAGCAGTTCCGCTCTAAGAATTTCAACGAACTAGCGGTTTTAACTTATAAATTCAAAGTGACTTTTACGTCTTTTCACGCCTCATCCAATATGATTTAAAAAGGATACACAATATAATGTTTATTTTTAATGCAGCTTAATTTATCTTTTGCTAATAAGATACGCAATGACTGTACATTTTTCAGCATCTATTCTTAACCAATGCAGACGTATCGCTTTTGTCTGTCTAGACGGAAAATAAATAAACAAGCTATTTAAATTAGAGGTATTTGGACGAGGTACACCAATATTGGTCATAATTTACCATAATGATACAATACAATAATCTAGTGTTATATTTTATTTTAATTTAACATTAGTTGTACGTGTAATTCGGCGATTTTGAACTTTAAAATAATTTTGGGAGTGTTTTTTTAGTAGCAGATTCGTAAGGCACAGTAGATATTACGATGTTTGTTTTAACTGTAGAACTCTAATGCCGTGTGCTATATGAGCAGAGCAGAGTGATAGTTTATATGAATACAATAACACAGCCCCACAAAAAAAAAGTGGGGTATACTTTTGATGCGATATATCAGATCCGTAGTATTTTTGCCCACTGATCACGAATCTGACGTCAGAATATCGCCATCACATCTCAATTTTTTTCTAACCTCAAAAAATAGGTAAAAATTAGTAAAAATTAAGAAAAATATACTCCTAAAAAATTTCATGAATCCAGAGATGTATTAATATGTATTCGGACACGCTAAGCTAATATTCATCGGTTGGATTGAGCCATACAGTTCTGTTTTCTTTCTAACCTCAATAAATCAGACAGATATAGTGCTTCTCGAATGCAAAAACGAATTCAAATTAAAATTCAACCGATCCTTACCAAATTTGGTACACGGGGATTTTTTGGGTCGCTGATCACGAATCTGAGGTTGGATTTGCAAAATTCAAGATGGCAGATGTTTTCGCGCCATTTTGAACGCCGAGAAAATTCATCGGTCGATTTTTATTCTTCTACCTGCATCCAGGGCACCTCCACGTGGTGACGGTGGGCAACGGTGTTACTCCACTAGCCGGCAGAGTCCCTGGATAACGGCTTAGATGCCGTCATGGCAGGTAGAAGAAAGAGAATTACGATGCAGGGACTCGGAAACCCAGTATCGGCTGGGAAAGCGGGCCTGCAGCCGTCGTCATCCAGCGACCGTAGCTCTTCATGTGTGGGTGACTTGGCTCATGTAGAGTATAATGCTACAAGAAAACGGTCTCACGGTACAAGGACTTTTCATAAGTGCGATAAAAACAGTGATTCATTTTGTTATATTTGCTGTCAACACGTATTGAGTAAAATGGGGTTACCGATAACGGATAAGAGTAAAACCTTATATAAGGATTGTTTTAACATTGAAATACAGCACCAGGATACAGATTGGGTTCCCCACATCATTTGCAGTTCTTGCAAAATAATGTTGTACATCAATAAGTAGGCGATTAAATATTCCAGACCAGCAATATGGAATAGACCATACAGTGAAAATGATTGCTACTTTTGTATGAATGTTGTATCTAGGCATAACCGAAAAAATAAAAGCACTATTACTTATAACGATGTTTCGACGACAGTAACAAGACCAACTAAACTAATTCCGCCTCCTGAACCACTTGATGCTGATGTTATGGAAACAAATGATTTCACCTTATCAGTTCATGCCGAAAACATTGAGACTGTCGAAAAAGATTCAAACACTGTTACTAATGAATGTTCTAGTGACAACCTATCATATACTAGTGACACAGATAAAGAATTTCTACCATACAACCGTAAACCAGAACCAATACTCGTATCACAGTCAGAACTTAGTGATCTATTCAGAGATTTAGGCTTATCCAAAGATGGTTCAGAGCATCTTGCTTCCTTTTTAAAGAAAAGACATTTACTTAAGCCAGAAGCTACGATTTCTTATTATAGAAACAGAGATGAAGAATTTCGAAAATATTTCACAATGGACTATGGAATTGTCACTTTCATATTTTTCCCATGTAAAAGGTCTAATGGATGAATTTCAAAATAACTCATACGATCCTGAAGAATGGAGACTGTTCATTGATTCTTCTAAACGGAGCATTAAGGCAGTTTTGCTGCATAATACCAACGTTTACGCTCCCATTCCGAAAAAATGAAGCAGCTTTTGATAAAAATAAAATATGCTGATCATAACTGGAAAATTTGTGGAGATCTGAAAATTGTAACAATATTGCTTGGTCAACAGTCAGGGTTTACACTTTATCCCTGTTATAAATGTCTGTGGAATAGCAGAGACAGGGAACGTCATTATAAGAAAAAAATTTGGCCAACAAGAGAATCGTTCACTCCTGGTGAAAATAATGTATTGTTTCCACCATTGGTAGATCCAGGAAAAGTTCTTATTCCCCCGCTTCACATTAAGCTTGGACTTATGAAGCAATTCACTAGAGCATTAGATACAAAGGGCCCATGTTTCAAATATTTGCATAAAAAATTTCCGAAATTTTCTGAAGCTAAAATTAAGGCAGGCGTATTTGACGGGCCACAAATAAGAAAATTGTTTCAAGATTCATTATTTGTTACTAAAATGAATAAAGTTGAAAAAGCTGCTTGGCTTAGTTTTAAAGAAGTCGCAACAAACTTTTTGGGCAATAATAAAAGTCCTAAGTACAAAGAAATAGTCGAGAAAATGGTAAAAAATTTTCAAACATTAGGTTGCTTAATGAATCTAAAATTACATTTCCTGGACTCCCACATCGATGATTTCCCAGATAATCTTGGTGACTACAGTGAGGAGCAAGGGGAACATTTTCACCAAGATCTGAAAATCATAGAAAATCGGTATCAGGGACGATGGGATGACCATATGCTAGCGGACTATTGCTGGTCGCTAAAAAGAGAAACAAGTCCTCAAAAGCGTTTGGGCAGAAAGCCTTTGAATAGGTCATTCGCGGAAAAAAGAACAAGATACAGCCAAAAAAAGGAAAGTTAGGCGCGGGTCTAACCTTCGCAATTCTAGGGCTTAAGGGTCTACATTTGAGAGTGTATGGTTTAAAAGTCCTGGTTTTGAGTTTATTGAGTCTCATTTTTAAAGTTACAGGGTTATTGAGGTCTATTTTTTGAGGTTACAGGGTGTGGGAGTCTAAGGTTTCAGGGTTTAGGGTTTAAGAGTATCAGGTTTGAGGATTCCTCAAGTGTATACCAAATTTGGTAGGAATCGGTTGGTTTTCAAAAATTTTGTCCGTCATCTTGGATCCGCCATTTTGAATTTTGCAAATCCGACCTCAGATTCATGATCAGCAACCCAAAAAACCCCCGTGTACCAAATTTGGTAAGAATCAGTTGAATTTTAATTTGAATTCGTTTTTGCATTCGAGAAGCACTATATCTGTCTGATTTATTGAGGTTAGAAAGAAAACAGAACTGTATGGCTTAATCCAACCGATGAATATTAGCTTAGCGTGTCCGAATACATATTAATACATCTTTGGATTCATGAAAAAGCTTGAATCAATTTTTTAGGAGTATATTTTTCTTAATTTTTACTAATTTTTACCCATTTTTTGAGGTTAGAAAAAATTGAGATGTGATGGCGATATTCTGACGTCAGATTCGTGATCAGCGGGCAAAATTACTACGGATCTGATATATCGCATCAAAAGTATACCCCACTTTTTTTTTTGTGGGGCTGTGTAATTAATAATTGTGTGTGTGTGTGTATTTTGGTCCTGACTATAACCAACTGGCCAACTTTTATATATATTTTTTTAATAAAATAAAAAAATCGACTCTTCCCCCATTTTATACAAATGTCTCTCATTTAACTGTTTTTTTTTTTAAAAAAAAACCTTTATTCTAGAGTCCATAATATGACGATAATTTTATAGATACCAGTGTTATTTAAACTTAATAGATGTTGCAGATTACTCGGCAATTGTTTATGTGATTTTTCTGAAGAAATGGAGCCAAACATGTGTGACATAACATCTTCCGTTGATCTTTATGTAGGAAAGCTATAATGTTGTTTGGTAAACATGTTGAATTCTTCCAGTGAACTAAAAATATGCTGCTTTTTCATAACATTCGATGTTAATCAAAGCAGTACAACTGGTTGGTCGATATTTAGCAAAGTCTTCTGGCCATTTTTGGGTGTCGGCTAAACTCTAGTGCATTTCCAGCAGAAAACAAATATCTTCTTTTTATAGAATGGGTTCGAAAATGTCTACAGAAAACGGATTTAAATTTACTCGTGCATTTTTTGACTGCCCCAGAAGTATTCACTCATGCTAAAAGATATTTTGTTGTCTAGCTTCATTAAAATACGTTTTATGACACGCTGTCTTCAAACAATATTGAAAATTATGGGTGGTGTTATTTCCTAGAAATCCATAATAGAGTATAAAGTAAAGAGTTCATCTAACAAGTTGGCTTCCTCAGGTGTTTTTGTGTAATAGTATTATCTGGCCGTGTAAGTGGTGATGTAATAGACTTAATAAAATTTTGGCTAATGACCTTAACGACCTCCAAGAGGAGCAGACGAGAAGTTTGATTTTAAGTCTTTGATGGTTTGCTTCCTTGGTTTCGGTAATACAGGTACACAGAATAAAAAAAAAAATCTGTCGTGTTTGTTTTCTTAAGTATTTTTTATGCTGAATCCAAAAAAATCCTAAAAAAAATGACATTCACACTTAAAGTTGCCAAAAATCCATTTTAATAAATAAAAGGTAAAATTGTACAATCATTAATCTATGAAATAAAACTATTATTTAGGATATCTTTAAATGTTCTGAATCTACGTTTATCATAAAAACTTTAAAATATCAGGTTTTAATGTTCATATTTAACAAAAAACAAACACACACCACTTTTAACCAAGCTACGTAACAAAATGATACTTAAAATAAATATATGCAGCCGCTAAATTAAAAAATTGTTTTTAATTTTTATTAATATTGATTAAAAGTATTATTTCCAATTTCTTTGAAGTTCTCAATCGTTAGTTAACATCAAAAAATAAAATTTTATGTTCAGTTTCAACAAAAAACTGGCTTTTAACACTTACAAGGGTGTTATATGGTTGGTAAAATGCTTTTCAACTAAATAAATGCAACAGCTAAGTTAAGTTTCAAATTCGAATTTAATATCAAAACATGAGGAATAGTGTTTAGTGTTATGAATATTATCCGTTTACTATTTAGGGAAAAATGCAGTCTAATGTATATTCCTTGACAGTTTTGAAAGTCAAAAAGTCATATGGAGGAATGTGAGTGGATGAGTGAGGTAGTAAGTGAGTGAGCGGGCGACTGAGTAAATGAGTGAGTGAAATAGTAAGTGAGTGAGCGAGCGAGCGAGTGTATAAGTGATTGAACGAGCGAGTGTTCTGTTCAATATTAATAAAAATTAAAAACAATTTTTTAATTTAGCGGTTGCACAGATTTATTTTAAACAGCATTTTGCTACGTACGTAGCTTAGTTAAAGGTGGTATATGCGTGTTTTTTGTTAAACATGAACACTAAAACTTAATATTTTTAAGTTTTTATTATAAATGTAGATTACGAACATTTAAAGATGTCCGAAATAATAGTTTTATAGAATGGTACAGTTTTACATTTTATTTATTAAAATGGATTTTTGGCAACTTTAAGTGTGTTTTCTGAAAAGACCTCAAGGTGGCTGTCTTTTTTTATGATGTCTTTTGGATTCAGCATAAAAAAATACTGAAGAAAACACGTGTCTCACTTAAAACAGAAAATTTTCGATCGAACCAAAAAAAAAAATTGGAAGACCATTTCTATGGGAAACTAGCATGCCAAATAATACGTACTGAAGATTTTTGTTGTGCACTCCATTATGCAATAATGTTAAAAGTAACCAGAGGCATAGGGAGCCCGGATTAGTACACAAGCATATGTAAGTAAATATCTCTACATTTTATAGTCAACTTGTATAATTAAAAATTAGATAACAATATTAAATATATGCATATATACGCATAAATAATATAGTGTAACATCTTGTATATTAGATTTGTTCCTAAATATACGAGGCTGGTTTGAAAAGTCCGTGCAAAAATAAAAACTACTTATGTGTTTGGGGTAAACCTTTTTTATTTTTCGACATAGTCTCCTTTTAGGCTTAAACACTTCGTCCAACGATGTTCTAGTTTGTTGATCCCTTCCGAATAATAGGATTTGTCCAAGTCTGCAAAATATCCATTAGTGTCTGCAATCACCTCCTCGTTTGAATAAAATTTTTGTCCCGCCAGCCATTTCTTCAAATTGGGGAACAAATAGTAGTCCGAGGGAGCCAAGTCTGGAGAATAGGGGAGATGTGTAACGAGTCGGAATCCTATTTCCATTAATTTTGCGACCGCAACTGCTGAGGTGTGTGCTGGTGCGTTGTCGTGATGGAAAAGGACTTTCTTGTGGGCCAATCGCGGGCGTTTTTTCTTGCAGCTCGGTTTTCAAACGGTCCAATAACGATGAATAATATTCACCTGTAATAGTTTTACCCTTTTCCAGAGAGTCGATGAGGATTATCCCTTGCGAATCCCAAAAGATAGTCGCCATAACCTTTCCGGCCGAAGGAACGGTCTTCGCCTTTTTTGGTGCAGATTCCCCCTTGGTAACCCATTGTTTAGATTATTGTTTGGTCTCAGGAGTATAGTAATGTATCCATGTTTCATCCACAGTGACGAAACGACGCTTAAAGTCCTCCAGATCCTTCTGGAACAGCTGCAAACCATCCTTGCAACACTTCACACGATTCCGTTTTTGGTCAAGCGTGAGCAATCGCGGCACCCATCTTGCGGATAGCTTTCTCATGTACAAATGTTTATGCAAAATATTATGTACCCCGTTCAGTCGAGATGCCCATAGCACTAGCAATCTCACGCACCTTAACTCTTTTGTCATCCATCACCATATCATGGATTTGATCAATGATTTCTGGAGTCGTAACCTCTACAGGCCGTCCAGAACGTTCAGCGTCACTTGTGCCCATATGGCCAGTCCGAAAATTTTGAAACCACTTATAAACTGTTCTAATCGAAGGTGCAGAGTCACCATAATGTTTATCAAGCTTCTCTTTAGTCTCCCGAGGCGTTTTGCCTTTCATAAAGTAATGTTTAATCACCACACGAAATTCTTTTTTCGTCTATTTCTTGAAAATCACTCGACTTCCTTGATTCACACGAATGCCAAGCACAAAGAAATAGACCAATATGGCTGAAACTTGGTGTGCGTTCATTCAAGAGATGCTACTAACAAAACATGACCTCGATACGCCCGGTGGTGCCATCTCTCGGACTTTGCACGGACTTTTCAAACCAGCCTCGTAAAAAACGTTTGGCTGTAAAAGAGCTTTTTAAATTGTCTGTGACTAATTAAAGTAATTAAATTTTACTAATTTCAGTAACAATTTTACATTTATCAGTAGTTAATTAAATATATTTATTTAAGCTTGTTACTGACAGCAAACATGATTTAATTACACTGATAAATTGATAAATTTTTTACACAACTTTATATATATCATAAATATTAAAATATTTTTTAATAAAGGTAAATATTTAACATATACGCTTTGACTCATAATAACCTGTAAATTAAGTTTTAAAATTTACATATGAAAAAGACATTTCAGTTAGAATGAAAATAGTTATACAAACTGTTGGACAAAATCAAAGGATGTTAAATATTAATATATAAGTTCAAAGATGTATTAAATAATCATGTAGTAAACAATTTTCAACACTCTATTACAAAATGTAATCTCTGGCTCGGGTTTTCGTTTGTTAATGTTCGTAAGAGGAGTATATACTTCCTGGGGTTTTAATTAAACAGCACACAGGGTAAAATTTCAGAACATTTTTTTGATTATTTTTAATTGTTGGATAAATAGTTTAGAACTTTTTAAGATTTTATATGTAGGACTAAGTGTTAGTCAAATGAAGATGTTTGATTATTATATATGAATTTTCTTGCCGATATCTACATTTTAGTGAATTGCTATTTAATTTACCGAATGACAAATATAAATGAAATCTTGTAATAGGAAATTTATTTGTACTGAGATTCTGACAAACTATATTTTATACTGCAAAATTAGATGTAGAGTGTGTTGTAGTTAATAGTGGGTAAAAATTCGTGAAACGGAATACCTCCTACCTGATTTTTCGGAAAACCAAACACGATGTTTTATTTCATTACTACATATAGGTAGTGAACAAGCTCTGAAATATTTCAGTTGATGTTGATTATTATAATTGTTATAAACAATACAAGTTTCAGGTCAATTTTTTTTCAAAAATTCATAACTCGAAAACTGATTTTTTTATGAAAATTCTACAAAAATGGACAGATGCATGAATTTCAAAAAAAAAAAATATATGACAACAAAATCACTTAATTATAAACAAATTGGATTTTAATAAGGTTCTTAACTACTTATCGACCATAGGTTTGGTTCCGTAGATGCATCAATGTTTATATAAATATTAAGAGTTAACAAACACAGTAATTCTTTAATTAGAAATCGTTTAATTTTCATCGGAAAAAATACACTTTTTAGGAAACCTTCAACAAGAAAATCTATAGTAATTGATGTTAAATTACTAGGTTGCATCATAACTAACAAATCTATCATCTTTCGAATAAACTTTACAACACAATATTTTGTCTTTAAATTGAGTTTTCGAATCGCGATGTGTGTACACGTGAATCGAACGCCCGGTAATAGTCAACGCGTTCAACGAGCATTATTACGGTAGTGTTTCGATCTATTTAATTATTTTGTCGATTGCAAACGAGAGACTAAAAATAAAGCAGAGTGTAGTGTTAGATTAATACAATAAGTAAAAAATTTGGAGATTTATGAGAATAAATTTGTGAAATTATATGAAGAAAACGAAACGACCTTGATCATTTTACTGTTTACGGTGATAAGAAATATAAACAATTTTTTTCTTTTTCTCCCGTGTTTGAACATGGAACACACGTAAAGTTTTTATAAAAAAAAGAACAATGGGGAGCGATGGTTATACCTCCGGAGACTCGAAAAGATGAAGAGTCGAAGAAAAAGAGGAGTCAATGGGATTATTCAAGAAGAGTAAAAAGCTGAGAAGAACACCACAGATAGAGAAAAACCAAAGATTAGGTAAGATAGACAATTTGACAGAAATGATCAAAGAGCTAATGTCAGATATAAAGGATATGAAACAAGATCAGAAGAGATACCAACAAGAGTTGAAGGAACTAAGAAAGGAGAATGAAGTATTGAAAGAGGAAGATAAGATAATTAGAGAAAGCATGAGAAGTATGGATTTGAAGATGAGTAGACTGGAAAAAGACAACGTAAGGAATAATATTGTAATATCAGGAATGAGTTTTGAAGCGAATATCCAACCAGATCTGAAAATGGGTGTAGAACTTTTTATGGAGAGGAGTATGGACACAAAAGTACAGATTAAAGATGTGATAAAAATGGGAGCCACTATATACAAGATAGAACTTGGACACATGGGAGATAAGGAAGCTGTAATGAACAATAAAAATGAACTGAGAAACCTAAGAGAGAGAGAGTTTATATAAACAACGATTTAACAAAAGATGAACGCGAAATTCAAAAAAAAAAATGAAGCATATAGCAGAGAACGAGAGAAAGAATGGAAATAGGGTGGAAATAGGATATCAAAAAATCGTAATCGAAGGAAGAGAATATAAATGGGACATTAAGGAAGAAAAACTGAAAGAACAAACAAAGAATACTACAACCATCAAGTCAAAAAACTAAGAAAAAGGAGAGAGATAGGTAGATTGACGACGACCCTGGCAAAGATAAAGGATACGGAAGAGATGACTAGTAAAATGAATACAAATAAGAAGATAATCAAAGAAATAGATTGGAAGAAAGAAATGGGAAATAATTATCGAGTTTTTAGATTGAGAACACGGAATAATAGGGGTATAAACGGAAAAGAGGATGAACTGACAGAAGAACAACAAATGCACTATGTAGAAATCACTGAAAGAGAGAGGAATGGAAATGGATGCAAAAAATTAGAAGGAAATGCATACAAAAATCAACATAATACCGGAACAAGATACAGAACTCATACAAACAGAGGAAACTAATACAAAAGAAACAAAAGAGGCAATCGGTAATTTAAACAGGATGGAAGGCTGTAGAAGGAAATATGGAAAAGACAGATAGAGAATAACTCAACCCCACAGACCTTACACTTCTAACAAGTGGCAGAAAAGCATAAGGATTAAGTAAGTATCTTGTCTTTAAATGGCACGTAACTGTAGAATTGACGTGTGTTTGGAATTGATTGTGTCGCTTAAAACGAATTTTTCAGGAATGGAGCATAAGTTTCATACTGCAGTTTTGTGTAATAATCAAATTTTATATTCTTAAAAAACTTTCGAGCCCAAATATAGGGACCTTCGGCATTGAGAATTTTCGCACCATCAATTTGACGTAAACTTGTGAAATATGCTTGGCATTTTACGGTACCACCTATACCGTCACCCGCACCACTTCCGTGCGAAGTAGCAAAAAAAAAAAATGCCACTCTGCTTCTGTATTAAAATCTAACTTATACTTTAACAAATTAAAAAAGCTGAATTTATTTTTGTGTTGGGCACCAGATTCATCCTAAAAATAAAATTATCTTTTTACAAAAATTAATGAAAAGAGATTGTCTTGTAAATTTCATTCGAAAGATGATACATTTGATAGTTATGATGTAACCTATTAATTTAACGTTACAAGATTTCTCAATTACTATAGATTTTTTTGTTGAAGATTTCCTAAATAGTGTATTTTCCCATGAAAATTAAACTATTTCTAATTAAAAAATTACTGTGTTTGTTAACCCTTAATATTTATATAAACATGTGATTATCTTGAATTATATATGCGTCTAATAACACCACGTTGTGCCACGCCGCTTTGTACTGCGCCACGCCTTCGCTCATAAAAACTAACGCCATTTGAGGGTCAAATTAGAGCCAAAAATTTTTTTTTCATTTTCTACAGAAAATATTGGTCCATCTACGGCAGGGGTGCTCAAACGGTCGATCGCAATCGACAAGTCGATCGCGAGTGCTTTTTGAGTCGATCTCGAAAAAAAAATTCCGATATAGAACTATTCACAGATTTTGTTTTAGGTAACTAAAACAAAATGTAATGAATAAACTACTAAAATTTATTCGATCCACAATTAGGCCAGAATAACCCCCTCATCACTTTCTTTTATCGTAATAACCCCCTGCTAGCGGCAAAAGGCGGCTTTATCAAAGGAACGCGGTCAAAGAAAAGCCGCGTTTTTGATTCCCGCCGATTTTTCTAGAAACTTCGGGCGGCGTGTTTGACGGGAACATTCGAGACTTCGTTCGCGCCGATATAAATGTTGCGCCTGCAGGAATAGGAGTCAGTCGGAGTTGTAACTTGAAGGCGATACATCGATACAAAGTTTATTAATAAATAGTCCAAAATGAGTGCGGCGAACAAAAGTAAAACTTATCATTTTAATAACGATTGGGAGGAAGAATTTTTCTTTTGTATGGTAAAGGATAAATGCGTTTGTCTCATTTGCCGTGCGTTAGTTGCAATACCTAAGCGTGGGAACTTAGAGAGGCATCATAAAATGGTTCATAAAAACTATGAAAAGGATTTTCCGTCACAGAGTGAATTAAGAAAACGAAAAGTACGTGATTTGATAACTTGTTTAAAAAAAGAACAAACCATGTTCACAAGACCAGCCAAACAATCAAAAGCTGCAACGATCGCGTCATTTAAAATATCTCATATATTGGCGAAACACAAGAAACCATTTGATGATGGATTGGTTGTGAAGGAAGCATTTATTGAAGCGGATGAGACTTTATTTGGAGATTTTAAAAATAAAACAGAGATTATGTCTGCTATTAGAGAACTTCAGTTATCTCGTCCGACTGTCACAAGGCGTGTTGAAGTCATGAGTCAGGACATGGCAGATAAACTAAAACATGATATCATGGAATGTACATACTTTTCTTTACAGTTCGACGAATCCACCGATATGACAGACACTGCCCAGCATGTCGGCTAAGAAAGAGTTTTTGACAATGATTCCTCTGAAAGGAAAGACCGGTGGCGAAGATATATATGACGTTTTCTTCAATTTTGTAACAAACTACAAGCTACCAATATATAAACTAGTGTGCATTACAACCGATGGAGCACCAGCAATGACTGGAAACGAAAACGGTTTTGTGGCATTGTGTCGAGCTAATGATGATTTCCCTTCATTTTTCTCCTTCCATTGCATTATACATCAACAAGTTTTGTGTTCCAAAGTTCTAAACATGGAGGAGATTATGGGCATTGCAATAAAAATTGTGAATTCTATCCGTGCACGTAGCTTGCAACGACGGCTCTTTAAATTGCAGTTGGAAGATAGTGAATCAGCTAAACACACTGATTTAGTTCTTTACACGGACGTCAGGTGGTTGAGTCGCGGAAAATTCCTAGAAAGGTTTCAAGAATTATTACCCGAAATAACAGCTTTTCTGGACGAAAGAGGTGATGACACTCAGATGCTGAAAAACGGAAAATGGCTGACTGATTTGGCATTTTGACAGACATCACAATGCATTTAAACACCATTAAATTTGGAGCTTCAAGGTAAAGAAAAAACTATTATTGACATGATTAGCGCAATAAAGGCATTCAAAAGTAAATTGCAACTTTTGATAGATCAACTGAAAAAAAAGGATCTGAAAAATTTTCCGTCTTTGAAAGCAAGGATTCCTCAGTTGAATTATGATATTTATGAGGCAGAATTATCAAATATTTTGGGCCAATTCGAAATACGTTTTTATGATTTCAGTAAATGGCAAATATCGCATAATTTATGAGTTATCCTTTTTCGTGTAAAAACATTGAGGAATTAGCTACTGAAATAGCAAGTCAGTTTAACATGGACTCATGTTCTGTTGAAAATGAGTTAGTGCAGATTATATCAGATATACATCTCAAAGCCACAGCATCTGATACAAAATTCTGGTGTTTTATATCTGAAGATAAATATCCGAATCTAAGGCAAATCGCCCTTCAACTGACGGCAATGTTTGGGTCAACTTACTTGTGCGCGTCTGCATTTTCTGAAATGAAGATAATTAAGTCAAAATATCGCAATCGACTAACTGACGAACGTATGTCATCATGCTTGCGATTAGCCAACCAATAAACTCGCAATTTTGAATAATTATGAGTTTTTTCATTGACCTTTTAGAGCAGACCTACACTTACCTTGACTAAAAAAATGAATATTGTGCGGAAAACTAATATCTATGCCACGATACACCCTACCTAGACGACAATCCTGCATTATACTTACTTGCAGCCTCTCAGAGTCGATCGATCGTAGTCTAACAATATTGAGGTAGATCGCCAGCAGTTCAAGTTTGAGCACCCCTGATCTACGGTATCAAACCTATGGTCGATAAGTGGTTAAGAACCAATTTGTTTCTAATAAAGTAATTTTTTTGTCATTACAAAAAATTATGCAATATTTCTTTTTAATTCAGGTTTATGGCTATTTTTGTCTCAACTAGAATTTTCATAAAAAAATCACTTTCCGAATGAAACAAAAATAACCTAAAACTTATATTGTTTGTAACAATTATAACAATCAACATCAACTGAAAATATTTCAGAGTTTGTTCACTACCTGTAAGTAATATTAAAATAAATCATTGTTTTTGGATTTCCAAAAAGTTGGGTCGAAGGTGTTCCGTTTCACGAATTTTCACCCTAGTGTGAAAATATTTAGTACTTTAAATGTCTGAAAAGTTCTTGTACAGGGTGAGTCAACGATAGAGTAAACTTCATTTGTTTCAGGAATGACGAAAAAATGTTAAGGTACACAGTTTAAAATTATTTTTGAATATATAGGGTACTTCAAAAAAGTGTGACCGATATTACATATCTTTTTAGTGTTCCGTACGAAACACTTATAAGATCAGTTCGGTGTCTGTCCGTCTGTTACACCCGATTTTCTCCGAAACTATTTGTCATAGAAAGTTGAAATTTGGTAATAATATAGGAATTGATGGCCTCATCAGAGCCATGTAGTTTCGAAAGTTAAATTTTGGCTTAAGGGGTTAGTTTTGGAGAGTGAAATCGGAAGTGAAAAAAAAAATTTTTTTAATAGGTAATCGAGTGTGGTGTCAAATGAAAGCTTGTGAAAACACGAGTAAAAAATATAAATATTTACCTTACCTCGAAAAGTACTTATCAAAAAATTTTGAAAAAATTCTGGAATATTCTCCACGGGGTGTAGATTGAACGAAAATTATCACGAGTGCATTACCTTTAATAATTTATCTGGTATATAAAAAAAAAAAAAATTTCAAGGTCATCAGATTTCAGTAAATATTGGAAACAAACTTTGTTGAAAACTCATTTGGGGTGTGTTTTGTGAAGTCACTGATCATTTTATATCTCTGTAACAAAATTTTTTATTTGAAAAGCAATCAACGTACGGAACACTAATTGCACAAGTTCAACTTGCACTTGACCGGTTATTATTTATATAGAGGTTATTTTATAAATTAGGGCATAATTTTTACCGGGGATAATACTTACTAAACAAAGCCATTTCGCCAAGTACGGACTACAAGGACCACCTTTTTACAAACGACCACTAGATGGCGCTCTTGAGATGTGACATTACCATTGTTGTCAAATTTGACATTTATTATTGTTGAAACAGTGGTCGCTCAGAAACTGGCCGAGTAGTTTGTTTACAGTGAGCGTTAAAAAAAAAACAGTTTTGTGAACAAATGGAAATTTCACATGAAAGTTTTCGTTGGATGATTTTTTACTATTTTAGTAAAGGTCTAACTCGGCAACAATGCCTCGAATCGCTTCGTTCGACTTTTGGTAATGAATCACCATCAGAAGAGATTGTGTACAGGGTGAGTCAACCATAGAGTCAAGTTCATTATCTCATTTGCTTCGGGAATGACGAAAAAATGTTAAATACAATAGTTTTAGGGAATGTTAAGGTACACAGTTTAAAATTATTTTTGAATATATAGGGTACTTCAAAAAAGTGTGACCGATATTACATATCTTTTTAGTGTTCCGTACGGAACATTTATAAGATCAGTTCGGTGTCTGTCCGTCCGTCACACCCGATTTTTTCCGAAACTGTTTGTCATAGAAAGTTGAAATTTGGTAATAATATAGGAATTGATGGCCTCATCAGAGCCATGAAGTTTCGAAAGTTAAATTTTGGCTTAACGGGTTAGTTTTGAAGGGTGAAATCGGAAGTGAAAAAAAAAATTTTTTTACTAGGTAATCGAGTGTGGTGTCAAATGAAAGCTTGTGAAAACACGAGTAAAAAATATAAATATAATGTAACACTTGCGCGCATGTATTATTTTAAAAATATCGCGAAAAGTACTTATCAAAAAATTTTGAAAAAATTCTGGAATATTCTCCACGGGGTGTAGATTGCACGAAAATTATCACGAGTGCATTACCTTTAATAATTTATCTGGTATATAAAAAAAACAAAAATTTCAAGGTCATCAGATTTCAGTACATATTGGAAACAAACTTTGTTGAAAACTCATTTGGGTGTGTTTTGTGAAGTCACTGATCATTTTATATCTCTGTAACAAAATTTTTTATTTGAAAAGCAATCAACGTACGGAACACTAATTGCACAAGTTCAACTTGCACTTGACCGGTTATTATTTATATAGAGGTTATTTTCTAAATTAGGGCATAATTTTTACCGGGGATAATACTTACTAAACAAAGCCATTTCGCCAAGTACGAACTACAAGGACCACCTTTTTACAAACGATCACTAGATGGCGCTCTTGAGATGTGACATTACCACTGTTGTCAAATTTGACATTTATTATTGTTGAAACAGTGGTCGCTCAGAAACTGGCCGAGTAGTTTGTTTACAGTGAGCGTTAAAAAAAAACAGTTTTGTGAACAAATGGAAATTTCACATGAAAGTTTTCGTTGGATGATTTTTTACTATTTTAGTAAAGGCCTAACTCGGCAACAATGCCTCGAATCGCTTCGTTCGACTTTTGGTAATGGATCACCATCAGAAGAGATTGTGTACAGGGTGAGTCAACCATAGAGTAAAGTTCATTATCTCATTTGCTTCGGGAATGACGAAAAAATATTAAATACAATAGTTTTAGGGAATGTTAAGGTACACAGTTTAAAATTATTTTTGAATATATAGGGTACTTCAAAAAAGTGTGACCGATATTACATATCTTTTTAGTGTTCCGTACGGAACACTTATAAGATCACTTCGGTGTCTATCCGTTTGTCACACCCGATTTTCTCCGAAACTATTTGTTATAGAAAGTTGAAATTTGGTAATAATATAGGAATTGATGGCCTCATCAGAGCCATGTAGTTTCGAAAGTTAAATTTTGGCTTAAGGGGTTAGTTTTGGAGGGTGAAATCGGAAGTGAAAAAAAAATTTTTTTACTAGGTAATCGAGTGTAGTGTCAAATGAAAGCTTGTGAAAACACGACTAGAATATATATATATATATATATATATATATATATATATATATATATATATATATATATATATATATATATATATATATATATATATATATATATATATATATATATATATATATATATAATGTAATACTTGCGCGCACTTTTCCTTGTATTATTTTTAAAAAATCGCGAAAAATCGCTGTCCACCCGCCTTATCTCGAAAAGTACTTATCAATAAATTTTGAAAAAATTGTGGAATATTCTCGACGGGGTGTAGATTGAACGAAAATTATCACGAGTGCATTACCTGTAATAATTTATCTGGTATATAAAAAAAAAAACAGAAATTTCCAGGTCATCAATTTTCTGTAAAGATTTCAAATAAACTGTATGTTGTTGTTGTTGTTGTTGAAAACTCATTTGGGGTGTGTTTTGTGAAGTCACTGATCATTTTATACTTCAGTTACAACATTTTTTATTTTAAAAGCAATCAACGTACGGAACACTAATTGCGCAAGTTCAACTTGCACTTGACCGATTATTTAAAATAGAACATCCTATTTTCTAATTTATTTTTAAATTCTGCGTCAAATTTTATAATTTTTTTATTAATAATGTTATATACCTAAATTTAGTAGTTTTTCAAATATTTCAATTTTTTAAAAAAAATACTAGTTTTCAGTTTTGTAAAAAATTGCCAGTAGCTCCATTGTTTCTGAAGATGGAATACTCATAATTGGTACGAACTCTCTATAGAGATGAAAAAAAAGATATATGTAAAGAAATTTGAGTTAGATGCTAAAATGGTATACGTTTATTAGGGTACTTCGCTCCGCGTGCAATAGAAGAGTGCAGCCCATAGTTACACCGGTGAAAAGGTTGTGCAGAAGTATAGTGAACCCTAGTGGTCCTCTGAGGAACAAAAATGCCAATCTGAGCCAATAGTATGGGACAGATCACTATAGAGTTCACCATTTTACATACACAGAACAGCAGGTCTGCACTCGTTCTTCGGTCTAAAAGTCTAGGCAGCCCCACAACAGATCTCATGGCTGTTGCAAAGTAGTCCCGTGAGGCAATATTTAGTTTCATTGAGATAGATTTCAAAAACCTATTTTGAACCATTTCCAGAGATGAAACGAGTTATGTAAGAAGGAAACCAAACAGGTGAAGAGTATTCCATAATAGATCTAACAAAGAATTGGTACAACAATTTAAGGGTAATAATATTTGGCACTCTGCAAAGAAAACACAATAATTTTAGTGATTTATTAATAATATAATCAAAGTGAAAATATAGAGAAATTGATGAGCTTCAACAGTTAATAAAGAAACTATATAAAATTTTAAAAAGAAATAAAAAAACGTATGTGTGTAAGTAGCATTCTAGAAATATAAATCGTTGCAATCAGCGTAATTTTATAAGATTTATTGGGTTAGTACGAGTTCGATACTATTTGCCAAATCGAGGATTTATTACATTAATGACACACATTAATGACTCTGCGTATGAATTTTTTTGCATACGTGGATGTATTCAGTACTAGGGTTGTGAGTGTTTTTCGATATATCGACAGATATCGATATATTGAATAAAGATAGATAAATGCAAAAATTATCGATATATCGATGCCCATCTGTATGTCGATATTTAACGATAGTAACTGATTTGTTTAAAACTATAGATATATTATTAATGTAAAATAATTTAAAACGGACAAAAGCCCATATTTCAGCAGTTTACCCACTGTTTACTTATTCGTCAAATCCATCCTGAGATGCGATTTCCCGTATCACGGCTCGTCAGTCAGGCTAGGATTTTTCAATTATTTTACATTGATCATATATGCCTGAGGAAGATCCCTCGAAAAGCGCTTCCTGCTTTTAAGTGTTGACCGCGTCAACCACTTTTTCGGCTTGAAAGCTGCTGTGCCAGGTTTCGATGGAATATTAGGTATGCGTACTTATTACAATTCGTTGTATCCTACCATCGTCTTCCGTAATTTCTTAAATAAGTACCAGTAAATTATGTTCTCTTGTTTGTCAATCCTAGCCTGACTAGTGAGCCATGATACGGCAATACGCGTCTCAGGCTGAATTTGGCAAATAAGAGAACAGCAGTAAACTGCTGAAATATGGGCTATTGTCCGTTTTCAGTTATTTTACATTGGCATCATCATCACATATGCCTGAGGGAATCCCTCTAAAAGCGCTGCCAGGTTTTAAGTGTTGCCCGTGTAACCACTCTGTCACCTTGAAAGCTGTTGTACCAGCTTCCGATGGAGTATTAGATATGCGTACTTATTACAATTCCTTGTTTCCTAAAATCGTGCTTTCGATATATCGTAGATTATTAATACGTCAACGTAACATTTTTTAATTGAAATAAGGCGTTCTTTGCAAAAATTTAGTAGAAGTTTTAAAAATGAATAAAATGCATTCATCACCATCATCATCATCATTTGCTTAATCCATCCATAGTCGGATGTAAACCTCCCCAAGTTGTCTCCGATGAGCTTTTGTTTTTTT
Source organism: Pachyrhynchus sulphureomaculatus (assembly GCA_019049505.1). NCBI lineage: Eukaryota > Metazoa > Arthropoda > Insecta > Coleoptera > Curculionidae > Pachyrhynchus > Pachyrhynchus sulphureomaculatus. Next base: position 13,250,955 of record CM032454.1, read on the forward strand.
TTGCACCAATCGTGTCCTGCTAATCTTTTTATGTCGTCCGTCCATCTTGTCTCTGGTCTACCTCTGCATTTTTTGTATTCTCTAGGCCTCCATTCAACTATACGGCGTGACCAACTGTTATCATTCATCCTTTTGACATGTCCCGCCCAATTCCGTCTTAATATACATATTTTGATCTTCTTCATATCTCGATGTTAGGAATACGATCTTGGAGTCTTATATTTAGCATTCTTCTCTCCAGCGCTCTTTGGGTTACCTAGAGTTTATTTATTATACCTCTGTTTAAAGCCCACGTTTCAGTGACATACGTTAATACCGGCAGTACATATTAATCAGTTACATTACTATGGACTATACAACTAAGTTGGGAATGTGGAATCTTTGGCACAATGATACTACTCAGTATATATCACCACTACACCAAATACTTTATTTTTGCACTCGACGCGCGTTTCGCTAACCATGTTAGCTTCATCTGGAGCGATGATTGACTAAAGCTAAACTACAAAACTATCCTATTTATACTTAACCTAACCCTTGAATTACTCAAACGGAACTAATGACATAGGCAAGGCCATCAGTTCCGGTCAAGTAACTAGTAGAGGGGACTATAAGGAATAGGTCCTCTGTTCTATTGTCTTTTAAGTGTGCTAAATGTTCTTTAAATCGTGTTTTAATTGACCTTTTAGTTTGCCCAACATACTTTTTGTCACAATCATTACAACTAATTTCATAAATTCCACTTTTCTCACAATTAGGAATCTTATCTTTGAGATTTCCGATTCATTTCATTGCAAGCAACATAAATTAGCCTCATTACATTTTTTAGTTCATCGTTTGATCACTTTCCCTCTGAATAGAGTAAACTTTAATAAAGAAAGGAATCGTATTAGAAATATAACTAGAGTTAATGGTTATGACGATGACTTAGTAAATAAGCTAATAAATAGACATAAGTTTAGGTTTAATATTCAGAATTCCACCTTTTTTACACGCGAAGAAAATACCACCAAGTATGTCTTCATTCCATATAATCCGAAATATAGCAAGGGACTCAATACGGTATTTAATAAGGTAGGCCTTACCTTAGTCTATAAGTCATCAGACAATCTGAGGAATATCTTAGGAAATCCCAAAGATAAGATTCCTAATTATGAGAAAAGTGGAATTTATGAAACTAGTTGTAATGATTGTGACAAAAATTGTGTTGGGCAAACTAAAAGGTCAATTAAAACACGATTCAAAGAACATTTAGCACACTTAAAATACAATAGAACAGATAAGTCTAGCATTGCCGAACATGCCCTTGAAGCTGATCATACTGTAACATTAGATAATCTAAGATTATTAAAAAATGTATCTGATGGGAGTATGTTGAACGCATACGAAAGTATGGAAATCATAAAATGTAAAAGTAGTTTAAATAAAGACAGAGGGCCTATTCCTTATAGTTCTCTCTACTGGTTACTTGACCGGAACTGATGGCCTTGCCTATGTCATTAGTTCCGCTTGAGTAATTCGAGGGTTAGGCTAAGTATAAATAGAGTAGTTTTGTAGTTTAGCTTTAGTCAATCATCGCTCCTGATGAAGCTAACATGGTTAGCGAAACGCGCGTCGAGTGCAAAAACAAAGTATTTGGTGTAGTGGTGATATAAACTGAGTAATGGACTATACATATAAAAAATTTTAATATTTAAAATTATTTATAACAAATACTTCGCAATAGCTCTGCATCCTATTTATAAAGATCCATATTGATTTGTCAGATTCTTATTAGTTGCTAAAATAATTACCGATCTATCCGTATGCCGCCTACCATCGATATTTTGATAATTATTGGTATTTCTGAAACTATCCCCATATCGATAACTATCGATATATCGAGACTTATCGATATACCAATCATCATCATTAGCTGATTCCATCCATAGTCGGATGTAAGCCTCCCCAAGTCGTCTCCAATGAGCTCTGTTGTTTGCTTTTTATATCCAGCTAATCTTTTTATGTCATCCATCCATCTTATCTGTAGTCTACCTCTGAATCTTTTATGTTCTATAGGCCTCCATTCAACTATACGGTGTGTCCATTTGTTATCATTTATCCTTGTGTTATGCCCCGCCCAATTCCACCTTAATATACATATTCGGTGTATTACATCTGTAACCTTTGATCTTCTTCGTGTGGATGTTGGGAGTACGATCTGGAAGTCTAATATTTAGCATTCTCCTCTCCATTGCTCTTTGGATTATCTGAAGTTTATTTATTATACTTTTATTTAAAGCTCACATTTTAATGCCATATGTTAATACTGGCATTACATACTTATCGAACACTCTGGGTTTTATTGTATTTAGGATGTCCAATTTAAATGTAAATTGGATTTTTAAATAAAAAATAATTATCGATATTTTACTTTATTTTAAAACTTTATCATAAATAAAATTGGTAATCAATGCAAAAAAACTTTTAAAATTTTTTTACAATTAATTATAAATGAATTAAAATTTAAAATTTAAAAAAAAAATCAGTGACTACGAAAGCGCCACTATTGACTGCCATGTTTGTGGCGCCATTATATTAAAGTGTTTTTACATAATTACTACCAACAGCTTCTACCTACGTATATACTGTCAAAATTATTAAAGTATTTTTTTTTTTTTTTTTTTTTATGGGTCCAGCACACGTGCTGCAGGGAAGTCCCTAAAGCGCTCCAGGAGCGGCACGAGTGCGGAAAAAGCGATTCACGTTGTTCTTGAATCGCTGTAAATTGTACTCGGTGGGAAACACAGCGCTGGGCAATTATTCCAAAGGGATGACGTTCTCCATATAAAAGATTGCTTGAAAAGCGTTGTATGCGGAGTAACAAGCTGAACCTCATACGGATGCGAAGCACCAGCGCGACGTGTATTTCTAACATGCACCGCTTTGGGAGGAATTAAGCGGGCTACATCCTTCGAACACTTTCCATGAAAATACTTGTAGAACAGACTCAAGTCGCCAACCGTTCTTCGATGTTCCAGCGAATCAAGGCCGCCGGTCAATTCCGGGTCCCCAATCAAACGGACCGCTCTTCTCTGAACAGAATCCAACAAATGCAGTGTATGTTTGGAAGCGGAGCCCCAAACGTGGGAGCAGTATTCCATAGTTGGTCGAATTTGGGCTTTGTAAAGAATTAACAGTTGCTGTGGGGTGTAAAGCTTTCTGGTTCTAAATAATATTCCCAACTTTTGAGAAGCTCTCCTTGCTATGCCTGCAACATGTTCATGCCAAGACATATTTTCTCCCAAACTAACGCCCAACAAATTGAGCGACGATGCTAGGGGAATGGAGTGCCCCGACATAACTATGTCGGGTTCAGCAACGTTAACTTTTTTAGAAAAAACTGCCGCTTGGGTTTTTGTAGCGTTAAATTCCACTTGTTTACTGTCACCCCAAGATAGAATTTCTTCCAGGTCTTTGTTAAGTTGAACGACCTCCTGCTGTCTGCGGATACTCGCCTGAGCAGCCGATGTCCGAGCGTTCAAGGTGAATGAAGAGACAAGCGTACTGTCATCTGCAAAGCTATAGACTGGATTCCCGGTCTTTTCCAGCAGATCGTTAATGTAAATGAAAAAGAGAGTAGGAGACAGTATGGAGCCCTGGGGCACACCGGCGTTGATAGTGAGGGTGTTAGAAAGAAATCCGTCGACCGCCACACGTAAAGAACGCTCTCTCAGGAAACATGAGAGCCACAAACAGAACCTTTCAGACATACCATAAGAGCGTAACTTAGCCAACAGTCCATCGTGCCAAACACGGTCTAATGCCTTGGATATGTCAAGAGCAACCGCTCGAGATTCTCCAAAATGTTCAATTGCGTTGTTCCAAACATGTGTTACATAAGTCAGAAGATCTCCTGTTGATCTATGTTTACGAAAACCATATTGGTGATCGCTAATAGTATTGAATCGTTCAAGATATTTTAGAAGATGCTCATTGATAACCTTTTCCATGACTTTCGATATTATTGAAAGCAGTGCGACTGGTCGGTAGTTATTTGGCAAGGTCTTCTTACCTTTTTTAGGTATCGGCTGAACCGTGGCACATTTCCAGCAGGACGGAAATATTCCCTTTCTGTAGGATAGGTTAAAAAGTCTACAGAAAACTGGTGTTAGTTCCCTTGCACAGTTTTTGAGAACTATGGCAGGTATTCCGTCAGCGCCAGAAGCCTTCTTGGTGTCTAGCTTCATTAAAATACGCTTTATGATGCGCTGTCTGAAGACAACATCGGGCATCCTTGACTGCAATATGGGAATAGTAGGTGGTGTTTTTCCTTGGAAATCGACAGTAGAATGTGAAGCAAAGAGTTCAGCCAACAAGTTCGCTCTCTCAACAGGTGTGGTTGCAATGGAATTATCTAGCCGTGTGAGTGGTGGTATGGTGGATTTGGTAAAATTTTGACTAACTGCCTTAGCGACTGCCCAAAAGGACCTGGAATTGTTGGGACAAGCGAGAAGTTTGTTTCTAATTCGTTGATTGTGTGCTTCCTTGGTTTCGTCGATAATTCCCTTGCATCTGTTCCGGGCATGAACAAAGATGTTACGATTTACGGTGTTAGGATTTTCACGCCATTGTCGATAGGCAATATGTTTAGAAGCAACAGCTTCTTTGCATTTTCGATCGAACCAAGGCTTGCCGTTGGAGGAGCATTTCTTCGAAAAAGGGATGTAAGCTTCCATACCAGCCAAAATAACATTGGAGACCTCCCTGGCGCAGTCCGATGGGTTATCGGATCGAAAATAAATGTCCATCCAAGGGAAAGTTCGAAAGTATTCCATAAGATCTTCCCATTTAGCAGATTTGTAGTGCCAAATCTTGCGCGGCCTAGGCGCCTCTCTGTCACTGATTGGCAGGATACTCGATGTTGAAAGCAGTTTATGGTCGGAAGAACCTAACGGCGGATTTACGGTAACCGTGTAAATCTCCGGATTGGTGGTTAAAAACAGATCAAGAAGACTGGCGAACTCCCCGTCTCGATCAGGGATCCGTGTTGGTTCGTCAATAAGCTGAGTTAAGCCATAACTGATTGAGAATGATTCAGCTTCACGACCTTGTTCGTCGGTAGTATTGGAATATTTAAGCCAGTTGATATTGTGGACATTAAAGTCGCCCAGGATGGCAATTTCGGCACTTGGATAGTTACTTTGTAAATGATCGATGGTGTCTGCAAGAGAAGCAAAAAGTGTTCGAAAATTGGTATCACTTGGTGGTCGATATAGGATACATATGAACCTTGTGGTTTGTTGAGTCGTTATTTTTAACCACATAACATCAAAGTTTGGGGGCTCCAGAGCTTCTTCTCGTTGACAAGAGAGGTCGCTTCTGACAAAAAGACAGATTCCAAAGTTACGCCTAAATCGGGAATAGAAGTCGTACCCAGGATAAAGATAGTTGACCGTGCTGGTCGATGGACTGACCTTGGTTTTACATAGAGCGAGTACATGAGGTTTATTTGATTGCAGGTGTTAATGCACTGAATTTGTGTTCGAGTTTATACCTCGTATGTTGCAAAGAAGTATAGTGCAAAAAAATTATTGTTGGTTGCTACTTTAATATAATTTAATTCAGTAATGTGTGACAATTTACGCTGTCCATTTGGTCCAGTGTATAACCTAGCTGGATATATAAATTTTGTTTTTTTTTTTTTAATTTTTATTTATTGGCTCGGTTCAACTTAGACTATTAGCCAGACTTAATCTTGACAGGTAGCCACCGTCATGCGACTATCCAGTCTTACTATATAAATATGCGAATCTATTAAGGACGAACACAACACCCAAGCAGATTGGCGGACTCGAACCACCGACCTCTAGATTCACAACTCAGACTTCCTAGCCTATTGCGCCAAAGGTCCCGCCATATATAAATTCTAAAACACCAAATAAAACAAATGATATTGTTTTAGGATTAAGACGTGGTGCTTCTTGGAACCATTGATTTCAACGTTTAACATCTTGCGGCACATTTAAAAGCATTTTTTCGAGAGTTGTTTCTGAAATATTCGTACAAAATAATACGAAACAGGCACGATAACTTGTTAGATTAGAGTTTTTCAATAAATTTATCAATGTACTGGTGATAATAACAAGAATAAATTGATTGAAAACTAAAACACTCGTATCAGCTGTCTGTGATGTTGATGAAAAATAAACATTGTGACCTTACACGCGCTCGGGTTTGTTCGGAAACTATCGGCACGTTATCGGTACTAAGTTTAAAAATTTATTTTTAATTTGACATAACTTTTTAATTATACCGAAGAAAAAGATAAAAATAGTTTTTTTATAAAACTTATGTATGATCTTTCAATTTATGACAATTTTTTTTTGCAAAACCCCAGTTGTAACCTTCCGAATGCAGACCAAGCTAACGAGACTGTTCTATCCAAGTCTGCCTTTAAATTATTTTTTGATATTTCGATTTTTTATCCTAAATATGTGAGTATTTGTACCTTTCGTAATCTTTCACCTTCTATTAATAGTTCCTGATTGTTATCTTCACTTTGTACCATTAATAATTATCGGTATATTCATAACTAGAGACCGGATTATATGCATTTGCATATTTTCATATGCATTTGCATATTTAGACCATTCTCACCGATTATTGCATAGTTTACCCAAAATCTAGTAATGATGCATATTTTCCCTATATTTACAATATTTCTCGGTATTACCAGGCAATCGAATTGCTCAGGGTATTGTTAATGTCGCCGTCTGGAACCGATCTTATCGCCGGAACATTACCTGCAATAGTCTAAACATCGATTAGGTAATAGTGCCAAGGGAATACCCAAAATTACGACGGTATTTTATTCCTTTGTTTCTTGGTCGGAATATTAAGTGATAAGTAGTTAGTTTCTAAGAATATTTGTTTGAGCGTGAATCAAATAAACAATTTTCTCGAAGACGAATTTTTATTTTAAAACAAGATATCAGTTTTAACATTATTGTTGACGCGCTTGCATCAGTGTAGTCTTTTTGCAATTTTTAACGTTTAACGTTGTTAAAGTTTAACGTGTACCATGCCACCCGCAAAAAAAAGTCTCTTCGTGGGTAGCTCATTATCCTGGAACATTTACATACGACGGAAATGTTTTAAATTGTCGAGTTTGCGAGAAAAATGTTTCGTGCACAAAAAAGTTTCAAATTGACCAGCATGTCAAGACAACTCTTCATATCGCAGGATTACAAAAAAAGGCCCACGACAACAACTTATAACAGCAGTAAGTAGCAGTGATTCCACTTCTATAGGTAAACAAAAAAACCACTTTGGCATGGATTTATGTGAAGCATTGCTTGCAAGTAATATTCCTCTCCACAAACTTACAAATCCTACATTCAAAGATTTTCTGCGAAGATATTGCTTGAATCAAAAAATACCAGACGAATCAACACTGCGTAAAAATTACATACCAACAATTTACCAACATGTTCTGGAAGAAATACGTAATGAACTAAAGGATGACATTATTTGGATTTCAGCTGATGAAACTGCCGACAGTTGTGGTCGCTATATTGCAAATGTAATTGTGGGTGCATTAAGATTAGAGCCTTCTTCTTCCTATTTGGTGGCCTGCAAAGAACTTGACAAGACAATTCATTCTACGATCGCCAGATTTGTGAATGAGGGTATTAAAAAAATATTTCCTGAAACTTCTGCAGATGAAAGAGTGTTTATATTTCTCTCAGATGCTGCTCCCTATATGATCAAGGCAGCCAAAGTCCTCCAAGTATTTTATCCAAATTTAATTCATGTGACGTGCTTTGCTCACGGAGTCCATCGACTCGCTGAAGAAGTACGATCCATGTTTGGAAATGTATATAAACTAATTTCATCAGCAAAGAAAGTGTTTCTTAAGGCATCTGCTCGCAATAACGCCTATAAAGGACTGCCAAATGTGCCTTTACCTCCCGAACCAGTGGTAACTCGATGGGGAACATGGATTGAAGCTGTACTATTTTACAATGAACATTTCGAGGCCATCAAAGGTGTAGTAAATGACTTCGATAGTCCAGCGGCTATAGCAGTTCGTCAATCCAAGGAAGCATTTAACGATTCTGATATTAAAAAAAAACAGCTTTGATTAGCACTCAGTTTTCCCACATACCTGCGGATATTAAAAAACTTGAAACTCGAGGTTTGGCGTTGATCGAATCAATTCAGTTAATGAATAAAATCCGTCAAATAAACTCCACGTTGCCAGATGTATTCCCGGGTAGAGTTAAAGAAAAGTTTGAAAACATTTTGTACAATAACCCAGGCTTTGAACCTTTCTGTCAAATTGATAGTTTTATTAATGGGACGGGTGAACTTTTGCCAGAAACAATAAGTGCTAACATAGCACCCAAATTCAAATACTACCCAGTTACCTCAGTGGATGTGGAACGGTCTTTTTCCGCTTATAAAAATATTTTAAGTGATCGAAGACACAATCTTACTACCCAACATTTGGAACAATACCTTATTGCTTAGGTGTACAAGAATACAAATGTTAAATAATTTTAAAAAATGTTAAATAATTGTTAATTAAATATAAACATCGTCGATAACTTGTTAATTTTATGCTGATTTTGAAATAAAAAACTAAAAATTACTACTTTTATTATTACTTAATATTGCATATTTTGACCCTTTTCATGCATATCTTAAGCATTTTTCATGCATATTTGCATGCATGTGTCAAGATTTTTATGTTTCATGTAATCCGGTCTCTATTCATAACTATTAATATATCGATAACCATCGACATATCAATAACTATCGCAGACTTATTGGTAATTATCGATATATCAACAAGCTAAGACCACAAACTTTGTTTCACTTCCCTTTTTTAGTAAAATGTTAACATTTCTACTACTCTATGTATATTTTATCTAATAAATTTCGTGCTTCCTATATCTTTTCTTTTATCGTTAGTCGATTCTCTGCCAGGCCCATTAACTAGTAATCGAGTCTCTTGGTTCTTCATTAGGTTTAATAACAGATAATTGTGCACGTTAAATTTACTTTGTCGCCAAGTTGTGCTCTAATGATCAAATTGCGATTATAAAAGGCTCGCATAATCGGGCCATTACCACTGTGTAAATGTTTCGGGAGTAGGTATATTAAATGTAAAAAATTTTAATTGATAATAAAATTAAAGTATAATGTTCCGTCTAGAATGTACCTGGTCAAGTTAAATGTGGTGGGTGCAATCACAGGTCTTCGACACAGTACAGTGGGGTCACTTATGGAGAATTCTTTAAGAAATGGGGACACCAGACCATCTAGTCTTCTTAATCCACAAATTATACAGCAGCAACATTGCTTATGTTAGAGTTGAGAAAAATCTGTCCCAATTCCCATTCCAAGTCGGAAAAGGGGTGAGGCTGGATTGTATCCTGTCTCCACTACTCTTCAATATACAGGATGTTCCAGTATTCTGTGTACCTAGAGTTACTGTGGACTTCATTCATTTAACCCAACTTACGTTAGTCCAAAAATTCGTAATTTTTGAGATACAGTGTATCAAAGTTATGCTTTTATTTTAGTTTTTCTTAAGTAGCTTTCTTAATAATTGTACTATTTGTACAAGATTCGGTGCTAAGGGGTTTTTTGAGATGAGAAATCGAAATCAGCTCACCATTTTGTTCTAAATTGTAGGGGGCGCCACTTATTGCACTGTGTATACTTTTAAATTCTCATAACTTTTTTATACCACTCTGTATGATATTTTTAATTGAATATTCGTATTCTCCGTCTTTTCCTATATAACAAAGCTCTCTAGGTAAATGTTGCTCCGAGCAACAGGTTCTGAGATAGTGGGATGTTTGTTTCCATTTTTTAATTTCATTGTCAAATTCGCCAATGCGTTCCTTCACACTTCATCCAGGCTTAGGACAGGTCCAAGAGAATAGTCTCTGAAATTTAGAACATGTTTAAAGGGAAACAGGCTAACAACAATAATAAAATTTAAGGACGAATGGGCCAACAACAGTAAGAATGTAAAAACCAACAAACCCCTAAACACCGAATCTTGTGCAAATAAAACAATTTTTAAGAAAGCTCCTTAAGAAAAACTAAAATAAAAGTATTACTTTGACACTCTGTACATCAAAAATTACGAATTTTTGAACTAAGGTAAATTAGGTTAAATGGTCATATTTTCATCCCAGAAATCCACAGTAACCCTATGTACACAGAATACTGGGACACCCTGTATATGGTAAATAGATTATTCGCAAAGCAACGGAAGAGTAGAATGGAGGGGTATCAGTAAGAAAGAAGTTCTCAGACTTAAGATACGCTGATGATACTATAATAATGGCTAGCTCCGAGGAATAAATGGTTGCACTGCTGCATCGAATCGAAAAAGTTAGGGCAAATGTCGGCCTTTCACTAAATCTAAAGAAATGTTCTCTTCTTATAGTAAATCGAGCTAAAATTTTGCCGCTCTCAACATAATCAAGGCTTTACCACTGAAGACAGATATTATATACTTAAACGTCATAATCTCTAACAAGGGAGCTGCGAAGATTAAAAGAAGGATAGCGATGGCCAAAACTGCAGTTTAATTATATATATATATATATATATATATATATATATATATATATATATATATATATATATAAATATATATATATACATATATATATATATATATATATATATATATATATATATATATATATATATATATTTATATATAAATATATATATATATATATATATATACATATATATATATATATATATATATATATATATATATATATATATATATATATATATAAGTTAAATAAATTAACTACTCAGTGTATATCACCACTACACCAAACACTTTATTTTTGGACTCGACGCGCGTTTCGCTAACCATGTTAGCTTCATCAGGAGCGAGTCAATCATCGCTCCTGATGAAGCTAACATGGTTAGCGAAACGCGCGTCGAGTCCAAAAATAAAGTGTTTGGTGTAGTGGTGATATATACTGAGTAGTATCATTGTGCCAAAGATTCCACATTCCCAACTTTGTAAATAAATTAAATTCAGTAAAATAAATAAGTTAAAAAAATTAAATTCAGTAAAATAAATAAATTAAATTCAGTAAAATAAATAATTTAAATAAATTAAATTCAGTAAAATAAATAAGTTAAATAAATTAAATTCAGTAAAATAAATAAGATAAATAAATTAAATTCAGTAAAATAAATAAGTTAAATAAATTAAATTCAGTAAAATAAATGAGTTAAATAAATTAAATTCAGTAAAATAAATAAGTTAAATAAATTAAATTCAGTAAAATAAATAAGTTAAATAAATTAAATTCAGTAAAATAAATAAGTTAAATAAATTAAATTCAGTAAAATAAATAAGTTAAAAAATTAAACTCAGTAAAATAAATAAGTTAAATAAATTAAATTCAGTAAAATAAATAAGTTAAATAAATTAAATTCAGTAAAATAAATTAGTTAAATAAATTAAATTCAGTAAAATAAATAAGTTAAATAAATTAAATTCAGTAAAATAAATAAGTTAAAAAAATAAGTAAAATAAACAAGTGATAGTCAAAGGGTGTTATGTCTGGACTATACGGTGGATGCATCAAAACTTCCCAACCAAGCTCTCACAATTTTTGACGGGTCATTAAAGGAGTGTTTGATGGGGCGTTGTGATGATGGAAGACAACACCTTTCGTATAAATCAATTCGGGCCGTTTTCTTTCAATTGCCTGGCGTAATCTCTCTAGTTATCCTCAGTAGAGTTGAGAATCAATCGTCTGACCAACTGGAAGTAGCTCATAGTGGACGATTCCTTTCCAGTCCCACCACACACTCAACATCACCTTTTTCGGCGTCAATCCTGGCTTCGCGAACGCTTGTGACGGCTCACCATTCCTTGTCCACGATCTTTTACGCTTCCGATTGTTGTACGTGATCCATTTCTCATCACCGGTTATGACACGTTTCAGAAATGGCTCGATTTCATTGCGTTTCAGCAGCGCATCGCAGATGTTAATTCGGTCTATCATGTTTTTGGCGCTCAACTCATGAGGAACCCATACATCGAGCTTCTTTTTATAGCCAGCTTTGTGTAAATGGTTCAAAACCATTTTGTGGTCAGTGCCTAGTTCATACTAATATCGACACTGCTGATATGCTTATCTTGCTGGACTTTCATCAGCTTTTTCAGTGATTGGACGACCAGAGCGTGACTCATCTTTCACATCAAAATTACCAGAACGAAAGCGAGCGAACCATTTCCGCGCAGCAGATTTTGATAAAATACCTTCACCGTACACAGCACAAATTTTTTCACAAGCCTGTACAGCGTTTTTCCCTTTGTCGTAATAATATTGCAAAATATAGCGCAATTTTTCTTTACTTTTCTCCATTTTCAAACACAAACAACTTTCCAACCACTGCACCAATTTCGATGTATATATACTCAAAGTAACGCTCGAAGTGTCACCTTTCCAACGAGCGTTTAGTTGTGTCTGTGTTTCTAGAGTTATTGCAGTTGACGCCATCTATATAGACTATAGACCCAATATATATATATATATATATATATATATATATATATATATATATATATATATATATATATATATATGTATATATGTATATATATATATATATATATATATATATATATATATATATATATATATATATATATACATATTTGCAAAACAAATCCGCCCCGCCCCTAGCTCTTCCATATAATAAATATTTACCTAAGTAAACTTTAAATTTGTACTGATTATGAAACATTGTTTAATTTTGTTTATTTCTTTTTGAGAAACTGCTTTATTTTTTTTCATGTTTAGTCACACCTTTACTTGCATTTACATTTTTAAAACATATTTATTTCTGAATATATTGCAACCACATACAACTTTATATTTTATTAAAGTTGACAAAGTTATAATAAATTGCCTAAGCCAACCAACATTTTACAACTAATAATTTTCCAATTAAAAAACAAATTTGATTATAAATGTTACCAGTGTTGCGTAAGTTTTCGATTTGTTATTAAAATATCTACTATATATTACATTCATAATACCTGTTCTTGTGAGCAGTTAATTACAGTAAGCTAATGAATGCTGCAGCACGCTTTCAGATTGGTAGTGTCATTTATGTAAAATACGAAGATATTTCTTTTGTGCACACAGAAATGCCATAACCACTCCTTTTGGTGGCTAAACATAAAAAATTGAAGCAGAATACCTGCTCCTACAGGGCCGTATTGTACTTACTTCCTTATAAATTCTTTATTTATATTCGTCTTTTCGGAGTTAGGTTAGCGTCACTAAGTCTTCTTCTGACTGGCCAATGACTGACAGCCCGACCACGAACTTGTCGGTGCTCCTGCTGGACCTCAACGTCAGTCAAGTGACGATTTCTTAGAGTTGTGTTGACAATCAAGCAGTCATCTCGCTTCGAGGTACACCTTCTTCTTCTTGATCCTGGTCTCCGTGTAAAGACGAAAGTTTCTTGGTAACGTCTGTAGACTCTGGAGACAGCTGACTAGCTCATGTGCAGTTGCAAAACGCCTACACGTTAGCTATCCATTTTCCAATGACGCAATTAGTAAGCAGGTATAGCAGGAATGTTGACGGTTCAAGTTCCGATAAAGGAATGATAGGAAAATGGAGTTGCTTGTGTTTTTGTAGGAATGAATAGCGCGTATGCAATGGGTGCGTTGCTAAGCTAGTAAAACTATGTATATATACATATATATATATATATATATATATATATATATATATATATATATATATATGTATATATATATACATATATATATATATATATATATATATATATATATATATATATATATATGGGTGACAAGCTAAAATTATTTTTTTTTTGATTTTCTTTGGTCCTACTCCCGCAAAAGGTTTAATTCTATGAAAAAACAGAGCCCTAAATTTTTAGAAAAAAATATTAATATTTAATCCATCGATTGAAAATGTATTTTTTCTTCGCAATTGTTTCTTCCCCTTCAGCAACCCCAGACTTCTGATTTGAATTTAAGAATTTGAAGATGTTTCCTTGTACATTTATTGGTGCTGAATCTTTTCCCGAGGTCCGTTTCCCCCTAAAATTCTCCAATTTTCTGCAGTGCTCACGTTAATTGTGCATTAAAGGTAAAGAAATGCGTTTTCCTTTCAAAAAAGTTTCGCAAAATTTAAGGGAAGCATTGTAGTTTAAGTTTTATGATGCAGAATCATAGACTTAACACAGATCTTTGAGAAATTTTCATGGTGCACGAGTAATATTGGACGAAGACGTCGAGAACGAAGCGCTTTGTTGAAAAAAAAGACATACCTAAAAAAAAAGTTTTTTTTTTATCGTTCACCCCCTCGCCTGAATAGGTATTTTACCCTTTTTATATATCCGAAGGATATCCGGCGGGGATGTCGTAATACCCGTCAACGTTGTCCAAGTGCCGAAAGATACATTTCTGTATATCACGTCACGTTGGAGACAACGCGGTAGTGCTGCCACGGACGTTACTGCATTTTATGCAACAACTACTACCTATATGTGTGGCCAAGCCATATATACTTAAATCAATTAATAAATAAAAGTATACCGACTTTTCGGAATTGAACCCGAGACCTTGTGCACCGCAACCAAGTAACTACGCCACTGGCCGCCACATCAAAGAATATGAAAACAAATAACCACGGTAATGTGAAAAATGTATTCTCTATAAAGTTTTCAAGTAAAGTATGTTACTAGGAAAATTTGACGCTGCATGGGGTGGGGAGACAAGGGCTCCTGTAAGTACATGCTCGACGAAAGAAAAACAACAAAAAATTGGCTTATCACTCGATTTTTTACCTTAATTATTAGCTTTTATCATAGATATAATTCTTTTGAACTTCCGCATTTTATTGCAGTTCCAATGAGGCCCAATCAGTCCCAATCAAAATTCAATGTTTACTCGGACGTAAAATTATCGCTGAATTCAAATATGTATTAAAGGTATTGGGTTTCCATTTAAAGTTTCAATTTTGGGACTCATAGAGTCCCAACAAAGCGTTGGCCAAAAATTTAATAGACCCATTCAATTCCTAAGGAAAAATGCTAAAAGTTTTTTTTGATATATTTTTTCTGAAGTTGTTTTCTTGTCGAGTTGTTAGGTGTGTCAATCTTTTTTCCAACAAATTTGCATCATAAAACTTGATCTACAATGCTTCCCGTAAATTTTGTGGGAGTGGAGGGATTTTAGGGGGAGAGAGCCCTCAGGAACGGATTCAGCATCAAAAAATGTACGAAGGAACATCTTCATACCATAATCCTTAACTTCAAATCAGAAGTCTAACGGGGGGCTGCTGAAGGGGAAAAAACGTTTGAGAAGAAAAAATATATTTTCAATCGATGGATGCGACCTCTAAATATTAATATTTTTTCCCAAAAATTCAGGAGCTTCATTTTTTCATAGGACTGAACATTTTGCGGCGGTAGGACCACAGAAAATCAAAAAAAAAATTTTGGCTTGTCATCCTAGTATATATATATATATATATATATATATATATATATATATATATATATATATATACACTTATGTAAAAACGACTTTCAAATTCATAAAATGTTACTGACCCTAAAAAATTCTCTCTTTACTCTTGATGAAAGAGCTCTTCTGGTTAGGCCGGTGTACTTGACAATAGGACTTCAAAAAGGGCTAGTAGATGAGCAATCAAAGATCTATAGGCTCTAGTATCTGCTTTTTTATTTTTGTTATCAAGTTTTCGCTGCCTCTTTGGTAGCTTCTTCTGGATACTAAAATGCAAAGATACACAAAAATAAAGTTAAGACGCTCGTTATGATATGTGATTTGTAAATTTATAAAATTGATGACGAATACAATAAAATTTGCATTTCGCAAATATAATCACAAAAAACATGACAAAAGGACACTGGTATCAGAAAATAAAACATTGTCGAGAACATTATTTAAAAACACTTTTTGAGACAGAAACAACTGTAAGAAAGACCTTGATGTTGAAATTTTTTGACATCGTATTTAGTAACTTTTTAGTAATATTTAAGTCTGAACCGGATATTGTTGGTAGTCTGTGTTGTCAGGTCGACAAAAAACCCAAACATTAAAGTTAAAAAAAAGTTAAAATTTTGATGGATGCTACTTTTAGAAAAGTTATTTATTATTTATTATATTTATTCTTTAATTTTAATTAATAACAAGGGGACGCATCAAGTAATTTAAAGTATTCAAAATGAAACCCATTATTGGAAAGTTATTTATTATTTATCATATTTCACTTTCAATTATATAACAAAAAGACACATAAAGTAATTAGAATATATATATATATATATATATATATATATATATATATATATATATATATATATATATATATTTTTTTTTTTTTTTTTGTTGAGTGTAAGGTTCTTTGATCTTGGTATATATATATATATATATATATATATATATATATATATATATATATATATATTTATATTTTACGTGTTCTTGGAATTAGATCATTAAAACTGTTCTTGGTTCTGTTATGTATTTATTAACGTTTCGACCTTCGGAAGAAGTCTTCTTCAAAATTTGCTCTAAAAGATTACATTAGAAGAATTAAATATAGCTAGTTTTAATCCGTTTGTTGTATATTTCGGGGTTAAATATTTGTGTCTTTTCGTAGTTTTTAATTTAATAAAATTAACTGTATACATTAATGAGGGCCTTACCTTAGAAAGTAGTTCATTTTGTTGGGTGTTGAATTTAAAACACTATTAATATCACATTTTTTTTTTTTTCTACAAACAAACCACTTAACTTGAGGGACTTTATATGACTGGTAGGTAGATACGGTTTAGGTTATTTACATCTGTTTTGTCGTTTATTGCAGTGGGTGTCAACCGAATATGAACGGATTCGAGAATTTCTCTTTTTTTTGTATTTATTTCGGTGTTGATAATTTTGATGTTTTTGAAATCAAAGGTATGGTTTTTATTTATTTCATGATTCGTGAGGGCTGTACTATTTTTTTTGTCGTATTTATGGCCTTTGATTCTATTTTCTAGATATTGATCATATAATCTGCTCTCATCCAATTTTTCCAGGCTTAAAACCAAAACCCCAAATAATAAAAAAAGTAACATAGTCTACGAAATCAAATGTAATAACTGCGAAGGAATATATGTCGGGCAAACAAGTCAGGTCGAAACGTTAATAAATATATAACAGAACCAAGAACAGTTTTAATGATCTAATTCCAAGAACACGTAAAATATAAATATATATATATATATATATATATATATATATATATATATATATATATATATATATATATATATATATATATATATATATATATATATATATATATATGACAAAATAGATGCTTATACTGCACGTCTCATCAGCTGGGCTAAATCTAGCCCAACTGATGAGCCGTGATATGACGAAAGGCGTCTTGGGATGGTCTAGCAAATACAGAGAACACGCCTTGGTTGCTTCACCAATGCGCCACACATATATATATATATATATATATATATATATATATATATATATATATATATATATATATATATATATATAATTTTTTTTTGTTGAACCTTTTGTTTACATAAACTTGATTGGTTTTTCTTGGGTACTTAGGTTCTTTTGGAAAACACAAACTAGTTTATTTGACGTTTCGCCTTATTTTTTTTTAGGCATTTTCAAAAATTCTTTATTTTTTTAATATTCATTCTAAAATTAGAAAACATAAGGTTAAAATCTTTTAAGTCAAATTACACTTTTAAAAACAAATAGCATTTTTACGCACACTCGGACATTTAAAATATTACACCATAACAATTTTTATTTTTTTATATTTTTGTTATGGTGTAATATTTTAAATGTCCGAGTGTGCGTAAAAATGCTATTTGTTTTTAAAAGTGTAATTTGACTTAAAAGATTTTAACCTTATGTTTTCTAATTTTAGAATGAATATTAAAAAAATAAAGAATTTTTGAAAATGCCTAAAAAAAAATAAGGCGAAACGTCAAATAAACTAGTTTGTGTTTTCCAAAAGAACCTAAGTACCCAAAAAAAACCAATCAAGTTTATATATATATATATATATATATATATATATATATATATATATATAATATTCTCGATAGTTACTCTTTCTCATACAAACATACAATTATTATGAAGTAAAAGTGCTGGCACCTATGGTGAAAAGTCGTAAATTGTTAAAAGTTCGTTACGGTGCGGTTGCCACACAGATCTTCCCACTGGAGATTGATATATCTGTGCACCCTCACTTCAAGAGGATTTCTAAACCCATTCAGAAAGTATCTGTAACCATAGTGGCTTAATTTTTTAAATCCCATACTGGCAAGCCACTTATGTAAATTAAAAACATGAAAACCAAAAAAAATATATTACCATAATGTAATTTTTCATTTTAATTAGGACCTAACACTTGAGCCTAATGCAATAAAAACCGTTATTAGCAATTCATTACCGCCTTCGAAAACAATTTATTTCATTTTTCCGACAGCGACGTTAAGAATTTTATGATAAATGTTTCTCGATATCCTTTAAGTGAACCATAGACGTCGTTTCTTGTTTCGAAGTTTGTTTTTATCTTGTTTCCCATAGTTTGCAATCCCAGTAGTTGGACATGGCTGTCCCATCTTTGGAAATTCCATACTAGATCTTTTGTTACCTTCGACCTCAGTAACTTGATATAATTAGCCTAGCCCAGACCTACCTCTATTTGAACTACCTCTACAACTTCTTGTAAAACAAAACTTTTAAGATATTGATGCCTTAGAATTTATCTACTCATCTCGTCACTTCCTTTCTGTGTTACGGAGATATACGAGGCTGGTTTGAAAAGTCCGTGCAAAAATAAAAACTGCTTATGTGTTTGGGGTAAACCTTTTTTATTTTTTCGACATAGTCTCCTTTTAGACTTATACACTTCGTCCAACGATGTTCTAGTTTATTGATCCCTTCCGAATAATAGGATTTGTCCAAGTCTGCAAAATATCCATTAGTGTCTGCAATCACCTCCTCGTTTGAATAAAATCTTTGTCCCGCCAGCCATTTCTTCAAATTGGGGAATAAATAGTAGTCCAAGGGAGCTAAGTCTGGAGAATAGGGGGGATGTGAAACGAGTTGGAATCCTATTTCCATTAATTTTGCGACCATAACTGCTGAGGTGTGTGCTGGTGCGTTGTCGTGATGGAAAAGGACTTTCTTGTGGGTCAATCGCGGGCGTTTTTCTTGCAGCTCGGTTTTCAAACGGTCCAATAACGATGAATAATATTCACCTGTAATAGTTTTACTCTTTTCCAGATAGTCGATGAGGATTATCCCTTGCGAATCCCAAAGGGCAGTCGCCATAACCTTTCCGGCCGAAGGAACGGTCTTCGCCTTTTTTGGTGCAGATTCCCCCTTGGTAACCCATTGTTTAGATTGTTGTTTGGTCTCAGGAGTATAGTTATGTATCCATGTTTCATCCACAGTGACGAAACGACGCTTAAAGTCCTCCGGATTCTTCTGGAACAGCTGCAAACCATCCTTGCAACACTTCAGACGATTCCGTTTTTAGTCAAGCGTGAGCAATCGCGGCACCCATCTTGCGGATAGCTTTCTCATGTCCAAATGTTTATGCAAAATATTATGTACCCGTTCAGTCGAGATGCCCACAGCACTAGCAATCTCACGCACCTTAACTCTTCTGTCATCCATCACCATATCATGGATTTGATCAATGATTTCTGGAGTCGTAACCTCCACAGGCCGTCCAGAACATTCAGCGTCACTTGTGCCCATATGGCCAGTCCGAAAATTTTGAAACCACTTATAAACTGTTCTAATCGAAGGTGCAGAGTCACCATAATGTTTATCAAGCTTCTCTTTAGTCTCCTGAGGCGTTTTGCCTTTCATAAAGTAATGTTTAATCACCACACGAAATTCTTTTTCGTCCATTTCTTGAAAATCACTCGACTTCCTTGATTCACACGAATGCCAAACACAAAAAAATAGACCAATATGGCTGAAACTTGGTGTGCGTTCATTCAAGAGATGCTACTAACTAAACATGACCTCGATACGCGCCGGTGGTGCCATCTCTCGGACTTTGCAGGGACTTTTCAAACCAGCCTCGTACAGCTTTGACGAATCGAAGGTAAAACAAACAAAGCTAAATATTTAAGTTAATAAAAACTAGTGTATTGTCAAAATATTAACTAGTTGCTTTATTAAAATAATAATTGTTTTCTTATTTGTGATAATATAGGATGTCATCGAAACGATTAGAACGTATAGTAAGAGAGTATATGGCAAGACATAATAGGCCAAATTCTAAACGCTTACATTGATGCTTACAAATCTGATTGATCATTGTTATATCGTATAAAACGTGTTTTAGTGAAGCTAAACATCAAAAAATCTTCGGGCGCTGATGGAATATCTGCTATAGCGCTTAAAAAATGCGTAAGGGAACTACGAAAGTCTACAGAAAACATCAGTTTTTTATAGACTTTTCAGCCTATCCTATAAAAAGAGAATATTTCCTTCCCGTCGAAAATGCGCTACAATTCAGCCAATATCCAAAAAAGGCAAGAAGACCTTGCCAAACAACTACTGATCAGTCACACTGCTTTTAATAATATCGAAAATGGGAATGCCTAGCAATTAACATCTAAAATGTCTAGAAGGATTTAATTTATTAGCTACTATCAAAATCGTAAACAAAAATCAACTGGAGATCTTCTAAACCAGGAGTCGGCAACCTATGGCACACGTGCCATCTCTGGCACGCCAAGCAATTTTGAATGCCACGCGTACCTATTCAAAGTTTACACATTAATTCTGTAATCTGTGACATGTTTCGAAATTAAGTAAATAATCGAAGACAGTATTACTTTAACGATACAAACAAAAACCATATACAGTAATACCCCGCTTTACGCGAGGGATACGTTCCGAAAAAAATCGCGTTAACTGAAATTCGCGTATATCGAGGTTTATGATTAAACATAGTCAAAATTTAATACAAAAAAATACAAATCATTTTAATCAATCACTTTAATTCTAAGAACACTTTATGCAATACATACTCTTATTTTTTACGGAAAAATACATCTATTGTCTTTTGGGTAACGTTTTGTTTACGTTCTTGTAAAATACGTTCATAACACCCAACACTGTTTTTAATTGTTTGACACACGGTCAAGACACGGTCATCATTATTGTCTATACTCTGCAATATGTCCAAACCTGAATAAATTTTTGAAAGTGCATTTTGTATTTCCCCTGAAGATAAAACTTTCTCTTCTACTTGTTCTTCCTCATCGTAGATAGGATTATTCTGTAACTCGATCAGATCTTCATTGCTAATAGGATCGTCGTGCGTTGCTACAAGTTCTACGAGATCTTCTACCGTGACATCTTCAAGTTCAGACCCCTCAATCATTGCAGCAATGTCTTCAAGCACTTGTCTCTGCATCTGGACAATTCTTCTAGGTGCTTCCACTACATCTGGCCAAAGATTACGCCACACCCCATTCATACAACTCATTTTAACTTCCTTCCAAGCCTCTTCTATGTTGTGAATAGACTTCATAATGTTGTATGACTTCCACCACTCTCGCATAGACTGTCTTCCTTCCCCGTCAGTTTCATGAATTAGTTGGCTAAAAGTGCGGCGATGGTAATAAGCTTTGAAGTTTGCTATTGCTCCCTGGTCCATAGGTTGTAATATTGACGTAGTGTTTGGTGGAAGGAACTTTACGTACACTTTTAAGTCTCTGGGCGTATCAAGTGAGGTTGGATGTCCTGGGGCATTGTCTAAGAGTAATATAACTTTAGGTTCAAGCCCATTTCTGTCACAGTATGATTTGACTGATGGGCAAAAACTATTAGAATACCATTCTTGAAAAATTTCCCGTGTAACCCACGCCTTTCTGTTTGATCGCCACACAACTGGTAGACTTGTCTTGTCTGTGCCTCGCATTGCACGGGGTGTTTCTGAATGGTACACTAGTAAAGGTTTCAGTTTGAAATCACCAGTGGCATTACCACCCAGCAGAAGTGTTAGTCGATCTTTCGCAGCTTTGAAACCACTGGCTTGACGTTCTTCCTTAGAAATGAATGTTCGAGATGGCATTTTTTTCCAGTAAAGTGCGGTCTCATCAACATTGAAGATGAGACAAGCAGGAATTTTCTCTCGTCTAACGAAGTCTTGAAACTTGTCTGGAAACTCAGCTGCAGCTTGAATGTCCGCGCTGGCCGCCTCGCCTGTTATGTGGATATTGTGAAGATTAGAACGCTGCTTGAACCGATGGAACCAGCCTCTGCTGGCAGCAAAAGTCGGAGTGGCACTCCCTTCTCCTTCTTTTGTTTTCAGCATCTCATACAAAGATTTTGCTTTTGTGCATATGAGATCTTGACTTAGTGGTGTGTTCTTCTTATTCAAATCTTCGATCCAGACTGACAGTAATTTCTCCATTCTTTCTAAGATAGATGATCTCGAACGAGAAAGTTTTGTTGCACTTATAGGTGTTGAACCTTCGCTGGAGATTTTAATTTTTTCCCGATTTTTATAAATCGTTCTCACAGTCGATTCTGAGAGTCCAAAATCTCTCCCAACAATTGTTGCTTTGCCTCCATTTTCCATTCTTCTTAACACTTTCATCTTCAATTCCAAAGTGACGCTTTTACGCTCTTTTTTTCTTTACAGGCGGCATTTTTAACGTAGGGTTAAATTATGTATGTATGTATCTCCAATAAATATTAAAACAAAACTGCCATCCGACCGAACTAACATTACGGAACAAATGAACACACGAAACGAACGAGGAAATCCCCATAGAACAAAGTCGAAGGACAGGGAATTCCCAATTCTTCAAAGAGAATATTCAGAGAAAGCGGGGATCCCCCCGCGACCATAGAGAAGTTAATGACTACATGAGCGCGAAATTTGAAATTCGCGTTATAGTGAAACCGCGCGTAACGGGGTCGCGCTAAGCGGGGTATTACTGTATTATATAGGTCACTAGGTATTATTACCAAAAAATACAAAATATATATTTTGTAATTTATAATTTTACTGAATGCATTGGTTTGGCTTTAATTTCGGCAAGTATTAAAGACGGCAAGCCTCAAAATATAAGCCTAGGCAAAAACACAAATAAACGTCCTCAATTCAGATCAAAAGAGCCGCTATAAGGCGGTTTTTGTGTTGACTTGACTTCAATCGTTCCGACGCGCGCCGCAACTCTTTTTATATTGCCGAACTTTAGTTTTTGTTAGATTTAACTTCTAGGCGGCCCTTTGATTGCAATGGGCGCGTTGTAGATAATAATTTTGGTTCTAAGAAATTTAATAAACGTAATTATTGGAATTTTCTGGAAACATTATTTTTCTATATATAGCAAGCGGCTACACGTTTGGATCGTTTAGTATAGAAGTAACATCCGTTCCAGTCCATAGTCGTCGAAAAGTTTAAAAATTAAAATTACGTTGCGTTATGGCCGCGAAGAAACAGAAGGTAGACATTCGATTATTTCGAACTTCATGGACAACAGATTACGGTTTTGTACAGTAAAACGATCGGGTCATTTGTGTCCTATATCGGGAAAGCGTAGTTTTCCGGACATCTAGTGTTCGACGACATTTCCAGATAAAACATGAATCGTCATTTAAAGATAACGCTGATAAAAGGGAGGCAATACAAAGAGCAAGTAAACAATACGAGAAACAGTCAACATTCTTTAGCAAAGTTTTCCAAGGAAAAAATCAGGTAACTGAATGCAGTTTCAAAAATTGCACAATCATTGGTACAAAAGGGTAGGCCGTTCACTGATGGAGAATTTATGAAGCAAACGTTTTTTGAGTACTGGCGAGATTTTATTCGACGACTTTCCCAGTAAGGATACAATATTGGCCAGGATTAGGGATATACAGGCATCAGCGCGGACCATAGGGAGACGAATTACCGAAATGACACAAAATGTCCAAAAATAGCAGAGAGACGCTATCAAACGGAGTTTTGTATTTAGTGTAGCATTGGATGAATGTGTCGATATTAATGACATTGCCCGTCTGGAAATCGTTGCGCGATACTTCGATGATGGCAGTGTGTATGAAGAGCTGATTTGTCTGCGCCCATTGCAGGGAACTACAAGAGGAGAGGATATATTTTCAGAATTTGTTAAACATTTTGAAAAGCGGAACATTGTTTTAAATAATTTTTTTTGCGTAACGACAGATGGCGCTCCTGCTATGATTGGGAGACATAAAGGATTTGTGTCCCTTCTTATTGAACGCATGGGTCGATCAGTTTTGAATTTTCATTGCATAATTCACCAAGAGAGTTTATGCGCTAAAATCTCCGCTGGAAGTTTAAAATCCGTGATGGATAGGGTGGTTGAAATAGTTAACTACATTGTCGGTCGTTTTTCACTGATCCATGGACAATTTAAGGCGTTTCTGCAGGAATTAGAAAGTGCATATTCAGATATACCATTGCACAATATTGTGCGCTGGCTCAGCCGTGGTAAAGTGCTCTTTAGATTTGTGCAATGTCTGGGCGAAATTAAATCTTGTTAGAAAAAATTAAGTGGATGTTTATCCTGAACTAGAAGATAAGAACTGGATCTGTATGTTAATGTTTCTTAAAGTTACAAGGTTCAGGCAAAACAGTTCTGGATTTATACGAATCCTGGAAATCATTCGAATTAAAAATAGATTTATTTATCAGCGATATTACTACAAACACATATAAATATTTTCCAAATTTAAAAACTTATATATCCAGTATCGACGATGGTGCACTAATAGACGAAATTCTTAAATATATGACTAATTTAAAAGAGGAGTTTATCGAGAGGGGTCAGGATTTTGATAAACATGGTCATGTTCGCTTTTTTAATCAAACCAGATTTAATGGATTTTTCCAGCAGTTGCTTTGACATATCTCTTTTCTCATGAATGGACATTAATGATTTTGATCTTCAGTACATTGAATTTAAAAGCTCCAAGTTATGGAACACGAAATTTGTAGAATTAAGAAGGGTACTAGAAGGTGACTGCCAGAAGCATGCAGTTGTTGGATGAGTTTACCAGAGAAATTTATTTGTCTTAAGAAAGTAGCGTTTGCCATGCTTACAGCTTTCGGATCATCCTATATCTGTGAACAACTTTTTTCTCATATGAGAGTGATTTTAAACCCGTACCGAAGCAGGCTGACAACAGACAACTCGGAAGCATGTGTGACACTACAAATAACCAGACATGAACCGGATATAAGAAAACTCTCTAAAGAACTTCAAGCACAGGGTTCACACTAGGTCTTAGGACTAGTATAATAAAATTATTTATTAAATGTTAAAAAAATTTTGTAATTAAACCTTCTAAAAGTAATATTTTGAGTTAATTTTTGTTAATTTTAGTTGTAGTAAGTACCTATGTCGGCACGCAAAATGTTGTATGGATGAAAACTGGCACCCCTTAGTTAAAAGGTTGCCGACCCCTGTTCTAAACTATGTCACACATGTTTGGAACAACTCATTTTGAAGACTCTCAAGCTGTTGCACTTGATATATGCGAGGCATTTGACCGTGTTTGTTATGACGGATTGTTGGCTAAGCTACACACTTACGGAGTATATAAAACAGTTCTGTTTATGACTATTATGTTTCTGCACGCTGGTATGTAATAAGACTTCATACTGTCTCCTAATCTCTTTCTCCTTTACATTAATGATCTGCTGGAAAGAAACAGGAATCCGACCTACAGTTTTGCAGGCGACAGTATGCTTCTCTCTTCATTTACTTTGAACGCCCAAATATCGGCTATTCATGTACAGGGTGAGTCAACGTTAAAGTAAAGTTCATTATCTCATTTGTTTCGGGAATGACGAAAAAATATTAAATACAGTAGTTTTAGGGAATGTTAAGGTGCACAGTTTAAAATTATTTTTGAGTATACAGGGTACTTCAAGAAATGTGGCCGGTATAACATATGTTTTTTTTTAAATAGAACATCATGTTAAATACAATAGTTTTAGGGAAAGTTTAAAATTATTTTCGAGTATACAGGATACTTCAAAAAAGTGTGGCTGATATAACATATGTTTTTTTTAAATGGATCATCCTATTTTCTAATTTATTTTTAAATTTTGCGTAAAATTTTATAACTTTTTTTTAATAATGTTATATACCTAAACCTAGTAGTTTTTCTAATGTTTCAATTTTTTTAAAAAAAATGAAATATTAGAAAAACTACTGGGTTTAGGTATATAACATTATTAATAAAAAAAGTTTTAAAATTTTAGCCACAATTTAAAAATAAATTAGAAAATAGGATCTTCCATTTAAAAAAATATATGTTTTATCGGCCACACTTTTTTGAAGTACCCTGTATACTCAAAAATAATTTTAAACCTTAACACCTTAACATTCTCTAAACTATTGTATTTAACATTTTTTCGTCATTCCCGGAACAAATGCGATAATGAGCTTTACTCTAACGTTGACTCACCCTGTATATAATACTCGTTCCCAGCACAGATTTCGGACCTTTTACATGATTAGATAGGAACACATCTAAACGTGAAACATATGTAGGACTCATATTCGATAAGGTCCTATTTAACCATAAATAAGATTAGAAATGAATCTCCTCTTACAAAGCATTGTTTGCAGAGGTGCCAAGTTATAGGCGACACGTTCTTACTTGACCGACTGTAACTACATATCGTCCCTACCATGTCAAACTATCGAATGTGAAAAAACTAATTTAAAGTAAAAAAAGATTAAACTGACTAAATCTTGATAACATCCTAAAAATGTTTAAAAAATGTGTAGGAAAAGTATTAAACTTTGCAATTTTGGCAATGTGCTAATTTTGTCTTCACTATTAAAGTGGTTTTTTTTTTGCTCTCCTAAAAACTACCCATTTTAGTATTCGATAGTTCGACATGGTAGGGACGATATACGATATACAGTCTGTCAAATAAGAACGTGTCCGCAATAATTCATTTTTGGTAGATGCGATTCTTGCGATTCACCAAAAAATCGGTAGCGGCAACTTTTGTCTACAACGCATTTTAATAAAAGTATCAGTCAATTCGGAACTTTCGTCGAAATCAATCCAAAATGAGTAACTTTTTGGCGCATCGGTTCGAAGCAGTATTTCTTTGTTCCCATCCCAAGGGGCCTAAAATGACCCATTCCGCGGCCGTTAAATGTATTAAAAAGTCGGTATCGTTTGTGAAGAAATGGGTAACTCGTTTTAACAAGACGAAAAATGTCGACGACTTTCCAAAATATGGTTCGGTAGGCAAAGTCACTTCGAAAGTCGAAAAACGAATCGTGTCTTTGTTTTCACCGGACCCGAAATTGACGCTGCGTCAAGGAGCGGCAAAATTAAGAAAATCGAGGTCGAATGTATCCCATGAGACCATTCGACAACATCTTCGTGCTCATGATGTCAAATTCCGAATCACGTTGAAGAAACCATTGCTGGGCAAAAAATCACATCACGAGGCGGCTCGCTTGGACCCACGATAAGCTATTAGAGTGGCCCTCACAATCGCCGGACCCCAACTCCATTGAAAACGTTTGGTCCCTTATAAAACGAAAGCTCAGAGGAAAGACTCTGAGATGCCAGGCGATTATTGATGCCGAAGGTGACTGGACAAGTTAAGCCGCTTCCTGATTTGTCGGTGAGGTATCGTTTTTCTCCGTGTGCTTAACTTGCGTGGGATGCGCGGGTGCGGAGCAAGTCAGGTGAGTTTCATTGAAATATAGGCGTTCTGCATGTTTTCGTTACTGAATCGGTACCGAGCACACCGAGAAAAACGATATCGCACCAATAAATCAGGGTGCGGTCTTACTAAGGTAATTGCGCCGCTGCTAGCACCCTAAGGAATGAATACCTTGATGGCAAAAAATATTCTCGAAACACACTCTTTCAAGAATACGAGCGGTTACGTTCTTACTTGACAGACTGTAGTAAAACATATATGAGAAACGTGGTAGGAAATTAGAAGTTTTAAAAATTTAGCTGAAACTTACTTCCTGCTGGCACAGTAGCTTAATTAATATTTTTATTTCCTTTGCCACAGGAAAATATTGTAATTATCCTCCGCGATTTTTGCTTTCCTTTACACAATGTATTTTTTTTTTTGTTGCGCAGTATGCAAGTTAAATTTAGACAATCTGGAAACAAAATGCATTTTAACCTAGAGACATTTTTGCTTTCTTTTTCAAGAACAGCTACTTTGGACAGATTACTTAATCCTTTATAGAAAACAAGAAGTTTATTTTTCAGGATTTCCATCACGATATTACCTTTTTAAACTTCTAATTTCATGAAATAAACTAGAAATTATAAGGAATTTGAAAATCTTATTAAGCAGGACTACTTTAAGTTTAAGTTAAAAACAAAGTTTTAATGAAAAGCTTATTTAATATCTTATTAGGAATGGACTTTTGTGCTTCATCATTAAGTTCCCATTTTAAGATATGAGTAATCAGATACCGCCAAAATATGTATTGATTGTTATTGCTACCAGAGGTTAAAAACTAAAACGATATTATTAGTAAAATTTAAATGTAGAATTAACTGGTCTAGTTTTTTTTCCAGACCTTCCTATCGCTTTATTATAGACACATTAAATGCCATTTCCGTTCCTTCCTATACTGGAAATGGAAACTGTAATGATCCTATTTTTGTTTTTAAGTCTTCCTTTTATCCTGTTTACGAAAGATATTCATTCTCCCGATTTCTAGATATGTTGTGTCATAATGCATATAATCTGAAATACACTGAGCTATCAGGAAAATTCTTCTGAATGTTGAAAATATCTTAAACATATTTTAATTAAATTTGAAGAGTAGTTTTAGTAAACAAAAATTAAACTTGTGAAACATATCCTTCTTTTTGAAGTGCCTGTAATTCATTTCTGTACATATTTTGAGAGTTATAATAGATGCATATGCAACTTAATGTATTTTACATGAAGTTAGCTCACCTGGAGTTACTCTAGTTTAAAATCAACATTAAAATTCCTGTATTGTTAATATTCTTGGAAGTAATATGTTGTGGAAAGTAAATTGTACATGTATTTTTAATTAACTTGTTACTTACTAGGGTGGATTGGAAAGCCTTGTAAAAACTAAGGAAAACAATATTTTCATACAAAAACAAAAACTTTCTTAACATTATCTCCATAGAACTCAATGCGTTTGGTCCAGCGACACATTTCTTCTTATCCTCAGGAAAAAAAATTGTTTCGAATTGTACAGGGTGAGTCAACGATAGAGTAAAGTTCATTATCTCATTTATTTCGGGAATGACGAAAAAATGTTAAATACAATAGTTTTAGGGAAAGTTTAAAATTATTTTCGAGTATACAGGATACTTCAAAAATGTGTGGCCGATATAACATATGTTTTTTTTTTAAATGGAACATGCTATTTTCTAATTTATTTTTTTTAAATTTTGCGTAAAATTTTATAACTTTTTTTTAATAATGTTATATACCTAAACCTAGTAGTTTTTCTAATATTTCAATTTTTTTTTTTTTAATTCTAGTTTTCTGCTTTGTAAAAAATTGCCAGTAGCGCCATTGTTTCTGAAGGTGGAATACTCATAATTGGTAGGAGCGTTCTATAGAGATGAAAAAAAAGATATATGTAAAAAATTTGAGTTAGATGCTACAGGGTGTTCAAAATAAATTTATGCATTTCGACTATTTTAAATTGAAAAATCTTAAGTTTTTTAAATGGCACACCCTGTATATTATTATTTTTCTGAGAGATTTTACAAAACCCTCCAACTTTTATTAAGTATGTCATATACCTATTTCTAATAGTTTTCGATTTATTTTGAATTTTTCAATTTTTACCCTTGTTTTTAATAACTTACGCTATAACATCAGAGTTGCCAAGACAAAACAAAAATGTAGGCATTGTCAAGTTTTGACATGTCTATTAAGCAAGCAAAAATACTTTAATATGTTGTAGTAACTGACGTATAAAGGTAATAGTTATGGATTTTCCTAAAAATGAATTAATTGATATGGTTTATATACTGGGCGAGGCGGGAAAAAATTGTCTCTTGGCAGTAAGGCTTTACGGAGCGTAGTACCCTAATAGACGTACACAATCTAGAATATCTTTTCAGTGCTTAATGGAACGGTTTGATGGTAGTGGTAGCGTTAAGTATACGAAACGGAAAGTAGTTAACCAGACTGCTATCAACGAGGAAAAAGAAATGGAGATTTTACTTCATGTTGAATAATGCACTACGACAAAATACAATTATCATCCCTTTCATATAGAACTACACCAAGAACTTCAAGACCGTGATTTTAAACGACGAGTAAACTTTTATACCACCATGAATGGATCAATAGAGACTGATCCAAATTTTTTATCCAAAATAATGTTTTCTGATGAAGTTACTTTTCGCAGTAATGGAGCAGTTAACAGCCATAACATGCATTATTATTCAACAGCTAATCCATTTTGGGTCCGGGAAGTTCAAAACCAAAACCATTGATCGCGTAATGAATGAATATTAAATTTTCGAATTATTGGTCCATATTTTTTCCGCGAACCGCTTAATGGGCCTACATATCTAAATTTTTTGCAAAACGAATTACTCCAGCTTCTTGAAGAAGTTGAAAACTTTGAAAGGGAACAAATGTGGTTCAACAAGATGGAGCTCCTACTTATTACCACCGGGAAGTTCGGGAATTTTTAAACGATCTTTACCCACAAAAATGGATCCGTAGGGATGGATTCATTTTGTGACCCCTCAGTCATGTAACTTAACACCTTTAGACTTCTTTTTGTGAAGCCCTGGAATGAGAAACGAAGCAGAGGACGCCCGCAAACCCGATGGTCTGACGACATCAAAAGACTAATGGGATACAACTGGATAAACAAGGCCCCAAACTGCATAGCTGATGATGATGATGATGACATTGAAGTCTAGTTTATATATGATATAACACAGCTAGAGACGTACCAATTGTTGTAGAGCTAAAAGCATTCAAAATCAAAATTTATGATTAATGGGAGTAAATTAAAATAAAATCTTTTTAGCTTATTTTTATTCCTATTTTTGCGATTTTCTTGTGTGACATACTTTTTTAGTTAACTTTTATATTTAAATAGTTTACCAGAATTATGAATAAAAATGTAAATGTTCACAGTGGGAAAGTTTGTCACGGAATCTATTACGTCTACGGAATAATTTACAGCGATTCAAAAACAACGTGAATCGCTTTTTCGCACACGTGTCGCTCCTGTAGCGCCTTAGGGACTTCCCTGCAGCACGTGTGCTAGACCCCTAAAAAAAAATAGAGTCTCAGGACAAGTAGTAACATGTCCGCTATAATTCATTTTTGGTAGATGCGATTCTAGCGATTCAACAAAAAATCGGCAGAGGGAACCTTTGTCTACGACGCATGTTAGTAAAAATATCAGTCGATTCTGAACTTTCGTCAACATCACGTAAAATCCCAAATAAGTCGGGTTTGGGGCAGTCTTTCTTTGTTCCCACTCAAAGGAGCCTAAAATGATACATTCCGCGGATGCTAAATATATTAAAAAATCGGTACCGTTTGTGACGAAGTGGGTAATGTAAATATTGATTTGCCAAAACGTGGCTAGTCGGGCAAAAAGTGGCAAAATTAAGAAAATCGGATTTGAATGTGTTCCATGAGACCATTCGACAATGTCTTCGTGCTCATGATATCAAATTTCGAAACACGTTGAAGAAACCTTTGCTGGGCGAAAATCAAGTCGCGACGCAGCTCGCTTAGGCACACGATAAGATACTAGAGTGGCCCTTACAATCGCCGGACGCTAACTCTATTGAAAACTTTTGGTCCCTTGTAAAGAGAAAGCTCAAAGAACTTTGACTTAGTTGTCTCGCGAGATTCAAAAAATTTTTGCAAAGTTTGCAGAAAATCTCGTCAGCAGCATGCCAAGCCATTATTGATGCAGGAAGCGATTGAACAACCTACTAACAAAGAACAACCAAAGAATAGATTGATGGCAAAAAATATTCTCAAAACACATTTTCTCGAGAATACGAGCGGTCAAGTTCTTACTTGACAGACTGTATATAGTAAAAATAATAAAGTTTTTTTGCAAGAAAATATTCACGGTACAGACACTTGTGTTCCGATTTTATTACTTGTATAAATATTCAAAATAAGCGACAAGCCGGATCATGTGTTACCTACTTTATCGTCAATCCTAAAGTCTGACAGGTTATATGAGATAAATTACCGTGACTGGTTAAATTGGCATGATATTGTCAATAAGTACATTGTTCAAGCATTACATTTTGTTTTTATTATGATTAATAAATAAAAGGTTAGGTTTTATTGTTACAAACGTTTTTTTTTTCTATGCCTATAGATAAGCTAATCGAAAAAAATAAAACAAGAAACATTTATGATGATGAGAACATGGTGACCTTTTGAAAAAATCATTGAACTTGAATTATTATTTTAAAATTTACTGGCTCGGCTGCGTAGTAGGAGGCGCATATGTACCAATCGAGAGGTCACGGGTAGATTGGTAGTCAATAATAACCTATCTATTGATAATTTTAATTTATTGATCGTTATTGATAGGTATCGCTATCTTTTCCTGTTGGAGATTTTAGACAGTATTGTTTCGAAGACTGATTTTGTTAGATTTCCACTTTATTTAGTTTCACTGAAATTGTATGTCGCGTTTCGCTATACTATAGCTTCGTCTGATACAAAATGATATTTGAATATTAGTGTTGTTACATTTATACAAATACCCTCTGGTAGATAGGTAATAAAATTAATACCATATTCTGAATATTAATTGTATAAATTGAGTAAAGGTGAGTTTCCATCGGCCAGACAGGTATCTTTTTGTTCGTTTCAGATTATATCTGAATTTTTAATTCTATTTATTTCTAAATTTTCTAATAGGTTTAATTTTACGCCTTTGTTTTGTATGTGTAGAATTGTAAATTTATCGTCAAAAAGATTATTTGATTCTGTTAAATGATTACTGTACGCTGAGTCGTTTTTGTTTTTTAAATAGCTTCTTTTATATTCTGAAATCCGAGTTTCGAATGAGCGACCTGTCTGACCTATGTAACTTTTATGACAAGAACCACAATTCAACTGATACACTCCAGATTTTTTTAGTCTATTTTGTTTTCCCTTTGCATTTTAAATGAATTTTCCTAACGAGTTGTTTGTTCTAAAAGCTATGTTGATATTATATTTGTTTAAGTGGTTTTTAATTTTCTCTGACGTGTTACCAAAATAGGTTAAAACATTATATTTTTTCCCTGTGTTTTCTTTCTTGGGGTATACTAAAGAAATAGCTTTATTTTTTAATTTTTTGTTTAGAATTGAATCTGTGGTGTCAAGAGAATATCCGTTGTTAACACCAATTTGTTTTTATTAGATTTAATTCTTAACATACTGTGGTAAGCTGCCAATTTGTGATATGTAGACGACATCTTTGTTTGTTTTAATGGTACAGAGCGTCAACTTGACAATGTTTTTAACTAAATAAACTCAATACATAAAAATATTAAATTCACTATGGAACTAGAAGTCAACAATAAAATTAATTTTCTTGACTTAACGATAATCAGACATTACAACAAACACAAATTCTCTATTTTTCACAAACCCTCACATACAGATACTACAATAAACATAAAATCAGTTCACCCCCTACAACACAAATTGGCAGCTTACCACAGTATGTTGCATAGACTTGTAAGTGTCCCCTTATCTGTAGATGATTTTAATAAAGAATTAAATCTAATAAAACAAATTGATGTTAATAACGGATATTCTCCTGACACCATAGACACAATTCTAAACAAAAAATTAAAAAATAAAGCTATTTCTTTATTATACCCCAAGAAAGAAAACACAGGGAAAAAATATAATGTTTTAACCTATTTTGGTAACACGTCAGAGAAAAATTAAAAACCACTTAAACAAATATAATATCAACATAGCATTTAGAACAAACAACTCGTTAGGAAAATTCTTTAAAAACGCAAAGGGAAAACAAAATAGATCAAAAAAAATCTGGAGTGTATCAGTTGAATTGCGGTTCTTGTCATAAAAGTTACATAGGTCAGACAGATCTCTCATTCGAAACTCGGATTTCAGAACATAAAAGAAGCTATTTAAAAAACAAAAACGACTCAGCATACAGTAATCATTTAACAGAATCAAATCATCTTTTTGACGATAAATTTACAATTCTACACATACAAAACAAAGGCGCAAAATTAAACCTATTAAAAAATTTAGAAATAAATAGAATTAAAAATTCAGACATAATCTTAAACGAACAAAAAGATACCTGTCTGGCCCATGGAAACTCACCTTTACTCAAGTTATACAATTAATATTCAGAATGGATTTCCCAGCAATAGTCATTAGCTTATAGTATTAATTTTATTACCTTTCTACCTGAGGGTATTTGTATAAATGTAACAACACTAATATTCAAATATCATTTTGTATCAGAAGAAGCTGTAGTATAGCGACACGCGTCATACAGTTTCTGTGAAACTAAATAAAGTGAAAATTTGACAAAATCAGTCTTTCACTACATTCGTTATGAATTTCCATCAAGTAACAGCCACAACAATTCAAAGTTTAGTATTGTTTCTGTAAAATTTAATGATGAGATATCCCCATATAAAAACCCATCGGTATCAAATCAGGGCTACAGGGAGGGCAACGTTACGTTGCCTCTTTTGGAAATCAATTCATTCATGCAGTGGGACTGTGCCTTATCCGAGATTAATATGATAAATGCTGAAAAGCGCTTAAGGACTGGATTAAGGACCCTGCGTCTTTGAGCAATATCAGTTGGCACTAGTTCTGGAAGCAGCTATATCTTCTACGGGTGCAGTCTTTACGAAAAATGCGTTGTTATGGACCGCTGGGCACTCTGAAAGCACTTAACCGTTTGCATACTAAGAATGCAAAAGTCTCGCCAAGGACACTGGAATGCACGCCACGTTTGCTTCGCTTTTTCATATCCTGCCATCACTGAGAAGTATTAAGTCTACAAAACTAACTAAAAGTCAAAATAAAAAAATAGTTTCTTACGAGCAAATAAACATGTTCAGCATGAAATTAGATGTATGTTACATCATATCTTCTTATTATTCTTTATCAGCCATAATGTTTTCACTGCAGAAAATAGACCTTTTCAATTTTTTTTTTGCAATTTTCTCTATCCTGTGCAAGATGTAGCCATCTACTACCTGCCGTCAGTCATCATCAGCCGATCTTTTTAATGCTCTTCCGATATTTCATTTGTTCTCCCATGGTCTCCATTTAAGTAATTCGGTTGCCCATCTACCATCATTCTTTCTATCCACATGCCCATTGTCACTCTAATTTTGCCACTTTTCACTAGTATCTATAATACTTGTTTATCTGATATCCTCACTTAAAATGTGTTCTCCTAAACTAACACCTAACATCTGTGTGTCCACGATCCTCCGACAAAGATTATTTTTTGTAAAGGTCATGTTTTTCATATAGTCTCTGGCACGTTGAGGCGCCATTTCATAGCGTCTCTTTTACGGCGCTAGTTTGCCCTTATATATATCTAGTTTTGAGAATGGATTGAGTGGATATTATTACTGATACAAGACAGAATCAAGAATATCAGCTAGCCCGTTTTTTTTACTGGCAGAGAACATAGAGATCGAGATAATTTTTGTACGTCTTTTGCAACTAGTGTCTATAGTTATTTAAAACTTGGTTGTACTATTTTGGCCTATTACAAGGATGCTCTACAACCCCCATACTATTCAAAATAGACCCTCGAACAAATATTAAAAAAAATGGAAGCAAAAATGTAGAGGAATGGGAGTCCCAATACGAGAAGATTACTTATGTACTCTAAGTTTCGCAGACGACCAAGTAATCATAGTGCAAGATGAGGAAGACCTCAGTTATATGGTAAGAAAACTGAAAAAAGAATACACTAAAGCAGGATTAGCAATAAACTTTGATAAAACCGAATATCTAACAACAAAGGAGAGAAATATGGAGAATTTTAGAAGTCGATAACGAAACAACGATCAAAGGAACCGATAGATTTAAATATTTAGAAACCATCATTTTCAAAAAACGCAACATCAGAAGAAGAGATCAAAGCTAGATTAGGACAAACGCGGACATGCATAAGACAATTAAATTCGATCCTGTGGGACAAACACACTACAAAACACGCATATACAAATCAATAATACAAAGCATAATGACATACGGGTCAGAAACATGGACGATCAACAAAAGAAATAAATCTAAAATTAATGCGATAGAGATGGAGTATTGGAGAGAAGATGCTGTAGAGTGACACATATGGAGAGAATACCAAATGAAGAAATAAGAAGCAGAATAAACATCAAAGCGAACGCAATAAATACCATTGAAGAAAAACGATTAAAAATGGTATGGACACATAAGACGGAGCGAAGATAATAGGTGGATAAAGAAAATAACAGAGTGGAGCCCTATAGGGAGAAGAAAAAGAGGAAGACCCAGACGATCGTGGAGAGACGATGTGGACGAGGCTATGGAGGATAAGGGTCTAACAGATGGAGATTGGGAAAATAGAAACGGATGGAATCAAAGGCTGACAGAAGGAAGACAGCGTTAGCTGTAGAAAATCCTTATATATATATATATATATATATATATATATATATATATATATATATATATATATATATATATATATATACATACATATATATATATATATATATATATATATATATATATATATATATATATATATATATATAGTCCCTGGCCAAATTATTAGACGCACTGTATTTTTTTTAGTAATTTTATGTTTCTTAAGAGTTTTTATGCAATAATGGTATATTTAAACTACAATATTATTGATTTTTATTTAAAAGAATTGTTGTAGACTACATATTTGTATTTATTTTTAACATATGGCAACACTGTGTTGACAAAGTGATACATGAACGTAAATAAGTACAAACCTGTATCAGTCGCGATCGGAATCGAGTCAGGTACGGACGTGTTTCTGTGGCTTTATGGACTGTGATTGTTTTGTTTAACAGTTTTTATACTACTCAGTTATTAGTTTATTTTGTATGCAGTGTTTTAAAAAAGTAATTGGACTATTTTCATTATGGGTAGAAAAGGCGATCTTTCACCACGTAAAAAACTGAAGTGAAGGCCCTTGTGATTGCGAAAACATTTACAAACCGAGAAATATCACGAAGATTGGAGGTTTCTGAAGCTAGTGTACGACGCATAAAAAAAGAAAAAAATTGAGTCAGGGAAGGAATTAAGCCCGAAAAGAAAGAAAAGATGCGGTAGAAAACCAATTTTCACTCCACGGTCAGAGAGATGTGTAGAAAACAGATTTGCTACCACAAAGGTAATAAAATCACAACTCCAGGATGCTAGCGTAAATGCTTCTGAGCGCACTGTTCGAAGAAAATTGAAAAGAATTAGATTTTAAGGCCTGTCGCCCCGCCAGGAAGCCCAAGTTAACAGCTGCAATGAAAGCAAAGCGCCTGAAGTGGGCCAAACAATGGCAAGACAAAGGTGTGGACTTCTGGAGATCGGTAAGATACAGCAATTTAATCAATAATTGATACATTATTATCATTTTCAGTTAAATAAAGCAAATAAACATGGAAGTTTATATATTTTTCCTATTTTTGACAGGTCTGCTTCAGTGACGAAAGCACATTCGAAATTTTGCAGAATAAAGCTCAGTATGTGCGTCGTCGTCATGGAGAAAAGTTTCATCCTGATTGTGTCGTCCCGACGGTTTAAACATCCCACCAAAGTGATGATTTGGTCAGTCATCAGCGGCAAGGGCACTGGACGTCTGTACGTCGTCAAAGGAATAATGAAGCAAGATCAGTACAAAGAAGTATTACAAAATCGGTTGATTCCGCAGCTCAGAGAATGGTTTCCAAATGGGGAACCATTCACTTTCATGCAAGATGGAGCTCCCTGCCACACTGCTCGGTCTGTTAAAAGCTTTTTTGGCAGAAAAAAATATCCCTCTGTTGGATTGGCCGGTAATAGCCCATTGAAAATGTGTGGGAGCTGATGAAAAGAGAAGTGGCTAAAGATGTGATTACCAACAAAACCCAGCTCCTAGAAAAGATTATTCATGTGTGGAATCATCATCCTCAAATGCAGGAGACAGTACAATCTTGCATTGATAGCATGCCGTACAGAATTAAAGCTTTGATAGCGGCTAAAGGTGGCTCAACTAAATATTGACTTTTACTAACATTAATTTCACTTTTCTTTAAAACTTAATAAACTTATGCTTTTCTAAATTAATGCTGTTTTATTTATGTCAAATAAATAGGTAATTGATTGGATAATATAAAAATAAAAAACAAATCAATTTAAAATAATAAACGGTACAATATTACTCGGTAATTAATATTTTACATGAAA
Source organism: Pachyrhynchus sulphureomaculatus (assembly GCA_019049505.1). NCBI lineage: Eukaryota > Metazoa > Arthropoda > Insecta > Coleoptera > Curculionidae > Pachyrhynchus > Pachyrhynchus sulphureomaculatus. Next base: position 13,289,525 of record CM032454.1, read on the forward strand.
TCTTGCAGTGCGTCTAATAATTTGGCCAGGGACTGTATACTCATATATATATATATATATATATATATATATATATATATATATATATATATATATATATATATATATATATATATATATATATAATTCTCACACAGAGTAGGCAGGCTTCATTCTGATAAAACACGCCATAAAAATTTAATTTTCAAGTCGCAGAGTTACACTCTGTATCCCCTTCTGCTCATTGTGTTTGTACAATAAGCCAAACAAATTTGAATTTTCAGAAAAATACTTGAAGATAAAGACACAACCATAAGAGATTGAAAAAAAGTCTCTCGTTGCCGGTGGGATTCGAACTCAGGAGTATACACCCCTACACTTTACTAAGTAAGCCACAGCACCAACGTACCTTGGCTTGCTGGACGGAGTTCTGTGCAGGGTTGTATACCCGGAGATGGTGGGTTTGAATCCGATCGGCACCGAGAAATGTTTGTTGTGTCTTTACCTTCAAGTATTTTCCTGATTGTTCATGGTTTCGGTACACTTAACTAACTTTATTTTCTTTCATTAAACAAATTTATTTATGGGTCACCCTAGAGTTTACATGCATCCTAAGGTATCTTTCTATGAATAGTTATTTTTTTTGTAAGAATAGAGCTTGTATGCCCTCTTTCCATAAGGCTTCAATTAAAAACTAATATCCTTTATAAAATGCACCGGTAGAATTTCCAATATGTAGTCACTAACGGTAGCAAAAGTTCGACAAGATATTGCTGTCTCAGCCGGTATAGAAACTTGAACGGCACTTAGATTTAATTTATGTTTTAATATAGGGTATTGGTTAGTTTTTCTTTCGTGGTAGACATCTGTTACTACACGTGTTTGTGCCCTAGAAACGACGTCGATATTGACAAATTTTCGACTTATTAAATTTACTTTTTATTTTCTTTGGAAATTTGATATTTACTTAAAAATCTTGTTTCTTTATAGTTTGAATTTTTAGTCCTTGGTATATACGAAATGAGTTCAGGTTGAATAATTTTATGTATATATCGCCACTCAAGATTCTTTTTTTAATTTATACAGGGTGTTCCACAAGTAAACTCAAGTTTGGTTGATTTATTGTGCGAACTCAAAATGAACGGACTATCGCGATAAGAACATTTTTCGATCCTTATCATTTACACAGGCTAAATGCAGTTCTAACGAAAATTAAGTACTTGTACAGTTCATAATTCACTAATTATTATTTTTAATATTTTAATGACCAAAAAAGACGTTACACACTATAACTTATTTAAAAACAACCGGTCAAGTGCAAGTTGAACTTGCGCAATTAGTGTTCCGTACGTTGATTGCTTTTAAAATAAAAAATTTTGTTACAGATGTATAAAATGATCAGTGACTTCACAAAACACATCCCAAATGGGTTTTCAACAAAGTTTGTTTCCAATCTTTACTGAAATCTGACGACCTTGAATTTTTTGTTTTTTTTTTACATACCAGAAAAATTATTAAAGGTAATTCACTCGTGACAATTTTCGTTCAATCTACACCCCCACAGTGGAGAATATTCCGGAATTTTTTCAAAATTTTTTGATAAGTACTTTTCGAGATAAGGCGCGGGACAGCGATTTTTCGCGATTTTTTTTAAAAATAATACAAAGAAAAGTGCTCGCAAGTATTACATTATATATACATTTTTTACTGTTTTTCACAAGCTTTCATTTGACACCACACTCGATAACCTAGTAAAAATTTTTTTTTTCACTTCCGATTTCACCCCCCCCCAAAACTAGCCCCTTAAGTCAAAATTTAACTCTTAAAACTACATGGCTCTGATGAGGCCATCAATTCCTATATTATTACCAAATTTCAACTTTCTATGTCAAATAGCTTCGGAGAAAATCGGCTGTGAGAGACAGATAGACAAACAGACACCGAAGTGATCTTATAAGTGTTCCGTACGGAACACTAAAAAACAATCTCGACGCATGTAACTTGTAGTCTGTAAGGAAAAATTTGTAGTGTTCCGTACGGAATACCTATAAGATCACTTCAGTGTCTGTCGTACTCGATTTTCTCCGAAACTATTTGACATAGAAAGTTGAAATTTAGCACTAATATACGAATTGATGGCCTCATCACAGCCGGGGTAAAATCAGAAGTGAAAAAAAAATTACCAGGTCGTCGAGTGGTCGGGAGTGTTAAATATGTACACTTTTTTTGCATTATTTTTAAAAAACTCCGAAAAATCGCTATCTTACTTTACCTCGAAAAGTACTGATTAAAAAATTTTGAAAAAATTCTGGAATATTCTCCACCAGGTATAGATTGAACAAAAATTATCACGAGTGCATTACCTTTAATAACACAGATAAAATTGTATAATCATACAAATTATGGAATAAAACTATTATTTCGGACACCTTTAAATATTCTGAATCTACAATTAACATAAAAACTTAAAAATATTAGGTTTTAGTGTTCATAATTAACAAAAACACGCGTACACCACCTCTAACTAAGCTACGTAGTAAAATGCTCTTTAAAATAAATATGTGCAACCTCTAAATTAAAAAATTGTTTTTAATTTGTATTAATATTGAACAAAACTATTATTTCATTAACTAAGTTGGGAATGTGGAATCTTTGGCACAATGATACTACTCAGTATATATCACCACTACACCAAACACTTTATTTTTGCACTCGACGCGGGTTTCGCTAACCATGTTAGCTTCATCAGGAGCGATGATTGACTAGTCAAAGTAGTGGTGATATATACTGAGTAGTATTATTTCATTGCATTTATTTACTTAAAAAAGCTTTTTAAACCAACCACGTAACACCCTTGTAATTGTTAAAAGCGAATTTTGTGTTGAAACTGAAGATAAAACTTTATTTTTTGATGTCAAGTCAGGAAATAATAGTTTTGTTCAATATTAATAAAAATTAAAAACAATTTTTTAACTTAGCGGTTGCACATATTTATTTTTAAACAGCCTTTTGCTACATAGCTCAGTTAAAGGTGGTGTATGCGTGTTTTTTGTTAAACATGAACAGTAAAACCTAATAATTGAAAGATGTCCGAAATAATAGTTTTATTTCATAATTTTAATGATTATACAATTATAACATTATTTATTAAAATATATTTTTTTCAGTTTAATTGATTTCTGGCAATATTAAGTGTGTTTTCTGAAAAAAAACCTCACGGTGGATGTCTGGTTTTTTTTGGATTCAGCATAATAATACTTAAGAAAACACGTATCTCATTTAAGACAGAGAATTTTTTTATTTTGTATACCTGTGTTGTTAGCAACTCGCTGAACAATTCCTTATCCTTAAACAGCCCACAACAGAAGACAGGTATACCTTTGAAACTAGACTGACAACCAGAGATGCAAATTATTGTGTATCAATGAAAATAAAACACTAAATTTTTAGTAAAATCTCCACTTTTATTGATTTTTACATTTGACACGTGTTTCGCTAAAACATTAGCTTTATCAGAAGTATGGGTATAGAATGAAATAAACATTTTTCGATGGTTTTATAAGTAATTTTTCTTTAATGTGTCGCCGCTACAGGTCGTCGTTTCATCATTTTCGTGGACGTCCTATACTCCTTCGGCCCACCGGTGATTTATCTCGAGCTATTTTCACCAATCGTCGTTCGGACATTCTATTTATGTGTTAGTTCCATTCTTGGTTTCTTTTTCTTACCCACGTGTTAATCTCCTCTACTTCACGTATGTGCCTTATATTGTCATTTGTTTCTCTATCCCAAAATGTTCTTCCTGCCACACTTCTTAATGTTTTCATTACACTTGTTTGTAAGTATCTCTGAGTTTTGCGTCTTTCTGGTCTTATCTCTCCTGTGTAGGTCATAACTGGTCGAACTAGGGATTTATATATACGAGATTTTATTTCTGTTCTCAAGTATTTATTTTTCCAAATAGTGTCACTCAAGCATCCTACTATTCTATGGGCTTTTACTATTTGTTCTTTTATTTCTTCTTCTATGTTGTTGCTATATTTTTTACGATTTTTTTTTTGATTCAGTAAAAAAAACACACTTAAGAAAACACGTGTCTCCCTTAAAAGACAGAGAATTTTTTTTTGTATACCTGTCAAATTTATCTGGTATATAAAAAAAAAAAAAAAAAAATTTCATATCAACTCCGGGCTAACGATCTGAAACGGCGGAGTACAATCAAGAAACCATTTCTAAGCGAAAAACACAGAAATAAACGACTCGCGTGGCAGAAGAAAACATAAATCGAGACTGAAGCAATATAATTTTTTCCGATGAAGCTTCATTTTGGGGTTATGTATCATCCCACGAGCCTGGTCAGTTTCTACTAACCGATTGGTTCAGCGCACCGTGAAGCACCCTGTGAAGATTCATGTTTGTGGATATCCTTCGGAAAAAGATTTTGGAAGACTTCATCTTTACCTACAATTTGAACGCTGAAAAAATGTTCCAGCTTCACAAGAAGGTATACGACCGCTAAACGGTAGTTTGTCGATAAAAATGAAGAGCGGATTCCTCGGGCGCAGGTAATTTCCACACCACTAATCCGTTTATGACCTAGACATATTTAAGGGATTGTAATTGCAGAAGTAAATTCCACACCGAGTACTTTCATTTAGAGGATGAGGGTTGATAAATCGGTGGTGGTACGCACCTTCGCGGCTTGTTCAATTAAATCATTATTAAAACCCTTCTACATATCAGTTTAGTACATATTATCAATTTGTGATTATTACTTGGTTGTGCGTATATTTTTTAAAGTGTTGCTAATATGGAAGCAAAGTTAATAAAAAGCAATCGAGGAAAGGACATGTTATGTGTGAATTACTACACTTACTTTCGACAGAAGGTGCTAAAATGTGGAGAAACATTTTGGAGATGTTCAAAAAAGATTGCAAATCAAAAGTCTTCACCGAGAATTTAGTTACCAGAAGTGAAGGACTCCGTACACTCGAAGCCGACACCAAGAAGCTGAATCGGCAAATAATTAGTAATTCCTGCAAAAGAAAAGCCGGAGAGCATGTGAGTGAAACGCCATCTAAAATTATCCGACAAGAACTACAAAACACGCTGCCTGAAAGAGTAACAGAAAAAGATGTCGAATATATTAGAAAAAACATTTATACCCATAGACGAAAATTTTTGCCAGGACGTAATCCAAGAAGTGCTAAGGAGGTGCATAGTGTTTTAGAGACATTTGAAATCAAAACTAGCAAGGATGAGAATTTTTCTATATATCAGTGAACTCGAAAGTGGCATTATTGTTTTTTTCTCTTGCACTACAAATGTCAATATGTTGTGTAAAATATCCAATATATATATGGACGGCACCTTTTCATACTGCACTAAATATTTTACGCAGTTATTTACAGTGCATGGTTTTGCAAACGGTCATTACATTCCATTATTATTTTGCTTATTGCGTGATAAGAGAGCTGAAACATACAAAAACCTCTTCACATTATTAAAACGTAGGATTTATTCAACAGATATACTGTATTTCAATCCAGAGAAAATTACTATTGACTTCGAAAAATCTATTCATAAGGCAGTATCTGAAGTTTGGCCAAATGCTAAAATGTTAGGATGTAAATTTCATTTACACCAATCTTGGTTTCGCAAGATACAGAATCTAGGTCTAGCTAAAGAATATTGCGACAAAAATTCTGAAATTGGTCGTTGGTTAAAGTATTGTTTCGGCTTGTCCTATTTAGCACCCGAAGAATTAGGTGACAGTTTTGCATACGATTTATATTCTATAAAACCTGAGGATGAACGTTTTAAATAAATTTTGTGATTACCTACTAGAAACGTATATAGAGGAAGGAGCCGATTTTCCAGTCGAAATATGGGCAGAATCGAGTCCATCTTTAACTCGAACGACTAACTGTTGTGAGTCCTTCCATTCCCATCTAAATAATTCTTTTTATTCTATACATCCGTCTCTGTATACTTTTATCATTAGGCTGAAAGAATTTCAGATTAACGTATTTATAAAAATACAAAGTGTCGACGAGTCTAAAATATGTAATAATCATAAAAATCAAAAATTAAAACATTTAAAAAATCTTTATGAACAAAGAAAATTAGGAAATATTAATCGTTTCCATTTTTAAAATGTGTGTCCTATTTTTCTCAACCTGTTTTGTAAATATAATAAATAGATATGTATAGGTTTGTAGCATTATCTAGTATATGTCAGGAAATTTGTCCAATTGTATTTTATGTATTTAGCAAAAACTTCATGTTTTATCAATATTATTCTACTATGAAATAAAAACATATATATTTGCAAATATCTAAAATTTTCAATAAAAACTGATTTAAAAGAAATCCGTCCAATTTTATTTAGATGAATAAAGCATAATTATATTTGCTTGGTATGGAAATTACCTGTAAGATTTAAGCATCCTTATAAGGTTAGTGTGGAATTTACCTGTTGTATTAAGGGCGCAGGTAGTCTTGGTGTGAAATTTACTAACGCCGGATTCCTCTAGAGGGTAACGACACCAAATATCGGAGTAAAACGATATCGTTGCTATAGATGAATCATCCCAATCGCCTGATGCAAACCCAATCGGGAACGAGTGGTTATACATCAAGCAGAAGCTTCGTAGTATAAAGGTGTACACGGTGAAGCAGCTGTAACTTCAAATTCGGGCAATTTGCAAAACTTTTAAATTAGTACATTTTTTAATGAACAATGCGCGATACGTTCTTACTTAACCGAGCTGTAAAAGAAAATTCCATAAACTATTATCTTTATTTCTTATCTTTTAGTTGCAACTTTGAACTTAGTAAAACAATCTTTTCAACTATGCCTTCATACTAATATTCTACACAAAATAATTGTCACGTTTGCCGTCATAAGCAAATTTAATTTGCGGAAACTACAAAAGCTTTGCTCGACGCTTGTATGTATTTGCACAGTCACATATTGTTATGTATAATAGGTATGCATTTGAATAAAATAGGTACGTTAATATTCTAAATAGATAACGTGCAATGGTAATATAATCAAACCAAAACTGCACATAATATTGTATGATGTGTGTTTTTTTACTTCCCTTAAAAACAAAGATTATTACAACAAAAATAAACGCGAGAATACAACTGGAAAGAAGAACAGTAAGGATTCAGAAGTGAGCGCTCATGCACCGATGCCGTATTCATTGTGAGACAGGTAAAAGAAAAATCCATAGAATACAACATTCCAGCATACTTGTGCCTGGCAGACTTAAAAAAGCTTTCGACAATGTGCAAATAGAAGACGTTATTCATCTATTAAATAACAAGAACATCCCATTATACGAGTTCCTAATTAAAACTATCGAGAATACATATAAAGACAACAAAGTAGTCTCAAGATTAGCGGAACCAATCAACTATGAATCCGTGAGGCTCTTTAAGTCCTCTTCTATTTAATATTGTCATGGATGAAATTATGAAGAAAGAAGGGATATAGGATGGGTAACAGAGAATTTAGAACAGCGTTTCTCAACGTGTGGGCGCGCCCCACTAGGGGGCGTGATTACACTATTGGGGGGGGCGCGAGCGTATCGAAAAGAACATTCATTAAAAACATTTAATATAATTTATTGAAAGGAAAGCAAAACAAAATACATCTATAATATATATAAAATGCAACGTCTGTCTGTCTGTCCGTTAGTGCGCTTATCACTGGAGAACCACTTATCCGATTTACGTACTTTTTTTTTTAAACATACATATGTTCTCTGGCCAGGTTATAGGCTATATTTTATTACGATAGGTAGCATAAGGAATGGACAGTGACGTAAAATAGTGAATGAAGTCGGAAAAAAATTTGCAGCAGAGAATATCTATAATCTATAATATATATAAAATGCAATGTCTCTCTGTCTGTCTGTCTGTCCATTAGTGCAATTATCACGCGAGAACCACTTATCCGATTTACCTGTCTTTTTTTAAATTCGTACATATATTCTTTGGCCAGGTTATATAATAATAATAATAATAATAATAATCTATATCTATAATATATATAAAATGCAACGTCTCTCTGTCTGCCTGTCTGTCGGTTAGTGCGCTTATCCCCTCGAGAACCACTTATCCGATTTACGTGATTTTTTAAATTCATACATATGTTCTCTGACCAGGTTATAGATATATAGTTTATTACATCTATAATATATATAAAATGCAACGTCTCTCTGTCTGTCCGTTAGTGCGCTTATCACTGGAGAACCACTTATCCGATTTACGTACTTTTTTTTTTAAAACATACATATGTTCTCTGGCCAAGTTATAGGCTATATTTTATTACGATAGGTAGCATAAGGAATGAGTAGTGACGATAATAGTGAATGAAGTCTGAAAAAAGTTAGTCGCTAGCGCGTTCCCTTGCAATACACAGCCTAAACCATTAAATATGGAACAATATTATGTAGTAGAGAATAACTATAATCTATAATATATATAAAATGCAATGTCTCTCTGTCTGTCTGTCTGTCCATTAGAGCGTTTATCACGCGAGAACCACTTATCCAATTTACGTGTCTTTTTTTAAATTCATACATATATTCTCTGACCAGGTTATAGATATCTATTTTATTACATCTATAATATATATAAAATGCAACGTATCTCTGTCTATCCTCTGTCTGTCCGTTAATACGCTTATCACTGGACAACCACTTATCCGATTTACATGCTTTTGTTAAAAACATACTTATGTTCTCTGGCCAGGTTATCTATCTATAATATATATAAAATGCAACGTCTCTCTGTCTGTCTGTCCGTTAGTGCGTTACCCACTTTTTTTTAAAAACATACATGTGTTCTCTGTCCAGGTTATAGGATATATATTTTGCGTTAGGTAACATAAAGAATAAATAGTGACGATAATAGTGAATCAAGTCGGAAAAAAGGTTACCGTTAGCGCGTTCTCTTGCAATACACTGCCTAAATCATTAAATATGGAACAATATCATGTTGCAAAGAATATAATATATATATATATATATATATATATATATATATATATATATATATATATATATATATATATATATATATATAATGCAACGTCTCTCTGTCTGTCCGTTAGTGCGCTTATCACTTGAGAACCACTTATCCGATTTACGTGTTTTTATAAATTTTTATTCTTATGATATGTTCTATATAATTCGATATAAGCCTAGATAATGGGAGATAAGGTGAGATAATGGGAAATAAGTATAAATAATGGGAGATAAGGAGAAATAATGGGAGATAAGCAGAGATAAGCCTAGATAATGGGAGATAAGGTAAGATAATGGGAGATAAGGTAAGATAATGGGAGATAAGTGTAAATAATGGGATATAAGGAGAAATAATGGGATATAAGCAGAGATAAGTCTAGGTAATGGGAGTTATGGTGAGATAATGGGAGATAAGGAGAAATAATGGGAGATAAGGAGAAATAATAGGAGATAAGGAGAAATAATGGGAGATGAGCAGAGATAAGTCTAGATAATGGAAATTATGTACAGATAATGGGAGATAAGGAGAAATAATGGGAGATAAGGGGAAACAATGGCAGATATTTTATTACGTTAGGTAACATAAGGAATAAGCAGTGACGATAGTAGTGAATCAAGTCCACGCGAGCGGAGCCGCGGGCACGGCTAGTTCTGACAATAAAAATAAAATACAGATTTACACTGATATAATACACCTATAAATAGGATTGTATTAGTACTGAACAATGTATTTACCTGATAATTAACATATCAATACTAAATTAAAAACAAGTTTGATAATTATTAGTGACTCCCTTGGGCCTGTTTTGCAGAGCAAAGATTTTCGAAGGATGGTTTAATATTAGAAATAGACATTCAGAAAATCCGGTTTCGCAAAGGTAGGATGTTGAAAATGGTAATAATTAAGGAAATCCAAATAATGCAAGTGAAAAACTTGAAAATATGCGCATAAAATATGCAAATAATTTTCTCAAAATATGCACATACATGTTGTAAATATGCAGTAAAAAAAAAATCGAAATAGACTTGAAAAATGTAAATTTATTGTTTCACATTACATGATACGAGTACTATACAAATGTAAAAATAAAAAATCCATTTTAAATTTTCAACATACAGGGCGAATGAACTAAATCTAAATATAATATTATACAAAGTAAAAAATAAATATAAATAATAATGTATTTTAAAAATTTATATACGTAGTAAACAGCATAATAAAACATACATTTTAAATTTGATATATGTAAATATTGCAAAAGACAGGGTCGCCGTTAGTTATAAAAACAATAAACTGCTAAATGTTTCTCAAAATTCTCCATTAAAAAGTTTATTCTTCTATCGTTGTATAAAAAAATTTATAAATTGAGAAACTCCTTTCCACATCGACTGATGTAATAGGGACGTTTTTAAAATTATTTAATAGCATAGGATCTAAATCAATGGAATCAGTAAAATCCCCCTTTAAAATATTAGCTACTTGGCTGACAAATTGAAACCCACTATTTTTTTTCCATAACATTCCGAAATTTTTGAAAAATTTTGCTCCCAATTTTCCCTGCGACATTTTCAAAAGCGACCTCACATTGTTTTATTAGTTGAACACTTCGGGTTAATGGCAAATTAGATTCCTCCATTTGAGTTATGGTTTTAGAAACAAAACTATAATTTGTTTTTAAGAAAGGAAAGTTGTTGTTTTATCTCCTTGTTTTTGAATAATCGTTTAAGTTCTGTAAGGGATTGGGAAGATTCGTCTGATAATTCTGCAATTAGACCATCTAGTTGACAGAAGTTGTCGCAATAAAAAAATGTTTGCTTCCAACCAAGTGCCCATCTTGTAATAACAGGCTGAGGTGGAAGAGGAGTGTTTGGTAGTTTTTCTTTGTAGAACTGAATCCTTAAAGGCGCCATAAGGAAGATTTTCTTCATGTTAGAAATTAAGCTATTCACAAGCGGAAAATGATTCCTAATTTCCTCAGCAACCCTATTTAAAAGCATGAGCGAGACATGTTACATGTATTAAGTTTGGATAAAACATTTTCAAATTTTTCCCGGCCTTTATCATGTACGGTGCTGCATTTGACAAAATAAGCAAAAAATTACTTTAAAAGCACAACTAAAAATGAAATCTAATAAATTAATAATACAAGTATGCTCTAATGACCGTCTGGGGTTTACTGACTGGTTTTTACTGACCATAAAAATAATAAAATTTATTTAGGGAAAACCAACGGCGCGGCGGCCGCGGCCTAAACATTGACCCTTATTCCGAAAAATGAATGAAAACACCTGATAAAGACCTACATTATTATAAATTCCTTCAAATATGCACATGTATGCTATTTTTAAAGCATTTATGCAAATATTTAGAAAAATGCATATAATATGCAATATATGCGCTTTGCATATTTGGATGTCCTTAGTAATAATATACTAAATGCTCTTGTTTTCAGTGCAGAAAACTCATCATTCACCCCTGTCCAAAATTCAAAGAGTGATTTATTGTTTTGTCTTTTGATTTCGCCACTTGCCGTGAAGTCTATGAAGATTTCTGCTATCGAAGTTGAAAGCCCTTCGGAAGTATTTTGAAATTGATCCCTAACCTACTCGTAACTTGCTACCAAGTTGTCGTCAGTAAGAAAATACTTTTTAAAATGCTTTGTCAACATGGCTAGATGATTTTCAATGGTTACTAAAACAACTCTCTTCTTCAGTCTTGTATGTTTTAACACATTCACCCACATTTGCAAACATTTCTAGGTTTTCTGTTTTACATTTCTGCTCCATAATTCCAATTTTCTACAAAAAGCTTTAATTTTATCACTTTAAGATTTAAGGTATTTAGTTTCTCGAATATATCGACCAAGTAGCTCAATTTTATCACAAATAAACTATCTCGAAACTTCTCGGCTTCCGGTCGGTTTTTCCTCTTCTAGAACAATGGCGACTTCATTTCTTAATTCATAAACACGTTGCAAACATTTCCCACATGATAATCATCTTGTCTCGCAATAAAATAGTAACGCTGATTGTTTCGGCACCCATGTCTTTACAAAGTGCGGAAAAAATTCTAGATTTTAGGGGTCTCATTTTAATATAATTTACTACGGTAGTGAGCACAATATTCAGAGCAGAATTCATTTCTTTGGAAGCCAGAGCTTCTCTGTGGATCATACAATGTGTCCACACACACAGTGGAGATTTTTGTTTCACAAGTGCTTGTACACTTTGAAATCTTCCAGGCATTGAATGAGCACCATCGGTACATATTCCGACGCAATTTTTCCACTCCATATTTGCCTCGTTTATAAAATCATTTAAGATAGCAAATAATGCGAGTGATATTGCTTTGAGTTCTGTTGGTTTGCAGAAAAATAGTTCTTCTACTACTAACATACCATCACAAATTCGAACATAGGCGATGAAATGAGCATCTTTATTGCTATCTGTTGCTTCATCAAGCTAAATTGAAAACAATTTGTCACGCAACTTCCCGAAAAGTTGATGCTGTACATCTTGAGTTATATCACCAATTCGACGGGTAACAGTATCATTTGATATAGGTATGGATAGCAATTGTTTGTTAAAATTATCTCCAAACATAGTTTCTACAATCTCAATTGTTGCTGGCAAAACAAGCTCTTTACCAATAGTGTGAGGCTTTTTACATCTGGCTATTTTATATGAAACCTTGTAAGAGGCAAGTAAAGCTTTTTCATTCACAAGCAAAGTTTTTTTAAAAAATGATTTCTGCTTTACATATGATTTTAATTTTAATTTGAAGAATTCTCGGAATTTGTTAAGGTACTCACTATGAAGCGTTTCCAAATGTCGTTTTAAGTTTATTTGGTTTCATGCTGTCTGCTGCCAAGATTTTTGAGCAAATAACATACAGGGGCCTTTCTTCTTCATTTACTTCAGTACTGGTCAACCCTAAATTTAAGTATTCTTGAGCATATTTTCTTAATTTTATTTTCGGAACCACGCTCGTCTATGCACTTGTTGATGCTTCACTATCGTCTAATGCTCGCTTACGCCCACTTAAACATTTATCCATGATTCTGTGTAAATTTACTTAATACCTTGAATTTCAATTAACACGTAAATTACACATACACATTCACGATAACTCCGATAGCAGTAGAAGAATCACCTCGATTGAGACGGGCTGTAATTGAACGACGTGCAACATTTATACACTTTTGGGCAGACTTTCCAAATGTTCGAGACAACTCGGAACTTCTCGCGAAGCCGCTACCGATATGGTGGACGTGATAGAGAGCAATAGAGAGGCATCGATTCTAGTTTTGTCAACGCAGCAGATAGTGTTGCCAAATATGAATAAATTTACTTATTCTGGATAGTTTGTAAGGTTTGTAATTAAGGTCATAGTGTAGCTTTAACATCAAAATATTGAAAATACATTATTATTGCATGCATTGTTATTGTATGAGAGGGGGGGGAGGCGCGATGAAAATTGTATTTGAAAATTGGGTCGCAAATACTGAAAGGTTGAGAAACGCTGCTCTAGTATTAAGTTTCATGTTCCGTCACTTATTCATATTCATAAGGTTTATTGCAATTAAGGAAAGCCCACATAATATGCAAAGTAAATATCTAGCAGCAATTTAATACTAGCCAATTACTTAAACAATTTATCATTCTGTCTGTCATCGGCTTATGGTTATTATTAATAGTATTTAGAGACAGCATTTTAAAAAACTTTTCCAACCTCTCTATTTTGCATTACATTATTACCACAATAAATTAGGTTTTTTATGCATCTCAACATAGCCGTAATCATTAGCGAGAAACGTGGTTTGTAAAATATATTAGATAAATAAATTAGAGAATATAAGGATACGCCTGAAAATACTACCATTTTCAATTCAATTTCAATTTTAAAAAAAATTTGGTTCGACCGAAACTGCAAAGAAGCTCTTGCTTCTAAACATCTTGCCTACTGACCATGGCATGAAAATCCTAACGTCATAAATCGTAACATCTTTATTCGTGCCCGGAACAGATGTAAAGAAATAATCGACGAAACCAAGGAGCCACACAGTCAACGGATTAGAAACAATCTTCTTGCTTGCCCCAACAATTTCAGGTCCTTCTGGTCAGACGCTAAGGCAGTTAGTCAAAATTTCACCAAATCCACTGTGCCACCACTCACACGGCCAGATAACTCTATTGCAACAACACCTGTTGGGAAAGCGAACTTGTTGGCTGAACTCTTTGCTTCACATTCTACTGTTGATTTCCAAGGAACATAAAACGTATTTTAATAAAGCTAGACACCAAAAAAGCTTCTGGCGCTGACGAAATACCTGTCATAGTACTGAAAAACTGCGCGTGAGAACTAACACCAGTTTTTTTTGTAGACTTTTCAACCTATCCTACAGAAAGGGAATATTTTCTTCCTGCTGGAAATGTGCCACAGTTCAGCGGACACCCAAAAAGGCAAGAAGATCTTGTCAAACAACTACCGACCAATCGCACTGCTTTCAATAAAATCGAAAGTCATCGAAAAGGCTATCAATCAGCATCTTCTAAAATATCTTGAGGGATTCAATATTATTAGCGACCATCAATATGGCTTACGTAAACATAGATCAACAGGAGATCTTCTAACTTATGTAACACATGTTTGGAACAACGCAATTGAACACTGTGGAGAATCTCGAGTGGTTGGTCTTTATATATCCAAGGTATTCGACCGTGTTTGGCACGATGGATTGTTGGCTAAGCTACTCTTTTCTGCTATGTCTGAAAAGTTTCGTTTATGGCTCTCGTGTTTTCCCAGAGAGCGTTCTTTATGAGAGGCAATCGACAGATTTCTTTCTAATTCCTATAATCTTCATTATTAAATTAATGAACGGCTGGAAAGGACCAGAAATCCAATCTACAGCTTTGTAGATCACAGTACCCTTATATTTCCATTCACTTGAAATGGTTGAATATTGGCTACTCGGCTCGGAAGAAATTCTATCTTGAGGTGACAGAAACTTAGTAGGAATTTAACGCTACAAAAATACAGGCGTCAATTTTTTCTAAAAAATTGCTGAATTCGACATAGTTATGTCATGTTAGTCCATGCCTTTACCATCGCCATCCCTTGGTGTGAAGATGTTGCATGGTAAAAAGAGCTTCTTAAAAGTTGGGATTATTGTTTCGAACTAGAAAGTTTCATACTCCACAATTAATTCTGTATAAGGCTCAAATTTGACCAACGATGGAATATTGCTCCCATGTTTAGAGCTCCTAAACATGCACTGTATTTGTTGGATTCTATTCAGAACAGAGCTGTTCGCCTAATTGGAGACCCAGAACTCACAAGCAACCTTGATTCCCTGAAACATCGAAGAATGGCTGGTGACTTGAGTATTTTCATTGAAAATGTTCGAAGGATGTAGCCCGCTTAATTTCTCCCAGAGCAGCGTATGCTAGGAATACCCGTCGCACTAAAACTTCAGATCCATATAAGGTTGAACTCTCGTACAACCCTCTTCAAAAAGTGTTTTATATGGGGAACATCATCCCTTTGGAGTGATTTGCCTAGAACTCCCACCCAGTAAAATTTACAGCGATTCAAGACTAACATGAATCGCTTTTTTTTCCACACACTCGTCGTTTCTGTAGCGCTTTAGCGATGTCCTTGCTATATATATATATATATATATATATATATATATATATATATATATATATATATATATATATATATATATATTTATTTTATTTATTTATTTTATTCATTTCACAGTACAATAGTAATATTTCCAGTACATAATATATTTTAACCTAGAACCAAGCTAATAGTAAACAAGGTGCGCCTAGGTGTATAGAGACACCTGTATGCGCAGGTGCGCAGGCTAAAATACAATTTAAATTATGCTAAGATTTGTAGAAGGTAAAGATAATAATTAATACATAAGAAAATTAAGAAAAAGAAAAAACATACATATAAACATGCAGACAATCGCATTTATGAATTATAACAATCCACATAATAGTTCAGAATTTTCTGTAATGAACAGTTTACATTTTTTTTCAAACAGTTTATAATTATTTATATTTTTGATATTCTGTGGCAACTTATTGAAAACTTTAGGTCCCAAAACTGGCAAAGACCTCTGGTTTCGGTCATATTTTCTAAAGGGTACAACTAATATCGCATTTTCTCTGTTTCTAGTTCTATATTGATGATTCACAATTTTTTTTTCATTTCTGTAGCAAAATAGAGAAATGTTTAAAAGATATAAATTTCTTATGTTCATTATATTTTCATTATATAATCTCTTGGTTGGAAAAAGTCTATCACGAAAGAAAATTACTCTAACAATATAGTTTTGTATCAAGCTCAGTTGACTCAGTGCATTATTATAAAGTCCACCCCACACAATGATGCCATATCTCAACAGTGACTCGACCAATGCCTTATAGACAGTAACCCGTAGTTTGAGGGGTAGTATTTTTCTTATTAGGTAAAACTTATATATGAGTCTTCTCAGTTTATTAGATAAATCTTGGACATGTTCAGTCCATCTGAGATGTTTATCAATCGTAATTCCAAGATATTTTGTGTGTGTGGTTTCTTTCATGACCATGTTCATATCGTTTACCTGTATACAATCAAAGTCCAGTCGATTTACTTCAGTCAGAGAGAAAGCAATGTATACCGTCTTAGAAAGATTTAAGGTTAATTTCATCAAATCAAGCCAGGCCCCGACAATGCTCACGCCCCTACCAACTGCCATTTTTACAGCATCCCATGTCTTGTCTTTGAAAACAAGAACTGTATCATCAGCATATGATATTGAAACTCCTTCTATGTCTAGGCTTAGTAAAGAGTTTATATAGCAGATAAAGAGAAGAGGATCTAGGACAGTGCCTTGTGGTACTCCAATCTGCACAGTTAGTGGTTCACTCAGTACTTTTCCGATCTTCACAACTTGTTTTCTTTCCTCTAAGTAATTTCTAAAGATGTTTAAAACCGAGCCTCTGACACCACAACGCTCCAAAACATCAAGAAGGCCAGAGTGAGGTACGGTGTCAAAAGCTTTGGCTAGGTCCAGGAAAACTGCAATACACTTTTTATCATCATCCAGAGAGGCCTTAATATGGCTGACCAGTTCAGACATTGCATCGCCAGTGCTAACTCCCTGCATGAAACCAAACTGCTTTTTGTTTATGATATTTTTGGACGTTAGATAATTATATAATCTTTTTTTAAGGCATTTTTCAAATAATTTACCATAGGCTGATATCACACTAATTGGACGGTAATTGGAAATATCAGTCTTGCTTCCCTTTTTATATATAGGGGTTATTATTGTATATTTAAACTGTGGTGGAATTCTTGCAGTGGTGAGGATCAGATTGAAGATGTGGATCAGAGGCAGCAAAATCGACTGATGAACACTTTTCACTAATTTGCCTGTGATGCCATCTAATCCAGGAGCACATGAGTTTTTTAGGCTATTGATGTGGCTTATGAGTTCATTTGCTGTAATTGGAGTCAAAGTCATTGAATTTATAGGTTCAACATAGTCCATGCGGACATCAAACTTTGGTTTTTTTATCTTCGCTGCCATATTTAGTCCAACATTTATGTAATAATTATTACAGTAATTGGCAATCTCTGCATTAGTTTCAATTGGTATGTTCCTTTCATTGCCTATGTACCAATTACTATTATTTTTAATTGTGGCTTCATTTGCTGCATCATTTATTATTTTATAAAGTTTTCTTAAGTCACCACTATATTTATCTATCTCATTACCATAGTATGCCTGTTTTGCCCTTTCTATCGTCTTATTTAGTACATTTCTATATGCCTTATATACATTCCATAAGCCTTCATTATTTTTTTGTTTTTATAGCACGTCTTTTAAGTTTGTCCCTGTGTTTAATTGAAGTTATGATTCCTTCCGTAATCCAAGGCTTAATTTTTTTTTTGCTTCTTCATTATCACTATTTTTTCAGTAGTACAGGTTTTTTTTGAGGGCATCAAATATTTCAATAAATTTATTGTAGGCCACCACAGGATCGTCCAAGTTCAATACTGTTTCCCAATTTACATGTTTTATATTCCCTACAAACATGATTTCATCAAATTTCATTATACTCACTTTTTCATAAAGTTTGTTACCTTCTATGGTTGTATCATTCCAGTAGATGTCCAGGTAAATAGGAAAATGATCGGTTAGGTCACTGTCTAAAACTATTGCCCTATACTCCAAGTTTTGTATGTCTAATTTTTTCCTTACGAATATGTGGTCAATACAACTTTTACTTTCTGCTGTTACTCTAGTGTACGAGTTAATATATGGCTTAAATCCAAGAGATGAAAGTGTTGTCAAATATCTATTTACTAAGGGCTTTGTAGGAGCAAGTATATCAAAATTAATATCACCTAGAAATATGTCAGTACTGCTTGTTATGTTGGAGGCAAAATAAGTCTCAATGTCAACTAGAAACAGTTCATCACTCGTGGAGGGGGGTCTGTAGCATGGCATGACTACCATATCCATATTTTCATTTCTAAATTTGACTCTGCTAATTGTTACACCACTTAATGGTAAAATGTTATGTACTATGTCAAAATTTAAAGAATCTTTAACCTATATTAATACACCATCATTCTGATTAATTCTACTATTATTAAATATTGTTTCAAACCCTGGAATAGAGAAATTTTTTACTTGCAAAATATTACGTGTTTCACTAAAAATTATTATATCTAATCTTAACTTAAACATTTCAAGAAGTGCCAAAAATGAGTCAAAGTTCCTCTTTATACTCCTAATATTGACATGCAAAAGTTTCAATAGATGTTTCTTATTGTCTAGAGATTCACTAAAATTTGTAAATTCATTCACTCCAAAGCTCCAAAGTCTTTTGTATTTTCACTCACCAGATCTTCATGCTCAAGTTCATTCAGAATGTTCGCTTCTAAGTGCATTGTTTGTAAGTATTAAATGGAGTAGTTAATTCTGCTTCGTAGAATGTCTTTGTGACGCTGGAGTGAGGGACAATCACTAGCACTAGCTGCATGATTTTCATCATGTAATGCTAATAATATTAGCATTATATATACATATATATATATATATATATATATATATATATATATATATATATATATATATACATATATATATATATATATATATATATATATATATATATATATATATATATATATATATATATATATATATATAGATACAGTGTGTCAAAGTTACATTTTTATTTTAGTTTTTCTTAAGTAGCTTTTTTAATAATTGTACTATTTGTACAAGATTCAGTGCTAAGGGGTTTTCTAAGATGAGAAAACGAAATCAGCTCACAGTTTTGTTGTAATGTGTATACTTTTAAATTGTCATAACTTTCTTATTCCACTCTGTATGATATTTTTAATTAAATATTTCGTATTCTCTCTGCTTTCTCCTGTTTTAAAAACTCTCTAGGTAAATGTTGCTTCTAGCAACAGTTTCCAAGATAATGGGATGTTTGTTTCCATTTTTTAATTCTATTATCAAATGTCCAGGCTTGGGATAGGTCCAAAGGAAAAGTCTTTGAAATTTGGAGCATGCTTAAAGGCAAACAGGGTAACAACAATAATAAATTTAAAGACCAATGGGGTTTTTGTTAAGTTTAAGGGCTTCCTGTTCTCTGCGGATATTTGCATGAGCAGCCAATGTTTGAGTGAATGCGCTCTCTGACGAAACACGAGAACCATAAAGAAAACTTTTCAGGCATACCATAAGAGCCTAGCTTAGCCAACAGTACGCCTTGAAAACACGGCTTTGGATATATTAAATGCAACTGTTCGAGATTCTCCAATTCCATTTTTTGAATACTATCACTGGTAGTCCACTAGCAACAGGAGCATTTTTGGTGTCTGGCTTCATTAAGTAAGAATGTAAAAACCAACTGGCTAAGGGCATAAAAGATTACCCACAAATTGATAAATTCGAGAAAAGTTTAATCGCTCAACTGAGAACGTATTGCTTTCACAATAAATGTTTAATATGGCCACCACCTTCGTTGATGCATAAATTTATACGTTGCAGGAAATTTAAATCTACTTTTCTTAAAATGTGTCCACCTCGTGAAGCGTGTTGTCGATTTGAACTTGATAAACTTTCGATTTCAATGCGCCCCAAAGAAAAAAGTAGCATGGATATAAATAAGTCTGGGGAACGAGGTGACCAGTGAATAAGAGTATCTTCACCTCTGCCGATCCATTAATCTGAGTAATTTTGGTTCAAAAAAATTCTCACATTACGCGCAAAATGGAGTGGTGCACAATCGTGCATGAAAAACATGTCGCGACGTAAATTAATGGGTAAGTTTTCAAATAATTTAGGAATATTTTCAAGGATGAAATTCAAGTAAATGTCACCATTAAGTCGATCTGGTAATCTAAACGACCCGATCAAATAGTTCGCGACAAATTCCATCCAGCCATTAATACTGAATTCGCGTTGAAACTGTCTTTGTTGCACTCGAGTGGGTTTTCTTCAGCGCAAACATGATTATTATGCATATTTGTTATACCACGTCGAGTAAAGCGTGCTTTGTTTGTAAACAGGATTTTAATGTGAAAAGCCAGAACAGTCGCTATGCGTCCTCGAATAATATGTGAAAAATGCAAACGGGATCCAAGATCTAAAGGTAAGAGTTTCTGGATGGACTGTATATGAAAGGGGTGAATAAGTTGTTGTCTAATGATCCGGTTAGTTGTACATTTTGATAATCCCGTTTGAAGTTCAATGAAACGAGTGCTCATTCCAGGATTATCGTGTACAATTTCAAGGATTTCCTCCTCAACATCGGATGCTCCAGCTTGTGAAGGCTGTTCAGCATTATTCCTGATCGGCTTAAATTGCCCAATTTCTTGAAGTCGCCCGAGTCCGACAATGCGGAAAACTTTCGTGATATACGCGAGCACTTTTGCGACTGTTGCCCTTACAAGAAGCAAACACTACAAATCATATCAGTTTGCTCACCAAAAGTGTACGAGGCTGGTTTGAAAAGTCCGTGCAAAACTAAAAACTACTTATGTGTTTGGGGTAAACCTTTTTTATTTTTCGACATAGTCTCCTTTTAGGCTTATACACTTCGTCCAACGATGTTCTAGTTTGTCGATCCCTTCCGAATAATATGATTTGTCCAAGTCTGCAAAATATCCATTAGTGTCTGCAATCACTTCCTCGTTTGAATAAAATCTTTGTCCCGCCAGCCATTTCTTCAAATTGGGCAACAAATAGTAGTCCGAGGGAGCCAAGTCTGGAGAATAGGAGGGATGTGAAACGAGTTGGAATCCTATTTCCATTAATTTTGCGACCACAACTGCTGAGGTGTGTGCTGGTGCGTTGTCGTGATGGAAAAGGACTTTCTTGTGGGCCAATCGCGGGCGTTTTTCTTGCAGCTCGGTTTTCAAACGGTCCAGTAACGATGAATAATATTCACCTTTAATAGTTTTACCCTTTTCCAGATAGTTGATGAGGATTATCCCTTGCGAATCCCAAGAGACAGTCGCCATAACCTTTCCGGCCGAAGGAACGGTCTTCGCCTTTTTTGGTGCAGATTCCCCCTTGGTAACCCATTGTTTAGATTGTTGTTTGGTCTCAGGAGTATAGTAATGTATCCATGTTTCATCCACAGTGACGAAACGACGCTTAAAGTCCTCCGGATTCTTCTGGAACAGCTGCAAACCATCCTTGCAACACTTCACACGATTCCGTTTTTGGTCAAACGTGAGCAATCGCGGCACCCATCTTGCGGATAGCTTTCTCATGTCCAAATGTTTATGCAAAATATTATGTACCCGTTCAGTCGAGATGCCCACAGCACTAGCAATCTCACGCACCTTAACTCTTCTGTCATCCATCACCATATCATGGATTTGATCAATGATTTCTGGAGTCGTAACCTCCACAGGCCGTCCAGAACGTTCAGCGTCACTTGTGCCTATATGTCCAGTCCGAAAATTTTGAAACCACTTATAAACTGTTCTAATCGAAGGTGCAGAGTCACCATAATGTTTATCAAGCTTCTCTTTAGTCTCCTGAGGCGTTTTGCCTTTCATAAAGTAATGTTTAATCACCACACGAAATTCTTTTTTCGTTCATTTCTCGAAAATCACTCGACTTCCTTGATTCACACGAATGCCAAACACAAAGAAATAGACCAATATGGCTGAAACTTGGTGTGCGTTCATTCAAGAGATGCTACTAACTAAACATGACCTCGATACGCGCCGGTGATGCCATCTCTCGGACTTTGCACGGATTTTTCAAACCAGCCTCGTACTTCATAATAAAGTAGATTTAAAACACTGTTGAGCTTAAGAAGGGATTAATTCTAGTTAATACTCGTAAAACTTGTTTGATATATGTCAAAAATTACTTTCTGGCAATATTACTACAAGCCAGTTAAGTCAAAGAACATATCATATCTTACATCATTTCCAGGATGATTTTTGAGCGTTGCCAAGTAACTATACAATGTGAAGAAACGTGAAGGAACGCATTTGCGAATCCGACAATGGAATTAAAAAATGGAATCAAACATCTCATTATCTCAGAAACTGTTGCTCGGAGCAACATTTACCAAGACTGGAGAAGGCGGAGAATACGAATATTTAATTAAAAATATCATATAGAGTGGTATAAAAAAATTATGACAATTCAAAAGTATACACGGTACAATAAGTGGAGCCCCCTACAATTTACAAAAAAACTGTGAGCTGATTTCGATTTCTCAACTCAGGAAACCCCTCAGCACAGAATCTTGTACAAATAGTACAATTAACATAAATTTTAAATTATTATGTTACTCATTCGATGCATTGGATCCGAGTTGCGCTATCAATATTTCTTTAGAGTTTTTTAGTGCTTTTAATTTTGTACGGAATTCTTTTTTATTTATTTAGGTACATGGTAGCTTAAAATTAATTTAATAACTTAGTGTAGACGTTGCTAATGTGTGCTATGTCTGTTCTATCATTTACAGCGTGCTGTTCGTTTTTAATTTCGATGATTTCTTTGATGGTTAACTTTTCGTAATTGTGGTCTTTGTTTATGATTTTGGTCTCATTAAAATTGGAGTTGTGGTTTTCTTCTGTCATGTGTTTGTGTAAGGCAGTTGGGGCGGCGTTTTAGTGTATTTGTGTCCATTTAGTCCGTTCCTTAACCATTGACTTGTCATCCCTATGTATTTCTTTGGGCAGTCGGCACATGGTATTGAATATATTACTTTTGATTGGTACATAGATGGTTGGCTTTTTAGATTGGTGTATAGCGTCTTTAGTTTGTTATGCGTTTTATGGCAGACCACAATGCCATATTTCTTCAGAGTAACCCTTAGTTTTTCGGAGAGTTCCCTTGTGTATGGTAACAGTAGGTATTTACTTTGACTTTGAATTTTATCTTTTTGATGATATTTTTGGTTATTGTACATTTTATTTGTTCTTTTTTTATTATTTTAAGTACAATTACAAAGTTACTTAAGAAAACCTAAAATAAAAGTATAAATTTGACACCTTGTATCTCAAAAATTACTGTATATATATATATATATATATATATATATATATATATATATATATATATATATATATATATATATATATATATATGTATATATGTATACTTGTTGACTTAAACAAACATTACAAAAATAGTTATTCATGACAAATCCCACATCTCTTCGTCCGCGCCCGAGCGCCATTCCTTGGTTTCCTCTGCAGATTCCTCCGCGGATTCTCTTCTTCTTCAGAACTTTCGTAGTTAATATTGTATTCAGTAGAAACAAGCATTTGTATTGCTTTGTTACTAAACGACCTAGATCTTTTTTTAGATTTTGGCCTTATACTAAATATTAAGGAATCTAATCTAAACTGAAAACATCTAAATTGCGTACAACTCCACATAAATTTTGGCGGTCTCATATCCATAGTCTGTAAATTTTTTCAAGTCGACTTTATGACCGCTCAATGTTACTTC
This sequence comes from Pachyrhynchus sulphureomaculatus, assembly GCA_019049505.1. Classification (NCBI taxonomy): domain Eukaryota; kingdom Metazoa; phylum Arthropoda; class Insecta; order Coleoptera; family Curculionidae; genus Pachyrhynchus; species Pachyrhynchus sulphureomaculatus. Next base: position 13,313,565 of record CM032454.1, read on the forward strand.
CAAAATCATTGTCAAGCGATTTATGAGGTTGAAATCGATACCGGTAATTTCATATATATATATATATATATATATATATATATATATATATATATATATATATATATATATATTTTTAGTAAATGTTCTCGACCGTTAAAATTTATAAGAAAGTGTAGAGATTTCGGGAAAGCGGTCTTGAATAAAATACTTATTTGTTGTTAAAGAAAAACTCTATATTTCGCTAATATTTTTTCAGCTTCATCTGGAGTTAAAAACAACCAAAGTATTCCTCCATTGGAAGAGGTATCACAAACAAATACATTCAATTTAAATATATATAACTAACAGAACAACGAACAGACAAGACGAAACAACATACTGTGGCTCTGGCTGCAATGACACTGGCTAGTGTCATTACAGCCAGAGCCACAGTATGTTATTTCGTCTTGTCTGTTCGTTGTTCTGTTAGTTATATATATTTAAATTGAATGTATTTGTTTGTGATACCTCTTCCAATGGAGGAATACTTTGGTTGTTTTTAACTCCAGATGAAGCTGAAAAAATATCAGCGAAATATAGAGTTTTTTCTTTAACAACAAATAAGTATTTTATTCAAGACCGCTTTCCCGAAATCTCTACACTTTCTTATATATATATATATATATATATATATATATATATATATATATATATATATATATAAATATATTTATATATATATATATATATATATATATATATATATATATATATATATATATATATATATATATATGTATATATATATATATATATATATATATATATATATATATATAGATATATATATATATATATATATATATATATATATATATATATATATATACGAGGCTGGTTTGAAAAGTCCGTGCAAAGTCCGAGAGATGGCACCACCGGCGCATATCGAGGTCATGTTTAGTTAGTAGCATCTCTTGAATGAACGCACACCAAGTTTCAGCCATATTGGTCTATTTCTTTGTGTTTGGCATTCGTGTGAATCAAGGAAGTCGAGTGATTTTCAAGAAATGGACGAAAAAGAATTTCGTGTGGTGATTAAACATTACTTTATGAAAGGCAAAACGCCTCAGGAGACTAAAGAGAAGCTTGATAAACATTATGGTGACTCTGCACCTTCGATTAGAACAGTTTATAAGTGGTTTCAAAATTTTCGGACTGGCCATGTGGGCACAAGTGACGCTGAACGTTCTGGACGGCCTGTGTAGGTTACGACGCCAGAAATCGTTGATCAAATCCATGATATGGTGATGGATGACAGAAGAGTTAAGGTGCGTGAGATTGCTAGTGCTGTGGGCATCTCGACTGAACGGGTACATAATATTTTGCATAAACATTTGGACATGAGAAAGCTATCCGCAAGATGGGTGCCGCGATTGCTCACGCTTGACCAAAAACGGAATCGTGTGCAGTGTTGCAAAGATGGTTTGCAGCTGTTCCAAAAGAATCCGGAGGACTTTAAGCGTCGTTTCGTCACTGTGGATGAAACATGGATACATTACTATACTCCTGAGACCAAACAACAATCTAAACAATGGGTTACCAAGGGGGAATCTGCACCAAAAAAGGCGAAGACCGTTCCTTCGGCCGGAAAGGTTATGGCGACTGTCTCTTGGGATTCGCAAGGGATAATCCTCATCGACTATCTGGAAAAGGGTAAAACTATTACAGATGAATAATATTCATCGTTATTGGACCGTTTGAAAACCGAGCTGCAAGAAAAACGCCCGCGATTGGCCCACAAGAAAGTCCTTTTCCATCACGACAACGCACCAGCACACACCCCCAGCAGTTGTGGTCGCAAAATTAATGGAAATAGGATTCCAACTCGTTTCACATCCCCCCTATTCTCTAGACTTGGCTCCCTCGCACTACTATTTGTTCCCCAATTTGAAGAAATGGCTGGCGGGACAAAGATTTTATTCAAACGAGGAGGTGATTGCAGACACTAATGGATATTTTGCAGACTTGGACAAATCCTATTATTCGGAAGGGATCAACAAACTAGAACATCGTTGGACGAAGTGTATAAGCCTAAAAGAAGACTATGTCGAAAAATAAAAAAGGTTTACCCCAAACACATAAGTAGTTTTTATTTTTGCACGGACTTTTCAAACCAGCCTCGTATATATATATATATATATATATATATATATATATATATATATATATATATATATATATATATATATATATATATATATATACAGCCTTGGCCAAAAGTATTAGGCACCCTACAATTTATTTCATTTCTTGTGTTTCAGGGTAAAAATTTAAATTCGTATGTTTTGTAAAATCCTATATTGAGGTAAAATTATGAAATAAATTAATATTTGATGTGTCCGCCCTTAGCTTTAATTACAGCAGCAATTCTTTGGGACATGCTGCGTACAAGCCTAGTACATTCAATTGTACTTATGGCATCATTCTTATCCATCAAAGAGCTTTTTAGCCCTGCTTTTGATGTTATGCTATGTTCCCGTCTCTTGCGCTTCAGAATACCCCAAAGATGCTCTATAAGGTTTAGATCTAAAGACTGCGCCGGCCAATCCAACAAGACAATGTTACTGTCTCTAAACCAGCGCATCGTAGCCGCTGATTTATGACAAGGTGCATTATCTTGCTGGATTTTGATGTCGTCTAAATTAGTGTCGCCAAAAATGCGCGTTAGCGAAAGCATGAATAGCCAAAAGTACATTTATGTACTTTTGGCTGTTCATGCGACCTTCACAAACGAACATTTCGCCGACATCTTTAGCAGCCATGCAGCCCCAGATCATAATTCTGCCTCCTCCGTGTTTTACAGTAGGTACCACGCAATCTAGATGGTATTCCTCGCCGATACACCGCCTCACGAATGTCACACCTGACGTTCTGAATAGCTGTAAGAATAGAAAAAATACTCAGTTAAAATATTAGTTATTATTTTGACTAAAACGGATTAAATCAAGAGTAATTGTATGTAATTATTTGTTAAAATAAATCATATAAAAACTTACCTCAAAGTTGGATTCGTCAGACCATACAACATTAGACCAATCCTCTTCGCTAAAATGTTGGTGCTTCAGAGACCACTCTAAGCGTTTCTTGCTATTGGTCTCTGAAAGCCAAGGCTTCTTTCTAGCTTTGCACCCTCTTAGTCAAGCTTCTGTCAGTCTTTTCCTTGCCGTTCGAGAACTAATCGGCATCCCAATCTCTTCCGACAGAGTTGCAGCAAGCTCAGATGATGTCTTTTTTCGATTTTTAGTAGACTCGCGGATGAGTTTTCTGTCCTGTCGCTCATTAGTCTTACGTTTTCTGCTCGTTTTTATTTTGTTGGCATGGGAGCCAGTCTCCTTTTAATAGCACATTGCACTGCACACTGAGAACATTTCACTAATTGGCTATTTCTACTTGGGACTTGCCTTGTTCATGTAGGGTTTGAATTTTAATTCGTTTTTCGACACCAAGCTCACTTTTCTTAGGCATTTCCCAAATATAAGAATGTCCAGTTCACAAATAAAACACGCACGGAAGCTTCTTGACACTACAAGTAGTAAAAAGAGACTGATAAAACATTAAAAATATTTTTCAAAAAACGTCATTATCGCAATTTTGTGGGCTAGGTGTTTTATGGACCTGCAAAAGAGATTGTCTATTGTTTAAGTTAGCTTTTGACAGCACCACCTATAGTATTATTAAAACAATTAATCTTTTTTTTAAATATTTTATGAGTTTCACACGTGTTTATTAGGGGTGCCTAATACTTTTGGCCAAGGCTATATATATATATATATATATATATATATATATATATATATATATATATATATATATATATATATATATATATATATATATACATATATATACATACATATATAATACTATTTTAAGATTCGCAAATGTTTTTAGCGTTCCGTACGGAACACTTATAAGATCACTTCGGTGTCTGTCTGTCTGTCTGTCTGTCACACCCGATTTTCTCCGAAACTATTTGACATAGAAAGTTGAAATTTGGTAATAATATAGGAATTGATGGCCTCATCAAAGCCATGTAGTTTTGAGAGTTAAATTTTGACTTAAGGGGTTAGTTTTGGGGGGTGAAATCGGAAGTGAAAAAAAAATTTTTTTACTAGGTCATCGAGTGTGGTGCCAAATGAAAGCTTGTGAAAACACGAGTAAACAATGTATATATAATGTAATACTTGCGCGCACTTTTCCTTGTATTATTTTTAAAAAATCGTGAAAAATCGCTGTCCCGGGCCTTATCTCGAAAAGTACTTATCAAAAAATTTTGAAAAAATTCCGGAATATTCTCCACGGGGTGTAGATTGAACGAAAATTATCACGAGTGCATTACTTTTAATAATTTTTTCTGCTATTTAAAAAAAAAAAAAATTTCAAGGTCATCAGATTTCAGTAAAGATTGGAAACAAACTTTGTTGAAAACTCATTTGGGGTGTGTTTTGTGAAGTCACTGATCATTTTATACATCTGTAACAAAATTTTTTATTTTAAAAGCAATCAACGTACGGAACACTAATTGTGCAAGTTCAACTTGCACTTGACCGGTTATTTCATTTTATCCACAACAACAATACAAAAAAAATTGATCCTTCGCTCCTGCTAATCTTTGAAAGATTGTTGGCCAACAATATATTAATATTATCAATGATCCATGCAGGTATCTGTTATACATAATTTTTTTTTTTTTACAAAACTGGTCGATATGTGTTTACTTTTACCATTTACTTTCAGTTTAAATAAATAATGACTGTTCTTTTAAGAAATAATATCTCCAGGCGCCTCGATTAAATAGTTATTAATGAAAGGCATTTATATTAATTCAAGGCAAGAGTTTAATTTAATCCGATATAAATAAACGCCCTGTTAATTACAATGCAAACGGTCTATAGTTTGTTTTAACAAAACAAAACGAAATAAAAAAGGTATTTTTAATGGGACAGGCTGAAAAAGCAGTGATTCGTTATCGCCGATATAATTGCGGGAGCATTGGTTCCTATTAAATCGTAAGAGAGAAAACGTTTATTTTGATTGCTAAATTATGGTAAAACGAATAAACGGCTGTAACGATCTCACACCTGTCAATTAAAGGTAAAAAGCAATACTATAATCTAATTTGAGATAATTTATTATGTTGTATTAAAGATAATAATACTAATTAAATTGCAATGCAAATTTGAATAATAAAATGTAACCTGTACTACCCTCAAGGCTCTAGGTGCTTATCAGGCCAACTCCAACATCACGATGGAGCGGAAACGCGACCTGTTAGAACTATTCGTCAGGAACAACAAAGTTGAACTACTGTGAGTTCCAGGACACTCGGGGATAACAGATAATATTTTAAAAAACGAATCATTTAGCATGATCTGAAACTACAAAACCATAAAAGGATCTAGAACCAGCCATTGGTATGTCAAAGCAGATAGTAAAAACGACAATGAGTAGATGATCATATCAGCAACATTCGAATCGTGGCTTACAACATCTGTCCAAAGACATACGAGGGATGTAGTTGCTTGTCCTTCTAAGAAACTACGGCTGGTTTGAAAAGTCCGTGCAAAAATAAAAACTACTTATGTGTTTGGGGTAAACCTTTTTTATTTTTCGACATAGTCTTCTTTTAGGCTTATACACTTCGTCCAACGATGTTTTAATTTGTTGATCCCTTCCGAATAATAGGATTTGTCCAAGTCTGCAAAATATCCATTAGTGCAATATGCAATCACCTCCTCGTTTGAATAAAATCTTTGTCCCGCCAGCCATTTCTTCAAATTGGGGAACAAATAGTAGTCCGAGGGAGCCAAGTCTGGAGAATAGAGGGGATATGAAACGAGTTGGAATCCTATTTCCATTAATTTTGCGACCACAACTGCTGAGGTGTGTGCTGGTGCATTGTCGTGATGGAAAAGGACTTTCTTGTTGGCCAATCGCGGGCGTTTTTGTTGCAGCTCGGTTTTCAAACGGTCCAATAACGATGAATAATATTCACCTGTAATAGTTTTATCCTTTTCCAGATAGTCGATGAGGATTATCCCTTGCGAATCCCAAAAGACAGTCGCCATAACCTTTCCGGCCGAAGGAACGGTCTTCGCCTTTTTTGGTGCAGATTCCCCCTTGGTAACCCATTGTTTAGATTGTTGTTTGGTCTCAGGAGTATAGTAATGTATCCATGTTTCATCCACAGTGACGAAACGACGCTTAAAGTCCTCCGGATTCTTCTGGAACAGCTGCAAACCATCCTTGCAACATTTCACACGATTCCGTTTTTGGTCAAGCGTAAGCAATCGCGGCACCCATTTTGCGGATAGCTTTCTCATGTCCAAATGTTTATGCAAAATATTATGTACCCGTTCAGTCGAGATGCCCACAGCACTAGCAATCTCACGCACCTTAACCCTTCTGTCATCCATCACCATATCATGGATTTGATCAATGATTTCTGGAGTCGTAACCTCCACAGGCCGTCCAGAACGTTCAGCGTCACTTGTGCCCATATGGCCAGTCCGAAAATTTTGAAACCATTTATAAACTGTTCTAATCGAAGGTGCAGAGTCACCATAATGTTTATCAAGCTTCTCTTTAGTCTCCTGAGGCGTTTTGCCTTTCATAAAGTAATGTTTAAATCACCACACGAAATTCTTTTTCGTCCATTTCTTGAAAATCACTCGACTTCCTTGATTCACACGAATGCCAAACCCAAAGAAATAGACCAATATGGCTGAAACTTGGTGTGCGTTCATTCAAGAGATGCTACTAACTAAACATGACCTCGATACGCGCCGGTGGTGCCATCTCTCGGACTTTGCACGGACTTTTCAAACCAGCCTCGTATTAACTGATATTCTACATTTAACAAGGGCCCTGATCAAACTAGTAGTGAGATTGATCACTGAAATCCTGAAAAGATTTACAGAAAATGCACAACGATCCCACAACACAAGAACTAACATATGTGGTGAAAAAGAAAACTCTACGCACATTCTATATGAATGGGCAGCTTTAACTTGGAACAAACAGGCCACATGAAAAACTTGCAAGCTAGCAAATCTTCTTAAAGGACACAATCGCCAACCCCGCCAGCAACCAACCAACGTTCCGGTACTTACCAGTGTGCTCTAAAAAAATAATTTTGAGGTTGTGGTATTAGTATGGTGTTTTTAAAGTTTAGATATTATTTTTCCCAGAGCAGAGAGGAGTATTTTCAGAGTTTTAGGCGGACATAAATCGATATCCTAAAACGTGTCACAGGTAGAAAAAATTTGCTACCTATCAATGTTGAAGAGGCATAGAATAATAGGCGATCTCTCCCGTGACCCATTTGACAGTGCGCACGCCGGAGTCTCAGTCAGAATTTGATCGTCGTTCCGAATGTTCGTTTCTCGTTTCGAAATCCGTTATAAGACATTTATTTAAAAAAGTGATTTTTCTTTTTTGGAGTTTATCTTGAAGACAATTGTGTTGGATTTGAATAGTACAGGTAAGAGCGCATATCATTGGTCATTTTTATGTATTCTTTTAAAAATAAAATTAGTAATATTTTGAAGTAGAAAATGTTACTCGCAATTGTTCGAAAACCCGTTTTTCGGTATTTAAAAAGTATTTGTTATACTTCTGTCTCAGTGATTTTATTGTTTTTAACAGGAAAAAGAGTATTTCCACTAACTATGGTCATCAGACGTAGTATTTCGTATTTATTTTATTTTTCTAATTTAAACAGTTCTTATTTTGTTCTAGGAGCTGAGGGTATTTCAAGTGCTCGAGTAGTAACGAGTAGACTATTTTTTGACAAAATGCAGGCACAAAACTTGCCAAATTTTAAAGAAAAATTAATAACATCTCGACAATTATATTTTATCATAAGATGAATATTATGATGAGCAAAGAAAGGAAAGTCACAGTTCAAGAAAAAGTGGACAGAAATGCATAAAAACGCAGAAGTTTTTCTTAAAAAGAATGACGAATGGTTACAAGGAACATTTGAAATACCTAGAGTGAAACGCCGTTCTTCTGATCGACCAACAATGTCATTTGAAGAATCAAGGGAGAGAAGTAAAACGTAGAAAAACAGAGAAAGTGTGCAGTGTAATATAAATAAGTAATAATGCATGCTGCTGAAACATCCCTTCAAAGTTCTGGAAAGAGAATTGCATCTAGTATTCTAAAAGACATACCTAACTCTCCCCAGACAGCACCTGCATACCAGAAAGCATACAAAATGTCAAACCAGCATGAAAAACTAAATTCATTAGCCGCTCTCTCATTGTTTGTAGAAGCTGACCTCTCAAGGAGATAGTATGAAATAATAAGGAAGAAGTATTATCCGAGTTACTCCAGCAAACAAAAAGGACTTGTTATCCGGCGAAACAGGCTTTTCGGGTAACTGGGACATGTGCTGAAATTAACTTAAAATAATTATTGGATCACACGGCTAAAAGTTTGGCCATATATTTGGAGGATGTACTAAAAGAATTAAATCTAGAATAGCGTCAATCATTGACACTCATTTCGAAATGGGGATGTGACGGATCGCAACAAGCACAATTTAAGCAAAAAAATGCAAGAAGAAGATGCAACTGACAGCAACATTTTTCAAAGTTGCTTTGTTCTACTACAGTTGAACTGTCGCTCGGAGCAACATTTACCAAGAGAGCTTTTTTAGACAAGAGAAGGCGGAGAATACGAATATTTAGTTAAAAATATTATACAGAGTGGTATAAAAAAGTTATCACAATTTAAAAGTATAGATAATGCAATAAGTGGCTCCCCCTACAATTTACAATAAAACTGTGAGCTGATTTCGATTTCTCATCTCAGGGAACCCTTTAGCACCGAATCTTATACAAATAGTACAATTAAGAAAGCTACTAAAATAAAAGTATAACTTTGACACCCGTATCTCAAAAATTACGAATTTTTGGACTAAGGTAAGTTGGGTTAAAAGGTTATATTTTCATCCCAGAAATCCACAGTAGCTCTATGTACACGGAATACTGGAACACTCTGTATATATATATATATATATATATATATATATATATATATATATATATATATATATATATATATAATTGCTAACGATCAAGTGCCTAAAATATGCCAAGGAATTCGTTACAACGCATTATTATAAAAATTTATATGTGCACACCTAGAAAAAACAGCTGGTAAAAGAATGAAAATGAACTAATACTGATTCGAGAAATTTTTCGGAATAACATGATTTTCAAAAGAGGTGGTAAATTTTGTCTTCCATAGAACTATAAGTTGCTGTTAATGAATTTTTTCCTGTTCGGATATATCAAATCTAAAGTTTATAAAATTCTGGCCCCCTAGAACAATTAAAAGAAAATACCTAACAAGAAATAGAAACGATCACACAAACGACGTGCCACGTCTTGCATCAATAATTTCAGGTATTCTTAGCTGAAATTATTGATCATTAATTTTTTATTTTTACGAAATAATTTTCCAAAGACTGTATTTTAATATGTAATAAAGATATTTATTAATTTTTTTTTGATATAAATATTTTGAAATTAATCGTTTTTATGAGGCACCTTGTATTTTTTAAGCACATTGTAATGTATACAATTAATTTTAAACATTAAAAGGTAATGCATGTGATAAAATTCATGATGTACAATAAATATAAAAACCTATGTCACCGAATCCATGCAATAACCAATATTACAATTGCTACGAAGTGTGTAATTTTATCAGTTTAAACCGCCCAGCCTTGCAAACTCAATTTAGGAAATTGAATACTGCAAATATTGAAAAAGGGGGAATATACACCATCTAAGCAGACGGTTGTTTGGTTAAGCAAGCCGACGGAGTGTGTTTGCTAAAGAAAACTAAATATACATGTAATTCGCAAAGGCCACTTGCGACAGCGCAGCGCCAATATTAGGCGTAGTATATTGTAGTATATTGGTGCCTGGACGGTTGTGTTTAGAATCTTATTTGCAAGTGTGTGTATTTTATTAAGAGGCAAATAGTCTAGGATTTACCATTTTAGGTTCAAAATTTATATTATTATACGTAATAAGTAGGATTTGAAATGTACTGAAAGGGTTTTTTCTTAACCGTTGATAGAAAATCGGTGAATGGGGGCGTCAAATTTTCGAGCCCCCATTTCCGTGGTTCATTTTTTGGAGACTGAAAATATAAATATAAATATAAATATATATATATATATATATATATATATATATATATATATATATATATATATATATATATATATATATATATATTACTGTGATCAAAGAATAGTAAGACTTTTGAAGTAAAACGCAAACGGGTTATTTATTTTTCCAAATTTATTTCGTCCCCTTCGAAAGTAATCCCCCTTGGATACAATGCATTTATGCCAACGTTTTTTTTCCAGTCTTCGAAACAGTTGTTGAATTCGATTTCTGGAATGGCCTTCTTCGATTCGGTTTTAATCTCCTCAATCGACTCAAAACGATGTCCTCGAAGCGATTTTTTGTGTTTAGGGAATAGCCAGAAGTCCGACAGAGCTAAATCAGACGAATAGGGTGATTGGGGAATGATATGAACTGAATTTTTGATAAAAAAGTCGCGAAGAACCAATTCTGTATGAGAAGGCCCACGTTTAGGAAACCGAAAAAACATTTTTTAAAACAAAATTTAATGCAACTTCTCTGCTGAGTTTTTCACTCATGTTAAAAATCGAAAAATGCACTTTTGTTGTTGAACGAATGCAAGCGAATCTTATTAACTATTGACGCTATGGTCTTAAAATTTGACACAGATGACAGTTAAGGTCCTACCAACCTAACGAAAAAAAAAAATTAATCCGATTTGGAAATGGCCGGGCGATTTAAATTTAAAAGTCTTTTTGTTCACCATAGTATATATATATATATATATATATATATATATATATATATATATATATATATATATATATATGTAGTGGTTTTTTCGGGTATCCCGTGTTATGTCCCTTGATGGACGGTTTCGCTGACGTTTCGATGGAATCTCATCCATCTTTTTCAAAGCGTTGATCACTGGTCGGTGTCTGGGCGTTGAATGTCGAGACTGGCTCCGAGTGCGCAGGTTTTATGTGCTCGGGGGTGATTCTATTGATCGGACGGATCTGGCCAATAGAGGCTCGGCTTTGGCTGCGCGTTGTCGGTCCTGTGGTTCTTTGTAATGTTTATGTTGGTGAAGTAACATATGGTTGATTTATTGTTTCTCTTGGTTGGACTTGGTACTAGGATAGAATATGTTTCCAAGAGTTCGGTAAACGTTTGCTATCATCCCGATTATTTAAGTTGTTGGGCCTCTTTTCTATTTCTATGGCTTCTTTGATTACCCTAGTGGATAGGATATTACTTTTTTGTAGGGTTCTGGTTTTGTCATAATCGATTTTGTGGCCGGTATTGTGTGCATGTTGTGCTAAAGAAGAGGTGGTGGATTTTTGTTTTACGGCGTTTTTGTGCTCGTCTCTTTTGGCGCTAATTTTCCTGTTTTTTTGGCCTATGTATGAAATACCGCAGTCCTGAAACGGAATTTCATATACACCTTGGTCTTCTAAGGCTATAATGTCTTTTGTGTAGGTAGAATATCTTTAATTTTTTGATTCGTTGTGTAAATGGTCTCAATTTGGTGTTTTCCTAGAAGTCTTCCTATTTTGTCTGTGATGCCTTTTATATATAGGAGAAATGCTTTTGTAGTATATGTCTTTCTTTCCTGTTTGTGTTATTTATTTAGGGCCCGCCAGATCGTGTTTTGACTGTATCCATTTGAAAGTAAAACGTTTCGAAGGAGCTTGGTTTCTTGTTGCAAATGTTCTTTGTCTGTTAGGGTTTCTGATCGGTGAGCTAAGGATTTGGCAACGGAGAAGAGTTGGGCTGGGTGATGATGTGAGCTAGCATTTAACTATCTGTTTGTATGTGTCGGTTTTCTATATACTGAGTGAGACAAAGAACCATCTAATTTTCTTTGAAGCAGGACATCTAGGAATGGTAGTTGTTCTGCTACTTCCCTTTCCATTGTAAATTTAATGTTTGGATATATATTGTTAAGGTGTTCCAGGAACTTGTTTAAGTTGTCTTCACCGTGTTGCCATACCACAAAAGTGTCATCTACGTATCGTAGCCATGTTTTCGGTTTATGTGGAGCAGTTTTATAGAGCTAGTTTCCGTTGCCAAATTCTTAGCTCACCGATCAGAAACCCTAACAGACAAGGAACATTTGCAACAAGAAACCAAGCTCCTTCGAAACGTTTTACTTTCAAATGGATACAGTCAAAACACGATCCGGCGGGCCCTAAATAAACAACACAAACAGGAAACAAAGACATATACTACAAAAGCATTTCTCCCATATATAAAAAGGCATCACAGACAAAATAGGAAGACTTCTAGGAAAACACCAAATTGAGACCATTTACACAACGAATCAAAAAATTAAAGATATTCTACCTACACCAAAAGACATTATAGCCTTAGAAGACCAAGGTGTATGTGAAATTCCGTGTCAGGACTGCGGTCTTTCATACATAGGCCAAACAAACAGGAAAATTAGCGCCAGAAGAGACGAGCACAAAAACGCCGTAAAACAAAAATCCACCACCTCTTCTTTAGCACAACATGCACACAATACCGGCCACAAAATCGATTTTGACAAAACTAGAACCCTACAAAAAAGTAATAACTAGGGTAATCAAATAAGCCATAGAAATAGAAAAGAGGCCCAACAACTTAAATAATCGGGATGATAGCGAACGTTTACGGAACTCTTGGAAACATATTCTATCCCAGTGCCAAGTCCAACCAAGAGAAACAATAAATCAACCATATGTTACTTCACCAACACAAACATTACAAAGAACCACAGGACCGACAACGCGCAGCCAAAGCCGAGCCTCTATCGGCCAGATCCGTCCGACCGAGCACATAAAACCGGCGCACTCGGAGCCAGTCTCGACATTCAACGCCAAGACGCCGACCAGTGATCAACACTTTGAAAAAGGTGGATGAGATTCCATCGAAACGTCAGCGAAATCGTCCATCAAGGGACTTCAAACTAACACGGGATACCCGAAAAAACTACTACTACATTTCACACACCCGTGAGAACATTCGTCAAAACATATTATATATAATATATATATATATATATATATATATATATATATATATATATACTGGTCTGAAAAGTCCGTGCAAAGTCCGAGAGATAGCACCACCGGCGCGTATCGAAGTCATGTTTAGTTAGTAGCATCTCTTGAATGAACGCACACCAAGTTTCAGCCATATTGGTCTATTTATTTGTGTTTGGCATTCGTGTAAATCAAGGAAGTCGAGTGATTTTCAAGAAACGGACGAAAAAGAATTTCGTCCGTTTCGAGGAACGAGAAGGTGATTGCAGAAACTAATGAATATTTTTGCAGACTTGGACAAATCCTATTATTCGGAAGGGATCAACAAACTAGAACATCGTTGGACGACGTGTATAAGCCTAAAAGAAGACTATGTCGAAAAATAAAAAAGGTTTACCCCAAACACATTAGTAGTTTTTTATTTTTGCACGGACTGTTCAAACCAGCCTCGTATATATATATATATATATATTATATATATATATATATATATATATATATAGATATATATATATATATATATATATATATATATAATATATATATATATATATATATATATATATATATATATATATATATATATATATATATATATATATATAATATAATATATATATATATATATATATATATATATATATATATATATATATATTATATATATATATATATATATATATAGGTATATATATATATATATATATATATATATATATATATATATATAGTATATATATATTAGATATATTCCTATCCAATTTGATTTAAATGTAGAATTTCCTTCAATCTCTCCTTCTTATCTCAGAATTAAAAAATAAACAGTTTATGGTAAGGTATGTTATTTGACGAAATTGAAATATGATGTTAATCTAAATGTTTTTCTTTCAATTAAAAAAAAAAGAAAAATTTGACCCATTGCGAAGCGAGATATTGATAATTAAAGTGTACATAATTAACATGCAATAGGCCAATGAATATAAAAAAAAAGAAAATTTTCGTGTAAATCTTAAGAAGTTTTTTTACGAATTTTTTTAAAAAAGTAAAAAAAAAGACTTAAGAAAATTTTGAAATAAAATAATTTTTTTTATCGATTTGTTAAAAAGATATAAATATTTAAATTTGATATTTGTTTAAAAGAATAACCGCATAATGAGGGACAAATATCACAATTTGACAACGCTGTATTTCGTCATATTTTACACACCAACATTCAAACAGCATTTAAAATGGTTAACTTTTAAACAGAAATTCATTTGTAGGTTAAATAATTTACTGAATAAACACAGTATATTTATCAACTTTATCTATAATCATCAAATAAAAATATTAAATGTATTAATTAAAAATTTGAATTTGTATCTTAATATTTATTATTTTTTTCTTTAGTATTTAAAAAAAATTTATATTTAACAAAAATATGTTTGTAGGTTCAATAATTTTTCAATATTTTTAGTTCATATTTATTTATTTATGAACACTGTTACATATCAATTAATAACAATATTAAATATATATTAAAAAAACGGTTTTATAAAATCTTCTCTGTAAAACTAAGTAAATAATTAATGATACTAGTGATAAATAAATAAAGTACTATAAACTATTCGTAAACTAATTGATTTCCTTATTTACTACTCACATATCCTTGATTACACGCGGTTTGCCATTCTCTTTTCGACTAGATAATAATTGCACTATTCCTGTAGAACCAAATTTATGAATTTTTTAGA